>CM076847.1:63136341-63707520 GCA_039519185.1 Astragalus membranaceus
TGCTACTTTTTCAAAAAAAAAATTGAAATAGTCATTAATAATTATGACTTATAATGACTTATAATTTCTTGCCTTATACGTTTATGGTCAACTTATATTTTAAAAGAATAAAATTAATTATATTAAAACTATATTAAATTTTGTTTTGAATATTGCAATTAAGTTCAAATATTTCAATTTAGTTTTGATTTGGGAAGTTATTTTCTCTTTTTTTTTTCTTTTTCTAAATCCCACCTCCAATTAACATTCAAGAGAGTAACAGTATATGAGAATTTGAAGAATGAAAGTTGTTATTATGATATTGAGTCTTGGCTTGCATTTTTTTCCTATTGATATTGTTGAAGCTTGACTGCGGTGAATATGTATGCATTCTATTTCTAAAGCACTTTTGGGGTTGACATCTTTTCCGGTTTGACCCATCTCTTATGGGGTATGATAAAATTTGCTTATTTTTCTTTTTCGATTTGGAATACTTTTCATTAACATACTTAAAGGTTGTTATAAGTTGTATTGGTGTTCATAATGTTGCAAACTTGGAGCAAAGTTATTTAATCAAGCCGCATGTTATCTAAAATATGTTTCTTCTGTTTATCTAAAATATTTTGTATATTTTATTGTATGGTGAAGTGGTCATTGAGCATTTGCATGTTCTAGCTTTAGGTAACTAAATTATTTAATTCATGAATATAATGACATGTTTTCAGTTTTAAGAAAATTTAGTTACATGGCACAATCAAAAATATAATAATTGTTTTTTCTGAGAAAGATCTACAAATTCAAAACATCTGTGTTTATCAATTTTTCAAAATTTTCTTCATTTCCTGTTTCCTATACTTCTTTTCTTTGATTATTTCCTTGATTCTCATCTGTCAAATCTTTTTAATATGTATTTAGATGTCGGCTCTTTTATAGAAATGTAAGGTAAAATTATAGGGAGACGATGAGGTCAAATTGGGCGGCTAGACTTTAATAACATATTATATAAATAAATATATATAGTCATTTACATATATATATATATATATATATATATATATATATATATATATATATATATATATATAAAGGAGACTTGCACTTCTTTTTTTTGAAAACTTCAAGTGTCAACTATCAACTTTAAAGTAAATTAATATGGAAAATAAATGATCATTACTTCCACCAAAATAAATAAATATATACTCATTTACTTTAATAGAAGAAAGGCTTTTCATATTACATGTATGCTAAAGAAAATAGTACAGTCTAAAAAGTATAATATTGTATACCTCAAAAATGTATAATATTATATAATATTAAACGAAACTTTAATAAGTAACCATCAAATTGTTACTACAATAACCATCTAATTATCAAATATTTAATATTCATATGAACACTATGGCAATTCATGCTAGGACATTTGACTAAATCATGTTGAATATATATATATATATATATAATTTATAATTAAGCAATATAATATCTATTCTCCAGCTGAGTTCAAAATTAACATTAAAATATGACAATACCAATAAACAAATATATTTATGTTTATACTACTTGCTGATTTTTATTTCTTATAGATTCAAGTATGAAGGTAAAATGACATATGCATCATGCCTCATTAGAATGACAAAATGAACATATATTATGTCAACTATTTACGTTTTTAAGACAAAATGTCTATTATTCTCCTACTGATATATTATGTCTTGGGTACGGAGCAGCATAAAAACTCTGGGCCAACTGTCCTGCCCCTCGAGCCACATACAATGAGCGAGGAATTAGTCACTGTTGTCCGTGGGATTAGTCTCAGCGGAGTTTTATCAATTTGTGCCCAGAGTTTTAACAATTTAATCATTATGTAAACTATTTTGATAAAAAATATTGAGTATTGAAATATCTCTTTTCATGGTAAATGTTTAATAAACTATTTTGATAAAAAATATATATGTTTTTAATAGAGATATGTTTTATAGAGTGAGTTAAAAAGAGAAGGTAAGATATATAATTAGTTTTGGAAATATATTCTTTAAACGAGTTCAATAACACAATGTGTCCAATAACACAATGCATTTTAAACGAATTCAAATATATTTATTTCATCAAAATTGTTTCGTCAACAAATAAGACAATTCTTTTATATTTATTTTACGAAATTAAGTTCACACAAAATATGTTATACCCATTTTTTATATCTAACATAATACACATAATTATCTATTTTAAGTTCAACCAAAACTATATTACAAAATAACTTAACAGAAAATGTCTATTTTTACATCAGCCTTTTTTGTGTATCACCACTTAACATAATCTCAATATCATATTTATTTTTTAAATTCGAATAATCAAATATACACCTATAATTTTTTAAATATTAATTATTAATACATAATTATAAACATCTCAAATAAATACAGACAATGCTTTAAACATACAAATTGATTAATAAAATACTTTAAAATTAAATTAAAAAAAGAAGATGTATATTTCAATGCCCTTACAGATATATTTATATATTATTTAACATACTCATTATTTTAATATACATACTTCTGTTTAATATGATATAATTATATATTTAACCAATTTTGTTATTTTCACTCAAAGTAAACATATTTTAAAATTAAAATTACAAAAAAAATTCAAAAAAAATGTATACCCGTGCAGCGCACGGGTCATACATACTGGTATATATATATATATACACATTATATTTAAAGATATTTTTGAAATTTCAACATTTTGGTGGGTTTGTTTAAATTCTTAGCCAAAAACTAATTGGATATCCAATGGACGTCCGTTAAATAACCGGATAAAAACCATATCCATTATTAGACAATTTGAAATAACCGATTATAAAAATAACATAAATATTCGGATTTTTTTAACCAAATATGGATTTGGTTTAATCGGTGAATCGGTTAATTTGTGCACACCTATGGAGAGGTATTGTGACTCCGGTTAGGGAGACTAAAAACAGATCAGCCAGCGTTGAAGTTGTTACGTATGCAATGACAGTGAAACTGCTCCTAGAATCAAAAGGCATATCTATTTGATGAAAGCTTAGGAATATACTGTCATTATATGTACCACTCTAGTGATATTTTTACGGATTGAGCCTTTATCACTAAGGCCCAACACTAAATGCAGATCCATTAATTAATGGTGGAGATTAAAGACTAAGATCCAATGGTTCCCATTGGATCCCAAAACCTATAAATAAGCAATCAATGCAATGTCCAAGGTACACACTCTTCCCTACTCTTTACCTCTAATTAGCTCTCTAGCTGACTTGAGCGTCGGAGTGTCCTCGCAGGTACCACCTGCCCCGAATCGGATGCGGAGCTCGACCTGCCCCAGATCGGAACTCTGCCTCGGACACAGAGCTCGGTCGATCAAGACCATTAACTACCAACTACCTCGGATCAGACTCGGTGTCTAAGATCGGATACCGGTCTAGAGGTACGGTACAGAACATTGGCGACCACAGTGGGAGGATCTTGTACTCTAGTTCCTCTCCCATCTCCTTGATTGACAATTGACAATGACTCCGACCTTACGTCGTAGGACTATCCCGAATGTCGCTGAAGGGCCGGTTCTGCAGCGGGTGACTCCGGAAGGAGTGGCAGTCACCTTACCTCTTAGCCCGGTGCATGCTCGAAGCTCGGCTACGGCTATGGTTCACGGGAGCCCAGCTCGGAACCGACTCCCATCTCCCCCTCCGACCGTCCAGGTACCGGTCGATGCTGTTCAACAGCTCGTCCTGTTCCTAAATCGGCAAGCCGAAGTCGACCAGCAGAAAAGCCAACGCTACACCCAGTTAGAAGCTCAGATTGCTGATATCCGGGCTCGTAACATCCCGGATCGGAGTTCCTCTCTGCGCAACTTTTCAAGTGGGACGGCTCATGACCGCGTCCGCCACCGATCTCCGGCTTGGAGGAGGTACCATCACCGCACTCCACCTCGGTGTAGAGGAGGGCAAGGATCATAGACTCCCCCAAGTTGGACCCCTGATGATTCCTATGGTCCTGAGGGTTCCCCTCGGCCTAGCTCATTCCTGTTTTCCTCTTCTCTGAGGCGACGTACCGGAAGTTTGAAAAGGTCTCCGAGGCAGGAACGTCAGCGCCCTAGCTCGCGAGGATCCCCCGACAAGTATGGCTACCGACGGTCTCCACCCCTTGAGAGGTCGGCAAAGCGTAATGGACCTTTCACAGCAAAAATCGACTACTTCCCGGTGCCAAAGCACCCCGAGAAGCCCCCTGAAGGTCTGAAAATGCACGACGGGACTGACGATCCGGACCGCCACCTCGACTACTTTGACACGGTTATGCAATACCGTAACGTTCCAGAGGAGATAAAGTGTCGAACCTTTCCCCTCACTCTAGAGAAGGCGACTCTAGACTGGTTCAGGGCTCTTAAGCCAAATACGATTTCCTCTTGGGATCAGTTAGCCAAGCTCTTTTCTGCACACTTCACCCACTCAAAGATGAAGCCTAAATCTCGGAAGGTATTGTAGGCAATTCGGCAAGGAGAAAATGAGTCCCTCCGGGACTACATAGAGAGATTCAATAGAGAAGCTGCTCAAGTCCGGAACCTCGACGACTCCTTCCGTCTTTACTTCATGGAGGCTGGCCTTCGTGAAGGAAGTCTATTTCAGATATGTAACATCCTCAAAATAATTAGGCGAATTATTTGCATGTTAACCCAATTGAATTAATTTGGTACTTAATTGGAAAAATTAATGAGTGCTAAAATTAATTATTGGCTGTCACAGGATCGTTAACCGAATAATACGGGTCAAGGAAGTTTTGGAATCGAAATAAGAGATTAAGGGCAATATGGTCATTTGACCATATTACCACTTAATTAAAAAGAAAGAAAAGAATAGAAGAAAGAAAGAAAGAAAAGAAAGAAAGCGTGAGCAGAGGAGAGAAAGAAGAAAAAGAAAGAAGAGAAGGAAAGAAGAAGAAGAAGAAAGGAGAAGAGGAAGTGAACCCACCCCTCCAAAATTCATCATCTTCATCATCTCCTCCCCCTCATCATAACCCAAGAACTTGGTGAGATTCCCCTCCATTTTTCCCCTTTCTTTTTGATTTCGAAAATTGAGGGTTTGTGGGGAAAATTCGTTGAAATCATGGATTGATAGGTTGTGTTGATGATTGGGTTATGTTTAGGATCGAAGCTAGGAGCGGATTGATCGCGTTGTGAAGTTCGAATCGAAGTTTGGAGCGGCTTGGTGAAATAGCGTTCCGTTCGAGAGTTTTTCAAGTCTCGGCAAATTCGGTTCGATATCGGCTCTCGCTTCAAGGGTGAGTTTTACTCACGTTTAGGTTTATTCCGTTTTGGTATGATTTGTTGCGTCGGTTGATTTCGAGAGTTTTGAGTCAAAAACCGTTATTTCGAAAAATATCGCTGTTGGATGAGGATCCGTTTAGATTGAGTTTTTGATTGAATTGCTTGATTGTTTGATGTTAATTGGATTGGAATATTGCCTGGTATGATCTGTTTTCGAGTTAGGAATCGATCGGAGCGAGTTTCGGATTAAACGGAAAGCGAATTTTCATGAAAATGGCTATTTTTACAATGCTGTCAAATGAGCACGATCCGTGCGTCCCAGGGGCACGATCCGTGCGCATGCGCACGATCCGTGCGTCCCAGGGGCACGATCCGTGCGCATGGTTCTGTCCAAATTTTTCAAAGTGCCCTAAATGATTCCGTTTCGATTCCAATCCTTTCCTAATCCTTTCCTAACCCTTCTATAATGATATTGGGCTTCTAATGCCATGATTTTGGGTATGTTTCAAAAGGGTTTTATAAAATACTTTTGAAGTTGAAATTCTTTCGAAAAGCCGAACAATAGTATACGTGTGCGGATATGTTTTAATAATAACAAAGCGGACTATGAGTCCTACGGGGTAAAGCATAATGTAAATGGACTATGGGTTCATATGATTGTAGATATATGTTTGTATATGTATCGAGTTGGGTGACGACCCATGTGTAACATACTAGGCGGGGCAGTCATGATCCCTTACCCTAGGCTCCATGCCAATAGGAGAATGTACTATTGGTAGGGGGGTTCACCGGGAGTTAGCGGTCATGCAGTCGGTGTTATGTTAAATTATTTGTTGTGCGGTCCACCGGGTTAGCAGTCATGCAGTCGGTGTCGTACTGAGTTATAGCAGATTCCCTAGGAGTTAGCGGTCACGCAGTCGGTGGAATGCTATGTGTGAAATAATGCGGTTCATCGGGAGTTAGCGGTCACGCAGTCGGTGCCGTGTTGAGTTAAAAATGTTTTAAACTAGTACCGAGAGAGGTAGTAGGGGTCACGGTAGAACTCACTGAGATTGTATCTCACTGTTTATATGTTGTTGTTTTACAGAGACACAGGGACAGCGGAAATCCAAGAGGCACGAGTAGGTTGGGCTCGGGCGACTACTGATGACTTAGCGTTTATGCTTAAGTTATTTTTATTTCCTTTTTGGCTGTCTATGTATAACAACACTATGCCTGTAGCATTAGGTTTTCTTCCGCTTTCTTGTATGATGCTGAATACTATAGTAGCTGACAGTGTATGGTCTGAGTACCGTATGGTCTTGTTTGTAAATAAGACTGTTTTGTTTTAATCAGCGAAAAATTCATAGTGGTATTCAGTGTCTGAGCAGGAAATAATATCTCTGATGTGTTATTAATGTACACTTGGGTATTTTTAATAAATAAATAAAAAATACCGGGGTGTTACAAGATAGACGTCGGAGTCAACCAAGTTGAGTCGCTTGCCGAGTTCTTCCAGCGATCTCAGAAGTATATCGATTAGGAAGAAGGCATTAACGCAGGAATGTCACTTTTCACCTAGGTCTCAGAATGAACCTTCGGGAGTGATGTAATCCGACTTTGTAAATGTTCAACCATCTAATGTATGGATCGGCTACGAGTTTCCTCACACTGATTGCTTAGTAAAAGTGAGTTCCGAGGTTGCAGGGAAGGATATGGGATCGGTCGAGCGATCGCCTTAAAGTTTCACACTAAAACTGGAACCCAAGACACCGAGTTCAACATCGCTAGAGGATCGAAACTCCACCTAGGATCAGAACTCCTGATGATTCCTACTGATCCGAGGGTTCCCCTCGGCCCTCCTCGTCTCTGGCTTCCTCTTCTACGAGGCGACGTTCCAGAAGCCGGGAAAAATCCCCGAGGCAGGAACGTCGGCGCCTTCGCTCCCAGAGATCCTCCGACTTTAAACTGACACCTCGAGTCACTCAGGTGGTCACGTTTAAAATGGCCGAGGTTGCCATTACCCTGAAGGGCGAGTTCGATCTGGGCCGAGTCCTGGTAAACTGCCCTGAAGCGGACTTTAAACTGACACCTCGAGTCACTCAAGTGGTCACGTCTTAAATGGCCGAGGATGCCATTACCTTGAAGGGCGAGTTCGATCTGGGCCGAGTCTTGGTAAACTGCCCTGAAGGCAACTTTAAACTGACACCTCGAGTCACTCAGGTGGTCACGTCTTAAATGGCCGAGGCTGCCATTTCCCCGAAAGGGCGAGTTCGATCCGGGCCGAGTCCTGGTAAACTGCCCTGAAGGCGACTTTAAACTGACACCTCAAGTCACTCAGGTGGTCACGTCTTAAATGGCCGAGGTTGCCTTTGCCCCGAAGGGCGAGCTCGATCTGGGCCGAGTCCTGGTAAACTGCCCTAAAGGCGACTTTAAATTGACACCTCGAGTCCCTCGGGTGGTCACGTTTTTAACATTGCCGAGGCTGGTGGCAGACACCCTCGCCGGTATAAGCCCAGCCTCGAAGATCTTTGACAAGACCAGTATCTCGGGCACTCCGAGGCTGGGGGCAGACCCCTTTGTAGCTATGAGCCTGGCCTTGAAGAAGGTCGTCACGAAGGTCCGACCTCAAATTCAAAAACTCTCACGAAGTCCAGATAATGCATCAAGTCTAGCTCGCCCCAAGACGACCCTACTTGGGGGGCAACTGTTACGGATTGGGCCTTTATCACTAAGGCCCAACACCAAATGCAGATCCATCAACCAATGGTGGAGATTAAAGACCAAGATCCAATGGTTCCCATTGGATCCCAAAACCTATAAATAAGCATTCAATGCAATGTCCAAGGTACACACTCTTCCCTACTCTTTACCTCTAATTAGCTCTCTAGCTGACTTGAGCGTCGGAGTGTCCTCGCAGGTACCACCTGCCCCGGATCGGATGCGGAGCTCGACCTGCCCCAGATCGGAACTCTGCCTCGGACACGGAGCTCGGTTGATCAAGACCATTAACTACCAACTACCTCGGATCAGACTCTGTCTAAGATCGGATACCGGTCTAGAGGTACGGTACAGAACAGATATTAAAATAGTTGAGTCTAATAAAATTTTCTAGAAGAAACTATTATATTTCTCTTGCAATATTATTATTTAAAAAAATTTATTGAGAATTTTTAATTTAATAACTAAATTAATATTTAAAATTACGACTTTGGTATTTTAATATTTAATATTTTTAATAAATACTAAATCAAATATTTAACAAATATTTTAAATAAATTGAAGAAAATTTAAATGCAAATGTTAAAATTCAAAACCAATAAGAATTGGTTCGAGTGATAATTGAGCTCCAGTCCCACTTAAAGTATGAACTTTGAGTCTTGGCTGTGGCAAGAAAACACTATTAGAAGGGAGAACCACACAAATTGACAAAGTCGGGTACATGTGGTCAACTAGGTTCCCCGACGTAGATTAGATATCAACAAAATAAGTAGATATTGCATACTAATAACACGATAACAAAAAAAGTACAAAAATATGGCATTAGAGAGACTCAATATATATATCCATCTCTATCTCTAATTAGTTATCCTACAAATGTGTATTTTCTAAATAAAAAAAGTAAGAACTATATATATATATATATATATATATATATATATATATATATATATATATAGAGAGAGAGAGAGAGAGAGAGAGAGAGAGAGAAATACGTTAAAAATAAAATAATTTAAAATTATGTGTATATCAAAAATATGTATACTCGTGCAGCGCAGGTCATACATACTACTTAAAGTTAAACCCAAATAGGAAAAGCTTCAAACTTAATGTAAATAACTCACCATTTTGATTCATTCCAAAAATTTCATCAATAGTTTTACTATGTTTAATTCCAGGGATTAGTTGTTAAGCTCAGCGGCGGACCTACCTTGTATCCAGGGAGTTCGGTTGAACCCCTAGGAAAAAAATTGCACTTACCGCCCTATATAAATAGCCCAAATCTCCTAAATTTTTTATTTTGAACCCCCTGAAAATTTTAAATTGCACTAGTAGACCAAGTTTTGCACTCATTTGACACAGGCCTTAAAAAATTTGACACCCCTGACCCTGGGGTCCTGGGTCCGCCACTGGTTAAGCTTTAACTTCCATCACTTTAAGCAAATATCAACTACTCCCTTCATTCCTAATTTTTGGTACTTTTGGCTTGTTACACATAAATTAAGGTATCATTAATTTGTGTTAGCTAAGTACTAAAATACCCTTTTGTAGTTGTATTGGAATAATTGAAATCAAAATAAAAGAGTTTTGAAACAATTAATTCATATTTTGGAACTCTAAAAGACTAAAAAATGCAAAGGGTATGTTTGGAAAAAATTTGTAAATTGTACATTGGGTTTTTAAAAATACTATTGTTTTTGAACAAAATTAAAAGGCCAAAAGTTCCAAAGATCAAGAACGGAGGGAGTATTAGACTACCGAAAAATGTATATCTACCCAAATTGAACAAATTGAAATATTATAATGAGTCCTGTCAAAAAAAGAAATATTATAATGAGTTTTAATATTCCATGAAAGAATGATCAAAACTTTGGTGTTTGGATCCTCTTCTTCACTCATTCCTCTCCATCACAAAATATAAAGGTGGGAGGAGAGACACTACAAAAAAAACTGGTTATTAGCGAGGGAAATTTCCCTCGCAAAATGACCTAAATCCGTCACTAATGGTCATTTGCGAGGGAATTAGCGATGGACTGGTTCCCTCGCTAACTCCCTCATCGCTAATGGGATTAGTGAGAGAATTTGAATCCCTCGCTAATTAGCGAGGGGTTGAAATTCCCTCGCTACTAAAGACAGCCATGTGGTTAAATTCTGACAGTCACGCGTCCAATTTCCCTCGCTAATGGCCAACTGATTGAATTTTTTTTTGATAAACCTGCTTCTATACCTGTTTATTTTAATAATAAATAATAAAATCTAAAATACATAAAACAGATTAAAATAAAAATTCCGAGAATAAAATTCTTCAATAACATAAAATTCGAATCAACAACACTTAATCTGAAATGTTATAACAAAATATTGAAATGTCAAACTGATACAACAAATCCTAAAAGTTGCCGCCATCAGACTCCCCGGCCTCCCGAGCCTCTCCAGACTCCCCAGACTCCCCAGACTCCTCAGCTTGCTCCTCATCTTGCTCCTCATCTTGTTGCTCATCTTGCTGCATATTCTTAAAATACCTAAACATCAGCTCCTGCCTATGGGTCACCTTCGCAAAGTCTTCCTGCATCTTTTTCATAGCCTCAGTAAAGGTCCTGACCTCCTGTCGAGTATTGTGTAGCTCATGTCGAGTAGACTGCAGCTCCTGCTCCAGGTGCCTAATATGCTCTGCCTCCGCGGGAGTAGAAGCTGGTCGACTGCGTCTCTTGCTGCTCCCGGCCACAGACTGGCCCATACATGGAGCCAAGGGCCCCGTACCATACAGGCGACCCTTAGACCAACCTACTATCTTCTCCCAATTTTTGTTTGCCAGATCTATCATCTCAGGAGTAAGTTGGCCAAGTGATTCAGGGTCCCAGCTCCCCTGAGTCAGCTGAGTCATGATCTCATTTATTTGCTCCTGTTTTGAATAACCGCAAATTAGCGCTCCATTTTGACAAAGCAACATTATATAATACAAATCAAGTTGTATATTTACCTGAGTCATCATGGAGCGCTCATCAACATACTCGCCAATGCCTTTCCTCACATGGGTGGCTCTATGCAGCTCAGGAGTAGTGATAGGGCGTCCTGCCTTCTTACTCTGTAAAATGAAACACATTTTTAAAAATTTCTAACTAATTAACTAATGTAAAAAAACACACAGGTTTTAAAAATAATTTACCAATCTAGAAGCATGCTGAGTCTGGTTGATTGACCCGCCGCAGTAAAGCGAGCCACCCTTTTCTGAGTTTCTATTATTTTTGGCTTTTGCAGCATTTTTCTTGAAAGTCTCTGTAGCCCAATGGCCTCTGAAGGCATTCCAAATTTCATCACTCATGTAGTTAGGCTTCTTATCTTTACACTGCAACTTATAAAGCAAATATGTTATTTGAGCGCCCATCCTTTTAAAAAAAGTCTCTGCACATTGTCATCATCTTCTATGTCCCATGTCACTTTGGTCTGAATTAAGCAAGGTAATCAAAACCGGACCGGACATTGAACCGGAAGAGGTAGCGGTTCAGAGGTTCTTGGGTACAACCAGTTGAATCGGGGGTTCAACCGGAACTAATTAAATATATTATTTAATATTTTTATTAAATATATAATGGATAAAAAATAATAAAAAACCATAATACTCATAATAATACAACAACATATCCGGTATGAATAAATTTTATATTAAAATAATATGAGAAATAGAAAAATATATGATATTATAATTCAATATTTTCAAAAAAATAATAATTATTCATATTTAATAATATTCTAATCAATAAATATATAGATTCAAAAGTCTATAGAATGTAATACAAAATATTAGATGTTAAATAGTTAAGATATATATGTAATATATAATAACACATATATAAGTATAAAAGTAAATGGTAAATAGATAAAATTATTAGGGAAAATGGCTTTTGTTAGAAATAAAAGGAAGAATGGTTATATACATAGTATTACAGATAAGTGACAACATAACGTGGTTGCTCTGATGGTTAATATTTGAAGCTTGTACAGAGAGGGAAGGGGTTCGATCCCCACATGGATCACCAAACAATTTAAAAAAAAAAAACTTTTTCTCAGAACCGCCTTCAACCGTTGAACCGCCGGTTCTTGCCGGTTTTCCCGGTTCTGGGGCGGTTTTCCGGTTCTTGCCCCGGTTCTGATGCAATCCAGTTTTGGGGTTCAACTGGACCGGATAGGGGTCCGGTTCCCGGTTCAACCGGTCGAACTGCCCGGTCCGGTCCGGTTTTGATTACCTTGGTATTAAGTAAAATGAAAATATGTAATAGTAATTATATTAAACATAAAATTTAAACTAACAATATAAGTAATGATAAAATAATTGACACTTACCCAAAAGAAGTCCAGCAGGTCATTTCTGTCCTTTTCATCGACTTTACTCCACTTTTTATGGAACTTTTGAAAATATCTTTTGCGGATGACATGAGTGATGCTTGATGAAGCTGCCTTTGCAGGAAGAAGCCTACATAATGAAAGATATATCAAACAATCAAATATATATAAGTCGTTGCATAATTAATTTAAAAAAAAACAAACAATATAATACTTACGCGTTACCACGACTATAAATGACTTTGAGTCTGACACCATTAATAACAACCACCTGCACTCTCTCGTCATCGGTCGATGAATCAAAATCAACATTACCACCACCAATGTCATGCTCAATATCATCCTGGGGCTCTGGTGTAGGCATTGATAACCCACCTGTGGGGCCCATATGTCCAGATGATGAGCCTATATGCCCAGCTAGTGTGCCCATATGCCCAGCTGGTGTGCCCAAATACCCAGCTGGTAATATGCCCTGCTGCATACGCATTTGGTGGGCCCATATAACGCCCATGTGATGGTAAATGATACCATCCCGGGCTCGATGAAGGCAGAGGTTGTGGGGGCAATCGGAGCGGTAGATGGTGGGCCCACAAACGTATGACCCCTCATATTCTCAATATTAAGTACCACCTCACGATTACGCCTCCTCTTAGGAGGTTCATCGGCCACAGTCTTCTTCCCTTTATGAGGACGTCTCGGTGGGTCAGAACCTCCTCCTGGATCCATATCTATGAAAAAATAGAAACGAAATGTGATACTAACAACATTAATTATATATATATTTATAAATAAATTAAAGAAAGTAAATTAACAAGAACAATATTGATATATTAATGATTCTAATAAATTTAAAGACAACATAAGGAGTCAACATAAGTAGACAACATATATAAGAAAACACAAGAATTAATCTAACAAAAAAACACAAGAACAATAATGACTCTAATAAATTTAAATACAACATAAGATTAATCAAATTATTCATCTTCATTCTCTTCTTCATCATTTTCAAATTCATTCTCTTCTTCATCTCGTTCATCTTCATTCTGTTCTTCATCTTCATCAACTTCTTCAACTAGGAGTCGATCATCACAAAAGGAGTCAATCGGTTCAACCTCAATTACCTCATCTACTCTCGAAATTTCATCCACCTGATAAGGAACCTCATCCTCCGCATCAGTGGCTTCAATGCGACCCCGTGGTTTTGTCTTAATTGCAACACACCATCCTCTCTGAGTTGATGGATATGGAACATAATACACCTGCCTCACATTTTCTGCCATGATAAACGGATCATAAAGAATGGATGGAGATTTTAAGAGAGAGTGATTTTAAGAGAGATATAGAGAATGGATGGAGATTTTTAAGAGAGATATAGAGAATGGATGGAGATTTTTTGATAGGCAATGTTAGTGGGGGTGGGGGAAATGTTAGTTTTCGGGGCATGAACCCGGGACCTCCGTCTTGCACTCTTTTAGTGCACTCCTTCGGTATCCCTTAGCTTGCCAATTGAGTTACCTACTTGGGATAATGGAGGGAGATGTAGGGTGAGTGGGAAGGAGAAGATCCAAGTTCAAAACTTTGTTCCAATAGGGCACATCAAATTTAAACCTAAATATCTAAATGTCTAACATGTCCCCAATTATATTATTTAGGCAAAATATCTCTCGAGGTCCCTTAACTTATTTTCAGATAACGAATAAGTCCCTTAACATTTTTTTGTAACGATTAGGTCCATTAACTTTTAAAAACGTTGCATTGTTGCCTTTTTTAACGTTTTTTTGTTAACTCCGTTACAAAAACGCCTATCTGACATTCAAAGTGTTTATGTGACTTTTTTTATGCTTACGTGGCAATTTTGTTTGCTGACTCATTATTTTATAATTATTTTTAATTAAAAATTGAAAAAAATCCTCTTCTTCATCATGAATTTTTAACAAGAAAATAAGAAATGCAAGTCTGCAGAATAGAAACCCAGATCTTTAACAAGAAAAAAATAAATGTAAATCATCAATCATCAATCTTTTACTCAGATCTGCATTAGAAACAGAAAAATGTTTATCAAATCAAAATCGAAATCGCGGAACCGAATAATGTTTATCGCAGAACCAAAATCTGCAAAGAAAAATGTTAATCGCATAATCGAAATCAAAATCTGCAGAATCGATTTGCGTTTCTTTGATTTTTGATTCAATAGTTCCCGGGTTTGTTTCGATTTTCATTTCTGGGTATGTTTCGATTTTCATTTAAGGGTTTCTTTTTCTGGATTTTTGGTTCAATCTACTGGGTATGTTTTGATTATGGGCATGTTTTGATTCGATTGGGTAAATAAATCACGTTTGGAGGAAAGAGGGAAAGGATGAACAGTTATGATTCAATATGATGTTTCTGGGTATGATTTGATTCGATTGGGTAATTAGACACTTGTGATTCAATATTGTGTTTCTGGGTATGTTTTGATTTTGATTGGAGAAACGTGTGGAGGAAAGAGGGAAAGGATGAACACAAAGGAATTGATGGGGATAAGGAAGATAGGGTTTGGAAAGGGGGAAAGGAAGAAGATGGGGGGCAAGGAAGTCAATTCATATTTTTCTTTAATTTTTAACAAAAAAATTATAAAATAATGAAATTATCCTATGTGGCATGCCAAGTAAGCAGTTTAATAGCCACATCAGTCACTGATTAACGGAGTTAACAGAAAACGTTAAAAAGGGCAACGGTGCAACGTTTTTAAAAGTTAAGAGACCTAATCGTTACAAAAAAAAGTTAAAGAACCTATTCGTAATCTGAAAATAAGTTAAAGGACCTCGGGAGATATTTTGCCTATCTTAAAAATATAAACCCTTGCAAGTCTCCTACTCATCTTGCGCGCCATTTCCTCCGGCCACCCCCCGCCACCTGCGCCAATCGAACGCCGCCGTGTGTGCCACGTTGGATGCCAGCAGTTTCTTCTTGTCGCCCTGGTTCTTGTCAGTCCTGCGTTTCTGGTGGCTTTGGCATCGTTTCCTGCGTTTCTAGTGGTGTTTGATTTCTTCAGAGATTTTCATGAACTTTCTTCCACGTGTATCCTTTTTGCTGTGTTTTCTCCCACGCTTCTGTTGCTTTCGCGTGGCCATTCCCTTGCTGCTCCAAATTTGTAATGATTTTCACCGCCTTATCTTCCCTTGCTGCTCCAAACCTACTCCCCGCCAATCAATTGTACTCATTGTTTCGTTTTCCTCATCGTTTTTGCTTCGTTTCTCACAATCTATCTCTATTTTCCAATTTCCAATTGATTCTCATCATTTCTTTGTATTCTAGAGTTGTATTTCCCTGTGATCTCTCTTGCTTTCTGGTTCTATAAATTGTAGAAACCCCCCTCATGGATGGCACCATCTGGCTTTGGCATCGTTTCCTGCATTCCCAAGAGGCTCTTGGATTAACAAAGGTTGTTATGCATTTTTTGTTTATTGGGTCTCTATCCTCTTGCTCCCCATGTGCTTCTTTGGTTGATTGTGTGCCATGAATTCTGATATAGCTAATAATATGTGGTTGTGTTTTATTAGATGGATTTTGGAACTTTACTTGACATTGGCTCATTTGTGACAAATCTTGATATGAGGTTTAAGTCTTTCATTCTCAGTTTCGACCCACATATGGTAGTCTATGCTTTTCCTTTAGAATTAGTTTGCTTTGAGTTTGGATTTTACTTTGTGTTGCTTCTGATTTTGTGTTTCTTATTTTTGCTTCATCACTTTTTGTTTTGAGGGAATGTGGTGTTATGCCAACACTTTTTTGTGGGCTTTATTATGATGATGTGAAAAAAAACCTTTGGCTTATTGATCCCCTAGAAAACAAGATTGAGGTCCAGGTTAACAAGACAAAGGGTTCCATTTGTTTGGGAAGTGGTTGGGACAGGGTTGGAAAATTGTATGGTCTTGAAGTTGGGGGTTGGGTCGTTGTGATATTTGATGCTGCTGATACATTGTCAATTCGTGTTTACGATCGTTTTTTCACCCAAGTTAAATACCCTACTCCTCCTCAAGTTTTTTCACTTGATCCTGCCCATGTTCCGTTCCATCATATTGTAGGTTCAAATGTAAGCAACCATTGTATCTTTAATTGTATCATTTTTATTCCTTTATCAGAGATTCTCTTCCTTTATTTGTTTGTCAGACTGTTTCTCCGTAATTTTACCCTTTATATGCGCTTTTTTTTACAATAGATGGATTCTGGTGTTGGCATTCAGTGTTCTTATGTTTTTTGTCTAGATGGATCTTCATCCCCTCCTTGATGATGGTCGTTCTGTTGAGGAGTCTCGCCTGAGATATCGTACCTACCATTTTGAATATGTTTCTGGCTTTGTGAGTAGAACCACTCTTCAAACATGCTAATATGTTTATACTGGTTTTCTGGATTGTTTCCCTTTTTATTTATGCTTCATTTATTTGGGTACAAACTAGGCAGCTGCTGCCTGTTCTCTTTTATGTTGACTGTTATGAAAATGTACCTACTATCGTGCATCTTGTAACACCCTCAAAATAATTGGTAGAATTATTTGGGTGTTAACCCAATTAAACCAATTTAGTACTTAACGGGTAAATTTATCGAGTGCTAAAATTAATTATTTGTTGTCATTGGATCATTAACCGGATAATACGGATCGAGGAAGTTTCGGAATCGAAATAGGAGATTTAGATCAGTATGGTAATTGGACCACGTTACCAATTATATATTAAATATATATATATATATATATATATATATATATATATGTATACGTGTGTGGGTGAGAGAGGAGAAGAAGAGAATTAATTAAAAGAAAGGAAGAAAAGAAAGAAAGGAGCGTGAGAAGAGAAACTGAGAGGGAAAGGAGAGAAAAGAAAGGAGAAGAGAAAGAATGGTGAGGAGGAAGAAGAGGAAAAAGGGGAAAGTTAGGCTCATCAAAACGACTTCCTTCCAACACGAAAAATGATCAGCGTTACTTCCTCTTCGTTTTGGTACCAAAATCTTCATCATCAACTCACTCTCCTCAAATCCACCATTTTCGAATTTAAGAGGAAATAGAGGTTTTTGTTGTTCAAGCTCAAAGGAAAGCTTTGAATGGTGTTTGGGAGCGAGCTCAAGGTGGATTGCGCAAATATTGAAGTCCGATTTGGAGTTTGTGAAGAATCAAGGGGTTAGGGTGCAAATTCGGGTTTTTGTGAATAGTGTTCATGAAGGATTTCGGGGAATTCGGTATTTCGGTCAAAAAGAGGTTTCGCGATCGAGTGGAAAGTTTTGGAAGCGGATTCGAGCGTCGCCGGAACGGAAAGTTTATGCGGGGAATGTTCGTGTGGTTACTCGGTGAATTCAGCTCGATCATGGTTCACGCTTCAAGGGTGAGTTCTCCTCACGTTTAGGATTTTACGTTTCGAATTAATTGATTTAATGTTTTATCGCTTTCGCTGGACTGGAATATTTCTTGATACTGTCTGATTGGGGTTAGGAATTGATCGGAGCGAGTCTCGGGTTGAGTCGTGTTGAAATGGAATTTTTAGTGATTTGATTTCGGAAGATTTTGAGTCAAAAACCATTATTTTTAAATATGTCGAATTTTGATGAAAATCGAATGTGTTGAGTCTTTGATTGGATTGGTTGATCGAGTGAGGACGTTGGATACGTTTTTGTACTATTTTGGTGTTAGGATTGGACTGGAACAGGTACCGGAAGTGATCGGAATTGATCGGAACGACGAAAAACGCAAAGCGGAATGAAATTAGAATGCTGTCAAATGCGCACGATCCGTGCTCCCCAGGCGCACGAACCGTGCGTCTGGTTCTGTTTCTATTTCGCAAATTTTTATAAAAGGGCGCACGACCCGTGTGTATGGGAGCACGATCCGTGCGCAGTATTCTGTCCAAAATTTTCAATATGCCCAAAATGATTCCGTTTCGATTCCAATCCTCTCCCAATCCTTTCCTAACCCTTCTATAATGATATTAGGCTTATAATGCCATGATTTTGGGTATGTTTCAAAAGGGGTTTATAAAATACTTTTGAAGTTGAAATTGTTTCGAAAAATCGAACCATAGTACACCTGTGCGGATATGTTTATTAATAATAAAGCGGATTATGAGTCCTACGTGGTATGGTATAACTGACGCTCGATGGTTATTATTTATTCGTCTAGACCGGCCTAAGATTCACGATATATATATATTATATCGACTATAGGAAACGGCCCAATGCGGGTATTGTGTTCAGTTATCGGTCAAATGTTAATGAACTAAATGTTCATGTGTCTGTAGATATATATATATATTATATCGAGTTTGGGTGACGACCCATGTTGACATACTAGGCGGGGCAGTCATGATCCCTTACCCTAGGCTCTGTGCCATTAGGAAACACTATTGGTTATGGGGTTCGCCGGGATTAGCAGGTTTGCAGTCGGTGTTATGTTAAAAAGTTATGCGTTACGTTCACCGGGATTAGCAGGTTTGCAATCGGTGGTGCGTAAAAAGGTTTTATGGTACGGTTCACCGGGATTAACAGGTTTGCAGTCGGTGTCGTACTGAATTAAAACCTTATAACACGGTTTACCGGGATTAGCAGGTTTGCAGTCGGTGCCGTGTCGAATCTTAAAAAGGGTTTCATAATTGAACCGAGAGTGTTAGTAGGGGTTTCGGTAGAACTCACTGAGATTGTATCTCACTGTTTAAATGTTGTGGTTTTACAGATAAACAGGGAAAGTGGAGATCCAAGAGGCACGAGTAGGTGGTACTCGGATGGTTGCTGAAGACTTAGCTTTTATGCTTAAGTTATGTTTTCCCTTGTTAGTTATGTATCACGGCATTATGACTTTAACTGTTGTAAAAGTTATGTATTTATTTCCGCTTTCTTGTGCGATATTGAACACTGTATTTCACTGATGGTTTATGGTCTTATTTATGTTTAAGACTGTCCTGTTGTTATTCAGTGAAAATTTTATAGTGGTGTTCAGTATTTAAACAGGAAATATATCTCTGACGATTTAGGTTTGGTACACTTGGGTATTTTTACATGTTAAAAATACCGGGGTGTTACAGTTGGTATCAGAGCAGTTCGACCTAGTCGGACTTAGTTTAGGGTTGAGTCGATTCCTTGTTAGTCCTTTTTGTAATTACACTTGTGATGCTAAGAGACATTGAGCCTGATCAACTTAATACTTAGTGCATCATAAGCGGAATTATGACTGGTTGATCAAGATGCAATCCTCGACCAAAATCTGAATCTTCAACCGGTGCATCCTCAGGAAAGGTGACATGACGGTGGAAGAATACACCGCTAAGTTTGAGAAGTTGTCTCAGTTTTACCAAATGGTAAAGTAAGCTCTGGATGACGAATGGAAAATGCAGAAGTATAAGAAGGGCATAAGTGCTTTTATGACTTGGGGGTCTCAGTTCTTATACTATTACCAATTATGTTGCCTTAGTGCAATCAGCCTATGTCGCCGAGGATGATCTCATGGGGAATATTGGAAAGGAAAGAAGGTAGTTGAATTATCAACTCCGAATGCAAGGTCCTAAGATAATTTCATCAAAGGAAAAGCAGATGCAATTCTTTGATTCTTCAAAGGTCAGAAGATGTTCTAACTGTGGAAAGCCTCACAGCGGTGATTGCAAGCGAAGATCTAGTCGGTGCTATTAAAGAAATGTAGAGGGTCACTATGGTAAAGAGTGCCCTATAAGGAAGAGTTTCAAGGAGTTACAAGCAGCTCTAAGGCAGGGACGAGTCAACATTATGGATGTTTAGGCAGTTGCGACTGCAGACAATCTACTGAGGAGTATGAGATCAGTTTTCAATAACTCGATCAGTATATTATATGACTCGGGTGCAACCTATTGCTGTATATCCCGATCGCATGTGAATCGGTTGGGATCAGCCTTATCATCGCTATCCGAGCCGATAACTATTTTAACTGCTGCTAAGGGTCGTGTCCAGACCCAATCATTATGTGAAAATTGCCTACTTGTCATAGGCGACAGACAGTTTGTTGTGAAATCTATTTGTTTGCCTATGAGAAGTGTGGACACCATTTTGGGTATGAATTGAATGACTGCAAATCAGGTTGCAATCAACTGTGTTAATCAACTATCAGCTTCGCTTCAGAATCAGTTGAATTGTCTAGGACAAATTCTGAAGCGGTTACCTAGTTCACCTTAGACGGTCAATCTTCATTCCAAGGTGCGGGAGCACATGTTAATATGTTATCTGCATCCACTGAAACTAGTTTAGATTTGGCGAACATTCAGGTTGTGAATGACTTTCTGGATGTTTTCACGATGAAGTTTCTTCTGAACCTCCAGAGCGAGAGGTAGAGTTTACTGTAGAATTGGTTCCTTGCACGGGATCAATATCTCTTGTTTCTTATTGAATGTTTCTTTAGAATTAAAGGAAATGGAGTCTCAACTTGAAGAGTCGATGTTAAAGAAATTCATTCGACCAAGTGCTTCTCTAAGGAGTGCTCTGGTGTGGTTAGTCGAAAGGAAAAATGGTAGCATGAGATTGTGCATTAATTATCGACAACTCAACAAAGTGACGATCAAGAACAAATATCCTTTTTTAAGGATACACGAATTACTGGATCAACCTCGAGGTGCTGCTGTGTTTTCAAAAATTGATCTGAGGTCAGGTTATCATCAATTAAAAGTTAGAGCCTTAGATATTCCGAAGACAGCTTTCCGTATTAGGTATGGACATTACGAGTTAGTAGTGATGCCTTTCAGTCTACCTAATGCTCCAGCGGTATCCATGGATTACATGAACAGGGTTTTCCACCCTTACCTGGATCAGTTTGTTGTAGTTTTCATATATGATATCTTGGTGTACTCTAAGACTATTGGGGAGCATGCCCAACATCTCCGCATTATTCTGAACGTACTCCGAGAGAAGAAATTGTATGCCAAGCCGTCGAAGAGTGACTTCTGGATGCCGGAAGTGAAGTTTTTGGGACACGCGATTTCCCAATCGGGAGTTGCGGTGGATCCTAGTAAGGTGGAAGCGGTGTTGAATTGGGAACGACCAACGTTAGCCACCGAAATCAGAAGTTTTCTAAGTCTAGCCGGTTGCTACAGGAAGTTTATCGAAGGATTCTCACTATAGGTTCTTCCACTTACTCGGTTAACTCGTAAGGGTCAACCTTTTACGCGGGATGCCGATTGTGAAGAATGTTTTCAAGATTTGAAGGTTCGGTTGACTTCTGCTCCAATCCATATTCTTCCAGATCCGTCTTTGCAATTCCAAATTTACAACGATGCTTCTGGGAAGGGTTTAGGATGTGTTCTTGTGCAGAATCAACAAGAGGTAGCATATGCGTTCAGGCAATTGAAGATTCATGAGGAAAATTATCCAACTCATGATTTGGAATTGGCAGCTATTGTGCATGCACTGAAGATTTGAAGACATTACCTGTTTGGGTCTCGTTTCGGAGTCTTTAGTGGTCACAAGAGTTTAAGGTATCTGTTTGATCAGAAAGAACTGAATAGCAGGCAGAGAAATGTGTTGAGTTTCTGGACGATTATAAATTAGTGTTGATGTAGCATTCAAGAGAGGCCAGTGTTGTAACTGATGCACTGAGTAGGAAGTCCATCCGCATGGCCGAGTTTATTGATGCATGAGATGGAATTATCGGAGTCCTTTAGAGACTTAAATTTGAATTCAAGATCAAGGAGGAACCGGTTAGTGTTGAGCCATATGAGGATCTCTAGTTCCCCAAGGGATTCTATACGCTTAGCACAGGAAGTTGATGTGAAGCTACAATCACAAAAGGTATTTCCAGATTTTTCCATAGATAGTGATGGAGTCAGTTGTTTCAACGGTAGAATCGGTGCGCCCGATGATGATAACAATAAAAGGCGAGTGTTAGAGGAAGCACACCGAAGTTTATATTCTGCTCCAGGGTGTACAGAATATAAAGCAGATGTATTAGTGGCGAGGTATTAGTTTGTTAACCTCTCCTTTGTGAAGGTTAACAATGAGGTGGTATTATATGATTCCGTTTGACAAGTCGAACGCGAACGCGAATATGTAGGTAAGGTAACTGTTGGCTGTTTTTCACATTGCGAATAAGCACCAGAGGATTAATTAATGGATCTGCTTATAAGTGACTGAACTTTCCAAAGTGAAGTTTGGCGTGCAGTATGGTAGTTTTGAAAAATCATTTTTGTGAAAACCCGCATGCTAAAGTTAATTTTGGGAACGAATCAAGAGGCTAATGAAATCTGATTTAGGAAAATCCTAGAAGGATTACTTAGGTTGAGGGGAAGCTCTCAATGCTATTGACTAATTCGGAAAGGAATCGGGTACGTCGTTGGTGAAAACCTCGTGAAGAAGTTGCAATATAAGAAAAGGAGCTCTGAGTTCTGTTTAGATAGTTGTTTTGAGAACGACAGAGGTGATTTTCATTACGTTCAAATTTATTTGTTGTCCCCACGGTTTATTTCTACGTTTAAGATAAACGTTTCTGGTAAATCCGCATTTCATCCTTTTTTGAAAAGTGTTATCTCGAAATCTTGGGGGCGAGTCAAGAAGTTTCACAAATGACTTTCCGTCACATTTGTCAATGTGTACGAGAACTGTTATGGATTTTAGAAGATTTGTTGAGAACGTGTTTATACCCTTCGAAGAAATTGTGTTTGTTTTTACCTCTACCGAGGAGTGCCAGTTTGTGGACCTCATTTTTCAACGAGTATTTCTATCAAGCGTCTTGTATTAAACCCTTTGATTTAGATTAATCAAAGTTGGGGAGTAAACGAGGATAATTGGAATGAAGCTTCGGAAGTGTTTTCAAATGCGGTGCCGAGCCTATGCAGACGAAAGAAGAATTTCTCGTGTTGATTCGTAATAAGAGAGTTCGGGCTATAATCCTAGAAGCATTCTAAGGTAGTAGTCGAACATACTTAAGGATTGACGTGCCAACTTGGGAAGGTTTTTTACACTCATTTGGATAGTTCGAGATTGTTTCCCAGCAAATTTAGACCTTTCTGAGAATGTCGATCCGCGGTTAGGCAGATGAAAGACTTGACGAAATTTTGAGGACAAAATTCTTTCAAGTTGGGGAGAATGTAACACCCTCAAAATAATTGGTAGAATTATTTGGGTGTTAACCCAATTAAACCAATTTAGTACTTAACGGGTAAATTTATCGAGTGCTAAAATTAATTATTTGTTGTCATTGGATCATTAACCGGATAATACGGATCGAGGAAGTTTCGGAATCGAAATAGGAGATTTAGATCAGTATGGTAATTGGACCACGTTACCAATTATATATTAAATATATATATATATATATATATATATATATATATATATATATATATATATATATATATGTATACGTGCGTGCGTGAGAGAGGAGAAGAAGAGAATTAATTAAAAGAAAGGAAGAAAAGAAAGAAAGGAGCGTGAGAAGAGAAACGGAGAGGGAAAGGAGAGAAAAGAAAGGAGAAGAGAAAGAATGGTGAGGAGGAAGAAGAGGAAAAAGGGGAAAGTTAGGCTCATCAAAACGACTTCCTTCCAACACGAAAAATGATCAGCGTTACTTCCTCTTCGTTTTGGTACCAAAATCTTCATCATCAACTCACTCTCCTCAAATCCACCATTTTCGAATTTAAGAGGAAATAGAGGTTTTTGTTGTTCAAGCTCAAAGGAAAGCTTTGAATGGTGTTTGGGAGCGAGCTCAAGGTGGATTGCGCAAATATTGAAGTCCGATTTGGAGTTTGTGAAGAATCAAGGGGTTAGGGTGCAAATTGGGGTTTTTGTGAATAGTGTTCATGAAGGATTTCGGAGAATTCGGTATTTCGGTCAAAAAGAGGTTTCGCGATCGAGTGGAAAGTTTTGGAAGCGGATTCGAGCGTCGCCGGAACGGAAAGTTTATGCGGGGAATGTAACACCCCTTTTCTACCCGTTAATTTAATTGGAAAATATCAGAGTTTTCAAAATTTCTTTTCATTGCAAAGGATGTTACACATACTTCAATAAAACTACACTTCTCAATAAAACAGCTCAAGGACATAATAACCATGCATTACGTAGCACATCACTAAAAGGCGAATCTCAAAACCACAGTTATCATCGCAATTAAAATTAACGTCAATAAAATCAACTACGCAGCGGAATAACAAAATAAAACCAAATTGTCAACAAAACACAACAACCAAAACCAATCATAACATTAAGTTCGTCCCCCCTGAGTGCTACGTATCAGAGCGTGACGACTCGACTCGAATTAGTGAAGGTACCTTGTCCTTCACTCGCAATCACCTGCACGTTACCACATGGGGGTAACATTCAAACAGAAGGGTGAGTCCAATTCAATTCATATAATAAATCATATGATAAATAATAAGTCAAATCACAGCTCTAAATTAATCACATCACAATCATCAATCACATCACTACAATAACTCATCACTATGTCATGTAGGCATATGAAATGCAACCCACTCGCGGGCATATGCATGAGGTACCTTTTCACAAACGTCGCTTAGCCATTAAGGCCTCATCGTCACTTAGCCACTTGGGCCTCAAAACGTCACTGGGTTTATGCATATGGGGCATGAGACACTATGACATGCACCACTCACAAACACACAAATACTCAAATACACAAATCACGGTCAACTGTGTGACCCGTCACTTACCGGTTTGCCAAATAAGAGGCACAGCACCTGTCAATTCACAATTTGCACAACAACAACATCACTTAGCCTTTTAGGCCTTAACATCACTTAGCCTTTCGGGCCTCAAACGTCACTGGGTTTTCATCGTCACTTATACATAAATATCATCAGCTCAAACAATAGCCACTAAGGGCAAAAACATCATTTACTAGCCACCAAGGGCATCATCGTCATTTACGCGTCATTATAAATAATAATAGCCACTAAGGGCAAAACAGTCATTTACACGTCATTCTAAGTAATATTAGCCACTAAGGGAAAAACAGTCATTTACACGTCATCATAAATAATAATAGCCACTAAGGGCAAAACAGTCATTTAACTAGCCACTAGGGGCATCATCGTCAAAATCATCGTTTTTGACATTACTTCGTTAAAACCTCTGGTCGTACGCAAAAGAGAATTTTTAAAGACACCAAACGCGTTTTCAATATCATAGCAACAACCACAGGGGACAGCCACTTGGGCGCCCAGCAACCTTCTGAAAGTATAAGTTTTTATTTTTAAAAATGGAACACACAGATAGACAACTGAAAATGCTTCACAACGTTTTTTGAATCGTTCAAAACGGATATCCGAGTCAAAAGATATAGCGAAAACAGTTTTCGAAAATATTTTGGAACATCCTGAAAACTGGCGCCCTGGGCGCTCGCCCAGCAAGACGCAACACACCCACACGGGCGCTCAGCGCCCAGCGCTGGCACCCAGCGCCTCAGCGCAACACGCAAACGCAACACACGGGCGCCCAGCGCCCAGCGCCTTGGCCAACACAGAAACGCGCGCACACGGGCGCTCAGCGCCCAGCGCTGGCACCCAGCGCCCAGCGCTACACACGCACACACGCACACGGGCGCCCAGCGCCCAGCGCTGGCACCCAGCGCCCACCCACGCACACTGCAACGCGCACAGGCGCCCCTGACGCCCAGCACAGGGCGCCTGGCGCCCAGAACAGTTCCAGCACCAGATTTTTCACACGAATTCAGCACAACATCATTTTTCTCAAATTGTCTCTTGACTCAATTACAACACACATTACAACCATCATGGATACACATTGAAAACGCCAAAATTATACACCACCCATTCGAATTCAACAACAATCCCAAGTACATCATGGATCACGCATATAACAACATCAAGAACATGATTTCGTAGACATCATAACAATCCTAATTAACATCTAGGCTATCACTACTTAGGATCTATCATAGGAATCATTATAGGAATTGAAAGGACATCCATCCCCTTACCTCGTATTCGAAGAGTAGGAGCCCTCGAGACGATCACGAACGGAACCACGGCAACAAACCACGATCCTCTCCTCTCTTGGTGGTGCGACTTTCTTCTCCTCCTTTCCTCTTTCTCTACGGCGCTCCTCCTCCTCTCCTTTCTCTCCTCTCAATTTCGCAATTGCTCACAAAAACCCTAACCTCACTTTGGCTTGCCCCCTTCGCATATGATCTTGGATCATGGGCTTGGGCTTTCCACTTAAGCCCAAGTCTAGCTAATTGGCGCCCTCCTCCCCTAATACCACCTACATCATTTAAATATAATTTTAATTAATTAAATTATACCCAATAAATTAAATAAATTCCTAAATACTTAATTAAATAAATTAATTAAATATTTAGGGTGTTACAGGGAATGTTCGTGTGGTTACTCGGTGAATTCGGCTCGATCATGGTTCACGCTTCAAGGGTGAGTTCTCCTCACGTTTAGGATTTTACGTTTCGAATTAATTGATTTAATGTTTTATCGCTTTCGCTGGACTGGAATATTTCTTGATACTGTCTGATTTGGGTTAGGAATTGATCGGAGCGAGTCTCGGGTTGAGTCGTGTTGAAATGGAATTTTTAGTGATTTGATTTCAGAAGATTTTGAGTCAAAAACCATTATTTTTAAATATGTCGAATTTTGATGAAAATCGAATGTGTTGAGTCATTGATTGGATTGGTTGATCGAGTGAGGACGTTGGATACGTTTTTGTACTATTTTGGTGTTAGGATTGGACTGGAACAGGTACCGGAAGTGATCGGAATTGATCGGAACGACGAAAAACGCAAAGCGGAATGAAATTAGAATGCTGTCAAATGCGCACGATCCGTGCGCCCCAGGCGCACGAACCGTGCGTCTGGTTCTGTTTCTATTTCGCAAATTTTTATAAAAGGGCGCACGACCCGTGTGTATGGGAGCACGATCCGTGCGCAGTATTCTGTCCAAAATTTTCAATATGCCCAAAATGATTCCGTTTCGATTCCAATCCTCTCCCAATCCTTTCCTAACCCTTCTATAATGATATTAGGCTTATAATGCCATGATTTTGGGTATGTTTCAAAAGGGGTTTATAAAATACTTTTGAAGTTGAAATTGTTTCGAAAAATCGAACCATAGTACACCTGTGCGGATATGTTTATTAATAATAAAGCGGATTATGAGTCCTACGTGGTATGGTATAACTGACGCTCGATGGTTATTATTTATTCGTCTAGACCGGCCTAAGATTCACGATATATATATTATATCGACTATAGGAAACGGCCCAATGCGGGTATTGTGTTCAGTTATCGGTCAAATGTTAATGAACTAAATGTTCATGTGTCTGTAGATATATATATATATTATATCGAGTTTGGGTGACGACCCATGTTGACATACTAGGCGGGGCAGTCATGATCCCTTACCCTAGGCTCTGTGCCATTAGGAAACACTATTGGTTATGGGGTTCGCCGGGATTAGCAGCTTTGCAGTCGGTGTTATGTTAAAAAGTTATGCGTTACGTTCACCGGGATTAGCAGGTTTGCAATCGGTGGTGCGTAAAAAGGTTTTATGGTACGGTTCACCGGGATTAGCAGGTTTGCAGTCGGTGTCGTACTGAATTAAAACCTTATAACACGGTTTACCGGGATTAGCAGGTTTGCAGTCGGTGCCGTGTCGAATCTTAAAAAGGGTTTCATAATTGAACCGAGAGTGTTAGTAGGGGTTTCGGTAGAACTCACTGAGATTGTATCTCACTGTTTAAATGTTGTGGTTTTACAGATAAACAGGGAAAGTGGAGATCCAAGAGGCACGAGTAGGTGGTACTCGGATGGTTGCTGAAGACTTAGCTTTTATGCTTAAGTTATGTTTTCCCTTGTTAGTTATGTATCACGACATTATGACTTTAACTGTTGTAAAAGTTATGTATTTATTTCCGCTTTCTTGTGCGATATTGAACACTGTATTTCACTGATGGTTTATGGTCTTATTTATGTTTAAGACTGTCCTGTTGTTATTCAGTGAAAATTTTATAGTGGTGTTCAGTATTTAAACAGGAAATATATCTCTGATGATTTAGGTTTGGTACACTTGGGTATTTTTACATGTTAAAAATACCGGGGTGTTACACATCTTCTCGATCCTGTTGGGAATGTTTTCATTGTTGCTGTCAAACAGCGTAGGAATAGGCTCTTTCTGCACCAAGGTTGTACTCGCATTGGTGATATTTACAATCCATAATGATGGTGATTATGCCTTTGCTTTTGTTGAGTCTATTCATTTTCTTCGTTCCTGCGTTAAAAATCTTACCAGAGAAGATGTTGACTCCACTGTTTTGGTATCCACGCACATCTGATTCTTTCATGTTGCCATTTTTCTACTCTTTGGTTCTCTCTTTTGTTCTAATCTATCTCTATTTCCTCTTTATAGTATCTTGATGTTGATTTCTGCCGTGCTGCTTTTGCTCCTACATGCACTTCAATTACTCTGGTGAACTCACGTGGGAGGCAATAGAGGTGCAACTTTCAATGGATTAGTGAGAAGCCACTCCACTGCTGTATTACTGATGGATGGTCCTACTTTCGTGGGTTAAATGGTCTCATTGAAGGAACTCCAGCGAAGTTTGGTGTAGCTGGGAGCAATCAGAAATTTTTATTTGTCAGGGTTCTTTAAGTGTTGGAGTTTGGGGACCTTCTAATAAGTTAGTTGGGTTGGCTACTTTTATTGTGTGGTTTCTGGGGTCATCTTTTTTGTCTTGCAATGTCCACACTGTGTTTCAACTGTTGTGTTAGTTTTGTAAGTGGACATCTTTCCATTGTGTTCTGTTAGCTGTGTAAGGGTTATTGGTCTAGGTATGTTCCCTTAAAGTTGCTATGACACCTTTTGCATTATCAATGGAATAAACTATTATCTTCCTGTGTTTTCAGTTTCTGTCATTTTTCTTTAATTTCTTTTTTGGATGGTATTTCATTGTCTTCTTCCTATTTTTGCTGTGTACATTGTTGCCCAGTAAGCCCATGCATTGGTACTCTAAAAGTGTGTGCCACCTCTGTTGAGAATCACTTGCCTGATATGTTAAACTATTATCTTCATGTATTTTCAGTTTTGTGCATTATTGGCCAATAAACTCTTGTATTTGTAACCAAAAAAATGTGTGATACCTCTATTGAGAATCATTTGCCTAATATTCTTCAACAAACTTAGCAAATCTTATAATGTCAGCTGATAACGTGTGGCTCACCTCCCTAAAATGATTTCTCGGGTTGTGTGTTACAATTCTTACTTTATTATCTATCAAAAGGTTTACCTTCTTTATTGCTCTATATTTCTTACTCTATATTTATTTGTATTTATTGGTCTCTGTATATACCCACCTCTTGAATTCAGTTACCTCACATCCACTTGACCCCAACAAGAGACTCTCCTTTGGAACCCCTTTCTCTCACAGGGTTGGGTGTTCCTTCTATTTTTGATTCTGATGTGTTTTTTGCTTCTCCATGTACTTGCAAGTTGTTAACTTAATTTCATTTTTCATTTTATCCTTTTTCACAGATGGACCATAATGGAGGTAGCTGTTATTGTGAACTAGAGATGAAGTTTGATAGATACTACGTGGAATTCCTCCCTGAGAATGTTGGTGACAGCTCTATGTCGGGCTCTCCTAACTATTTTTTACATTTTTTCCATTTTTTGCATTTGTCTCCATTTCTTTAGGCTCTCCTAACTATTTCTTTTGTTTGTGTATCTAGCTACGTGTCGGGCTCCCTGAGTTATTCAATCAAGAGCACGTTAATGATGTTTCTTTCCTGGTCATGTTGTCTGATCCAGTTGGTAATGAGTTCCAAGTTATAGTTAGAAAGTTTGATGGGAAAGCATATTTCACAACTGGGTGGCGTGAAATGGGTCTTTATTATTGTTTGTATGGGGGTGGCATTATAAGGCTGGTGTATGTTAGGAGCAACAAGTTTTTTATCAAAGCTAAGGATAGGTTTGGTGATGAGGTTCAATACCCAACCCCACCCAAAATTTTTAGGTTGGGCCATCAACCAGCTCCAAATGAGTCATTTGATTTCCTTATTGGTGAAAGATTCCTCCAACAATTGGCTCGGGTTTCTATTGTTTGCCATGAAATTTACAAAACATTAACTAGGGCTGATGTTCTCCCAGGAAAATTGGTGTGTGCATCTAGATTTTTTATTTGTTTGCTTTTTGTTTTACTTCCTTTTTCTGTTGATATTGTGACATATTGCTGAAGTATTGGAATTCTTTGTTCCAGTCCATACCTGCTTATTTGTGTGAACATATGATGCCAGTTGGTAGATTTGAAGTCACTCTGGTTGATGATTATGGCAGCAAGTGGACCTGTATTATGAACAATGACCAGGAAAATCGTTTCATGTGTGATTTGGAAGATGGTTGGCTTGTGATCTGTCGTGTGAAGTGTTAACTCCCTATCATATGATGTAAGTTGTGCATTTTTAGGACCAATTGTGCAGGTTTTTCATTGTATCACAGTCATTATCTGGGGATTTAGTTTAGTTTTAGATAATTGTAGTAGGAAGTCCTGTTGTAAGCAATTCCTTCACTTTTGGAGCTAAATTGAACTTGAAGACCGCCAATTTGTGTGTTATCATTCGGCGAACCAGACACTTGCCCGGAGATGCAGCACAATTGGGAAGATTTGAGTTTCTGAGCAATTTCGCGTCGCGACCAGGAGGGTTCGCGTCGCGAAGGAAGCATAAAACAGGAGGATTGTTGATTCTGTGCAATATCGCGTCGCGATGGCTACGGGCCGCGTCGCGATGGACTTCAGAAAGTTAGGTTAAATATCAGTTTTCAGCGAATTATTCAGGGACTTCGTCTGGGGAAAGGAACCACACTTTGGAGCAGCAGCTGGGGGAGTTTTTGGGAGCTTCTAATCACTTGGGAACAAGGTTTTGACGACTTCTCATGGATTCCTCTATGTGTAACTTCTCCTTATTTCTATCTTCTCCTTCCTTGATGTTGTCCATGTAGTTTGTTTTGATTAAGGAGAGATGACTCTCCCCAAACCTATCTATTGATTACTTTGTTATGGTTGATTTAGTTGTTTGGTTAATTTATCATAAGTCTATGCCTCTTTGTGTAATGCTTTACTTCTACATATGCTAGTTGTAATGAATTAGGGTTTGTGATCACATAGGGATATGGGTTACATTCTTGATATGGGGTAGTAGATCACATACTTGTGATCACCATAGGAATATGGGATTAGATATGTGAATTCTCTATTTCTTGCGTTTATTGCTTTACCTATTGGCATGAATCACCTAAGGGATTAGGGTTTCTCAATTAGGTAAAAGGGGTTTTAAGGCAAGGGATTGTCCTTAACCTAATTTTGTGAATTGAATCTGGTAATTTAAACAAACAATTTGAGATTAGCTGAAGGATCATAGGATAGGTGAGGGGAGAAAATTCGACCCCTAATCGCTTTTATTTTATTGTTTACAAACGTTTGCTTTATTTTACCGTTACTTCACTTTTCGTCCAACTGTTACGTCTAAGGATTAATTTACTTGCCTATTGATAATAAATCACAATCCCTGAGGAATCGACCGGTTACTTACCGTATTTTATTACTTGCGACGACAATTGGTACACTTGCCAAAAGTCTTAACAAGTTTTTGGAGCCGTTGCCGGGGAATGTTGATTTCATTGTCAATTAGTGAATGAGTTAATTCTTAGTTGTTTTTATTTATTTATTTATTTCAGTATTTTATTGTGTGTTTTATTTGTTTAGATACATAGTGATCGTACCGGATCAATACTATGGGTTTCTGCAGTCTGATGATGTTGCTCGGTCGTTGAGATGAAGGACCGAGTTCTGGGCCGCACGCGGGTGGTACCTGCAAAGGCACTCCAACGATCAAGTCAGAGGTGCTTCAACGGGCAGGGTCACAAGGTGAGTAAAACGTACCTGAAGCCACATGCTAGTGTGGTATATATACTGTTCACAGCGTAGGCATTTGGCCGTCGCGCATTTATTGGAGTTGGCCGCATCTTGCGGAGCAAGTTAGGTATTGGGCCGCGCTGGGCCTGTTGGATGAAATTGGCCTTCGAGCCCACTCCAGAAAAGTTGCCCCCCAAGTCTAGGTCGCCTGGGGGCGGGCTAGGGCTTGATTCCTTGCCCCCAGCGTGGTCACAAACGGCCGTTCTGGAACGATAACTGGTCGAAAGTTAACTGATCACCTGCATGGTCGCTGCCACGCGGCCTGGTCACACGGGGCCAGGTGTTGTCTCGAGTTTGGTGCCTGACAATCAACCGTCATGAATGCTGAGGCGACAGTTACTTTAATGAGGTGACGTTTAGGGACTCGAGGAGTTTAAGTAATGATGGTACGCGAAGATTGGCGCCTCTTCGCCTCCGGCCCATGATGATGGTTGGCCCATTATATATAGGGTTCAAGGGGTACCTCATTTGCACGTTTCTCCGATTTCTCCGCTCTCGCAATCAGCTCGCTCGCAATCAGCTCGCTCCAATTCCAGGTAACTACGACCGCCCTTCCTTTATTTGAGTTTTTATGTTCCACCTGGTGGAGGGGGTGTCAGGTCTGGGGACGACCACGTCGACCCCTTCCCACGCGCGAGCAAGACCTTGACCGTTATTCCCCTTCACAGGTTCATTCTGGCGCGGACCAAACAAACCCACCGTATCTCTGGAAGCCCGGCCGTTTCTCTTGCGCACAGTATGACCCGACCAGTGGAGCAGAGTTCTGTGCACGCCCGGTCGTCTTCTTCTAACGACGAGTCCTCCTCAGGGTCTTCGACTCTGAATTGGAGTTCCTCTGATGAATCCGGAACTCGGCCGGACAGAAGTGGGGCGCCGTTCACTGAGGCTGCAATCGATGACGCTGTAGAGAGCAACGCACGGGTTGCCACCGACGAAGGTATTGGCCAGGCTGCGGCCGACGGCACTGAGACGGCCGACAGAGGCCAACAGGGCGACCATCGAGAAGATCCTGAGGTCACAGCTGCAAAGGATATGTCTTGGGTTTCTCTTAACCTGAGAGGTCAACGCAGCAAAATTCAACAGGGGAGCCAGGACCTAGCGTATCTGGCGACCGGGCTGAACGAAGGTTGGAGAGTAGAAGGTATGGGCAGGGGGGAAGATGTCGCGGCCTGGACAGATGTGCTAAAATTCACGATGTATCGCATCGTTTTCGAACGCATGGGCATAATTCCGCCGTTTACCAGATTCCAACGCCAAGTTTTACGCTACCTTCAGGTCGCCCCCTCTCAACTGAACCCGAACGCATGGGCGTTCTTGTAGGCATACGAAGACGTTCTCGCTGTTCTGAAACGGCCGGTCTCCGTAAGATTGTTTTTCACTTTGTTTGAAATGAGTTATATTTATGAGAAGGGCTCCAAGGGCGCCCGTAAGGAAGCGGTTTCGTTCAAAAACCGATCAACATACAACTTTTTCAAGCCTTATATGGAATCATTGACGACCGGGTGGAAAAGAGAATTCTTTTGGGTTGTTCCTAACTCGGCCGAGGCCCATCGAGGGATCGCCCAAATGTCCAAAGATGATCAAGAAGGAACGCCCCTGTTTCCCACGGTGTGGAGTTTTAACCATTTCTCGAAAAAGCCGGGCCAGTACGCTTTCAAGGAAACTGAACTTGACGACCTGGACAGGGGGACGATCCATAGGCTGAGAAAGATTGCGTCCCTAGTCCCTGAGGGTCGCATCAAGGTCAAGAACATTGTGGATGCTCGGGGCAAGAAAAAAGTCAAGACCGCTCTTGGTCGGTGGTCGCTCGCCTAGTTTATTTTCTATCACTGTTTTGTCTAACTGTTTCTAACCATCTATTTTTGCCTTTGCAGTTGACATGGCGAACATGAACGACTTCGATCTCTTGGAACAATGGGCGGCCGAGGATGGTGATACTTCGCCCACCCGCGGAATTCCTGAGGCTCAACCTGGGGGCACGCCTCAACCTGCCGGAACTGGATCTCAGCCTGATCGTCAGGCTCCTCGGGCAGGCACGCCAACTCAAGCCATTGACTTGGGCAGCCCAATTCAAGAAAGGTCCAAGAGGGATCGGTTGGTAGAAATTGCTCGTCAGAACAAGAAGCACAAGAGTGGGAAAGGCCACGAGCACTACCGGTCGCCTAAAATCGACCTGCTTGGATTGGGCGATGAGGATTGCGCTCGTTTCAAGGAGGATCCGTTCGAGGTGATGGCCGATGCGATGAAGGCCGCTGGGATTCTTTTCAGAAAATTTCAAGATGAGGAAGCAGATTGCCTGGAAGGTAGGCGCCTTGCCAATAGATATTCATTGCTTGAAGACGATCTTGTCGATAAAAATTTTAAACTGAACTCTGCCTTGTCATTGCTCGCAGAAATGAGGGGCGAGCGAGATGAGTTGCTCAAGAAGATGAAGGATCTTGAACCGAGCATCAAGGCGATGGCGGAAAATGAGAAGAAGCTCGACGATGCAGAACGCCAGCTTGTGGCCGCTGTTGCTGCTCAAACTGCGGCCGAGTCTGCCCTGGACAAGGCGGTCGTCGACAAGGAAGAAGCTGAAAAAGAGGTCGAACGCCTCACTTCAAAAAATAAAGAACTGACGAGCCAGGTCACTGGACTGAAAACTGAACTGGATGCCGTGGAGGAGGAAAAGAACAAGTTTAGAGGTCGCTACAAAGATGTTCTTGACCGGGCGAAGGGAGCTGCGGAGGGCCAATTTGAAAATGCGGTCAGTCAGATTAAGCTCCTCTACCCTGATCTGGGGGTCGATCGCGAGGTCGTGCAATGCACACATCGTGTGATCGAGCGGCAGATCGTGCGTCCCAAGAAGATGCAGAAGGGGAAGGTCCTTCACGAAGAGGCGGTCATCTACCAGGCCCCTAGCGACCCTTGACTTGTAATTTTCTGAATTTTGTAATCTTAGCCCGCCTGCGAGCGGTGTTTTAATGGGCGCTCTGGCGTCGACCAAGGCGTCCTTATTTGTACTTGATGACAATTTTTTCATGAATTTTTTGGCCTGTTTAATTGCTCTTTAATTGGATTCAACTCTCTTTTGCTACTCTTTTAGACCGCTCGGCCAATCGATGGTCCTCTTTTTAGGCCGCTCGGCGGCTTTTGTTTGGGCCATTCGATGGCACTCTTTTTAGGCCGCTCGGCGGCTTTCGTTTGGGCCATTCGATGGCCCTCTACTGGTCGCTCGACTGCTACTCGCATGGTGAGCGACCGTGCATACAATTTGCATGAAAATAAAGTACACAAGTCGAATTTTAAGGTCGGTCCTCGGTAAAAAACCCCTGTGGGGAAAAAGAGCGACCGCCTGTTCTTTATTTATCAATTAGTGTTTACAACTTAAACATAATACTTTCTCAACTTGTCAGCATTCCATGTTCTGGGGATGGTCGCCCCTTCCATGGTTTCCAGCTCGTAAGCTCCCTTTCCAGTCTTGCTGATAACACAGTATGGTCCTTCCCAATTGGGGGCGAGCTTTCCCTGGCGAGCGTTCTTATTCCCCACGTCGGCCCTCCTAAGGACTAGCTGTCCAATGGAGAATTCCCTCTTCTGCACGCGGGCGTTATACCTGGCAGCGACCTTCTGCTTGATGAGTTGCTCCCTAAGTGACGCCTTGTTTCGTAGCTCTTCAACCAGGCCGAGCTCTTCTCTTGTTGCTCGTTCATTTGCGGCCGGGGTTGGTGGGTTGGTCGTCCTCCAACTTAGCTCTCCCATCTCAATCGAGATGACAGCGTCAGTTCCGTAGACAAGTCTAAAAGGTGACTCCCCGGTCGATGAGTGGGGGGTCGTTCTGTAGGCCCAAAGGACCGACTGTAGTTCTTCTGCCCAATGGCCCTTGGCTTCGTCCAACCTCCTTTTCAGTCCGCGTAGTACTACCCTGTTGGCCGCTTCTGCCTGGCCATTGGTTTGTGGGTGCTCGACCGAGGTGAAACGCTGTTTCACGCCTAGGCCGGCCAGCATTTCTCTAAACTTTCTGTCTGCGAACTGAGTTCCATTATCAGTCACCAGTTGTTGGGGCACTCCGAAGCGGGCGAGCACGTTTCGACCAAAAAACTTAGATACCTTCGCTGAGGTAATAGTTGCAAGTGGCTCTGCTTCTATCCACTTAGTGAAATAGTCGATCGCAACGATGTTGAATTTCAACTGACCTGGTGCAGGTGGAAAAGGGCCGAGCAGGTCCATGCCCCACCAAGCGAACGGCCATGGTGGGGTTAAGCTGTGTAGTTCTGATGAGGGCGCTATATGTACGTCGCCATGGATTTGGCATTTCTTCCACTTCTGAACAAGTATCTTAGCATCTTCATCCATGGTTGGCCAATAGTATCCGGCCCTGAGCGCCTTTTTAGCAATCGACCGACCACCTTGGTGGCTACCACAATCTCCTTCATGTATATCTCTCAGTCATGGTCGGCCTCGACCGACGTAAGGTGTAACATCCCCAAAATAATTAATGGAATTATTTGGATGTTAACCCAATTAAGCTAATTTAGTACTCGACTGGTAAATTTATTGAGTGCTAAAATTATTTATCGGTTGTCATCGAATCGTTAACCGGATAATACGGACCAAGGAAGTTTTGGAATCGAAATAGGAGATTTCGATCAATATGGTAAGTTGACCGCGTTACAACAAATATACTAAATAAATATATATATGTGTACGTGTGTGTGTGTTAAAAAAGAAAAAGAAAAGGAATTAAAAGAAAGAGAAGGAAAGAACAGCGAGAGACAGAGAGAAAAAGAAAGAAGAAAAGAGAAGAAAGAAGAAAGGGTGAGGAAGAAGAAGGGGAAAAGGGGAGGATTTGCGCTCATCAAAACGACTTCCTTCCAACACGAAAAATGCTCAGCGTTACTTCCTCTTCGATTTGGTACCAAGATCTTCATCATCAACTCACTCTCTCTCACTTTGCCATTTTCGAACTTGAGAGGGAAAATCGGTGTTTCGATGGTTGTAACTCAAGAGAAAGCTAAGGGCGATGTTTAGGAGCGAGCACGAGGTGGATTACTCGAAGTATTGAAGATCGATTGGGTGATTTGGAGTTGAAAATCAAATTGGGGTTTTTGGTGAATAGTGGTTTGAGATTGAAGAAGATGATGAATAGTGCCCATGGAGAATTTCGGGAAATCGGTATTTCGGTCAAAAGCGGTTTCGTGATCGAGTGGGAAGCTTTGGAAGCGGATTGGGTGTCGCCGGAGCGGGGAGCGTTCGTGTGGCTACTCGGTGATTTGGCGAAGTCTCGGTGATTTTGAAGTCTCGGTGTCGGCACACGCTTCAAGGGTGAGTTTTACTCACGTTTAGGTTTATTCCGTTTTGAAATGAATTGTGTGATTTGTTTTCGAAAGATTTTGAGTCGAAAACGTTATTTTGAAATATATTGCGTTTTAATGAAATTCGTAATCGCTGAGTTTTTGATTGAATTGCTTGATTGTTTGATGTTGATTGGACTGGTATATTGTCTGGTATTATCTGTTTTTGAGTTAGGAATCGATCGGGGCGAGTTTCGGATTGATCGGAAGGAAAAATTTCATGAAACAGGGCATTTTTGGCAATGCTGTCAAATGCACACGACCCGTGCGTCCGGGGCACACGACCCGTGCGCCTGGTTCGGGTTCAGTGTGCAAATATGTCTAACAGGGGGCGCACGACCCGTGCGTCCAGGGGCACGACCCGTGCGCCCAGTTCTGTCCAAAATTTTCAAGTTGTCCAAAATAATTCCGTTTTGATTCCAATCCTTTCCTAATCCTTTCCTAACCCTTCTATAATGATATTAGGCTTATTATGCCATGATTTTGAGTACGTTTCAAAAGGGTTTTATAAAATATTTTCGAAGTTGAAAATTGTGTCGAAATGTGGTCAACTAGAGTGCGAGTGTGAACTTGGATTTTATAAAATGTGGATTAAAGTGTTTCATTGATTGTTTGATTTGATGGACCGTGGGTTCATAGTATTGTAGATATACGTATAAAGTATATCGAGTTGGGTGACGACCCATTATTTAACATACTAGGGGGAGGCAGTCATGATCCTTTTACCTAGGCTCCATGCCAATAGGAGAAGGTACTATTGGTAGGGGGGTTCACCGCCTTGCAGCGTTCGCGTCAGCGGTGTTATGTTGTTTGTAGTACGTTTACCGGGTTCTTCGTTCGCGTTAGCGGTATCGTACTAAACTAACAGGTTACCGGGTTCTTCGTTCGCGTCAGCGGTAATCTGTTTTTGTGTGATTGTTTTTATGCGATACCGGGTTCTTCGTTCGCGTCAGCGGTATCGTACTAAACTAACAGGTTACCGGGTTCTTCGTTCGCGTCAGCGGTAATCTGTTAAAATGTTTTATGCGGTCCATCGGGGGTAGCGTTCGCGCAGCCGATGCCGTATTGAATTAAAATGATTTTATAATTGAACCGAGAGTGCGAGTAGGGGTCTCGGTAGAACTCACTGAGACAAGTTGTCTCACCCAATCAATTGTTGTTGTTTTACAGAGACACAGGGACAGCGGATATCCAAGAGGCACGAGTTGGTTGAGCTCAGACTGGATGCTGATAGCCTAGCTTTATGTTTAAGCTTATTTCCCTTTTGTTGTCTGTATACTAAAACATTATGTATTTAATGTATATCTTTCTTCCGCTTTCTTGTATGATACTGAATACTATAATTACTGATGGTATATGGTCTGAGAACCATATTGTCTTGTTGTAAATAAGACTGTTTGAGTTATATTCAGCGAAAAATTTATAGTGATATTCAGTGTCTAAGCAGGAATTATATCTCTGATGTGTTACTAATGTGCACCTGGGTATTTTTGGTCAATATAAATATCGGGGTGTTACAGTTGGTATCAGAGCAGTTCGACCTAGTCGGACTTAGCTTAGGGTTGAGTCAATTCCTTGCTAGTCCTTTTGTAATTACACTTGTGATGCTAAGAGACATTGAGCCTGATCAACTTAATGCTTAGTGCATCATAAGCGGAATTATGACTGGATGATCAAGATGCAATCCTCGACCACAATCGGAATCTTCAACCGGTGCATCCTCAGGAAAGGTGACATGACGGTGGAAGAATACACCGCTAAGTTTGAGAAGTTGTCTCAGTTTTACCAAGTGGTAAAGTAAGCTTCGGATGACGAACGGAGAATGCAGAAATATAAGACGGGCATAAGTGTTTTTATGATTTATGGTCTCAGTTCTTATACTGCTACCAATTATGTTGCCTTAGTGTAATCAGCCTATGTCGCCGAGGATGATCTCATAGGAAATATGGGAAAGGAAAGGAGGTAGTTGAATTATCAGCTCCGAATGGAAAGTCCTAAGATAATTTCATCAAAGGAAAAGCAGGTGCAATTCCTTGATTCTTCAAAGGTTAGAAGATGTTCTAACTGTGGAAAGCCTCACAGTGGTGATTGCAAGTGAAGATCTAATCGGTGCTATTACAGTAATGTAGAGGGTCGCTATGGTAAAAAGTGCCCTGCCAGGAAAAGTTCCAAGGAGTCATAAGCAGCTCCAAGGCAAGGACGAGTCAACACTATGAATGCTTAGACAGTTACGAATGCTGACGGTATACTTAGAAGGATGGGAGTCCTATTCAATGACTCGATCAGTATATTATAAGATTCGGGTGCAACCTATTGCTGTATATCCCGATCGCATGTGAATCGGTTGGGATTAACCTTATCTTCGCTATCCGAGCTGATAACTATCTTAACTGTGGCTAAGGGTCGTGTCCAGACCCAATCTTTGTGTCAGGATTGTCTACGTGTTATAGGAGACAGAACTTTCGTAGCAGGATTATTTGTTTGCCTGTGAGAAGTGTGGACACCATTTTGGGTATGAATTGGATGACTGCAAATCATGTTGCAAACGTCGGTATTAATCAACTATCAGCTTCGCTTCAAAATCAGTTGAATTGTCTAGGACAAATTCTGAAGTGGTTACCTAGTTCACCTTAGACGGCCAATCTTCATTCCAAGGTGCGGAATGACATGTTAGTATGTTATCTGCATCCACTGAAACTAGTCTGGATTTGGCGAACGTTCAGGTCGTGAATGACTTTCTGGATGTCTTCACGATGAAGTTTCTTCTGAACCTCCAGAGCGAGAAGTAGAGTTTACTGTAGAATTGATTCCTGGCACGGGATCAATGTCTATTGTTTCTTATTGAACGTTCCTTTAGAATTAAAGGAAATGGAGTCTCGACTTGAAGAGTCGATGTTAAGGAAATTCATTCGACCGAGTACTTCGCTAAGGAGTGCTCTGGTGTGGTTAGTCAAAAGGAAAAATGGTAGCATGAGATCGTGCATTGATTATCGACAACTCAACAAAGTGACGATCAGGAATAAATATCCCTTACCAAGGATAGACGATTTGCTTGAGCAATTTGAGGTGCTGCAGTGTTTCTAAAATTGATCTGAGGTCAGGACATCATCAAATAAAAGTTAGAGCCTTAGATATTCCGAAGACAGCCTTCCGTACTTGGTATGGACATTACGAGTTTGCAGTGATGCCCTTCGGTTTGACTAATGCTCCAGCGGTATTCATGGATTACATGAACAGGGTTTCCCACCCTTACTTGGATCGGTTTGTGGTAGTTTTCATTTATGATATCTTGGTGTACTCTAAGACTATTGGGGAGCATGCCCAACATCTCCGCGTTATTCTGAACGTACTCCAAGAGAAGAAATTGTATTCTAAGCCGTCGAAGAGTGACTTCTGGATGTCGGAAGTGAAGTTTTTGGAATGCGTGATTTCCCAATTGGGAGTTGCGGTGGATCCCAGTAAGGAGGGAGCTGTGTTGAACTGGGAACGACCAACGTCAGTAACTGAAATCAGAAGTTTTCTAAGTCTAGCCGGTTACTATAAGAGATTTGTTCAAGGGTTCTCACAGTTAGTTTTCCACTTACACGGTTAACTCGTAAGGGTCAACCGTTTACGCAGGGTGCTGATTGTGAAGAATGTTTTCAAGAATTGAAGATTTGGTTGACTTCTGCTCCAATCCTGATTCTTCCAGATCCGTCTTTGAGATTCCAAATTTACAGCGATGCTTCTGGGAAGGATTTAGGATGTGTTCTTGTGCAGAATCAACAATAGGTAGCTTATGCGTCCAGATAATTGAAGACTCATGAAGAGAGTTATCCGACTCATGATTTGTAATTGGCATCGATTGTGTATGCACTGAAGATTTGGAGACGTTACCTGTATGGGTCTCGTTTCGAAGTCTTTAGTGATCACAAAAGTTTAAAGTATCTGTTTGATCAGAGGAACTGAATAGCAGGCAGAGAAGTGTGTAGAATTCTGAAGGATTATGACTTCGGGTTGAAGTATTATCCAGGAAATCCCAATGTTGTAGCTGATGCGAGTAATAGGAAATCCATTCACATAGCAGAGTTGATGCGGCAAGAAATGGGATTGTTAGAGTCTTTTAGATCTAAATTGGAGTACATCCATAAGTTTCCACTTTGGTGGCGAGGTATTAGTTTATTAACCTCTCCTTGGTGAAGGTTGACAATGAGATTGTCTTACGAAATTCCGTTTGACAAGTCGAACGTGAATACGGTTATGTAAATGAGGTAACTGTTGACTGTTTTTCACAATGCGAATAAGCACCAAGGGATTAATTGATGGATTTGCTGCGAGGGACTGAACTTTCCAAAGTGAGTTTGGCGTGCGGTATGGTAGTTTTGAAAATCATTTTGTGAAAACCCGCATGCTAAAGTTAATTTTGGGAACGACTCAAGAGGCTAATGAAATCTGATTTAGGAAAATCCTAGGAGGACTACTTAGGTTGAGGAGAAACTCTCAACGCTATTGACTAATTTGGAAAGGAATCGGATGCATCGTTGGTAAAAAACCTCGTGATGAAGTTGCAACAGAGGAAAAGGAGCTCTGAGTTCCGTTTGATAGTTGTTTTGAGAACAACTGAGGTAATCTGCATTGCGTTCAAAAATTTATTTGATGTCCCCGTGGTTTATTTCTACGTTTAAGGTCAGAGCTTTTGATAAAACCCAAATCCCATCTTTTTGAAAAAGTTTTACCTCGAAGACTTGGAAGCGAGTCAAGAAGTTTCACAGGTGACTTTTTCGTCACATTGTCGGTATGTACGAGAACCGTTAAGAATATTAGAAGAATTGTAGAGAAAGTGTTTACACCTTTCGAGGAATTCGTATTTGTTTTTACGCCTACCGAGGAGTACTTCGATTTGGATTAATCAAAGTTGGGGAGTAAACGAGGATAATTGGAATGAAGCTTCGGAAGTGTTTTCAAACGCGGTGCCGAGCCGATGTAGGCAAATGATGAGTTTCTCGTGTAGATGCGTGACCAGAGAGTTCGTATCAAGGTAGTAGTGGATCATACTTGGAGATTGATGTGCCAACTTGGGAAGAGTTCCTACGCTCATTTCGTTAGTTCGAGATTGTTTTCCAGCAACTTAAACCTTTCAGAGAATGTCGATTCTCGGGTAGTCGGATGAAAGACTTAGCAAAATTTTGAGGACAAAATTCTTTCAAGTTGGGGAGAATGTAACATCCCCAAAATAATTAATGGAATTATTTGGATGTTAACCCAATTAAGCTAATTTAGTACTCGACTGGTAAATTTATTGAGTGCTAAAATTATTTATCGGTTGTCATCGAATCGTTAACCGGATAATACGGACCAAGGAAGTTTTGGAATCGAAATAGGAGATTTCGATCAATATGGTAAGTTGACCGCGTTACAACAAATATACTAAATAAATATATATATGTGTACGTGTGTGTGTGTTAAAAAAGAAAAAGAAAAGGAATTAAAAGAAAGAGAAGGAAAGAACAGCGAGAGACAGAGAGAAAAAGAAAGAAGAAAAGAGAAGAAAGAAGAAAGGGTGAGGAAGAAGAAGGGGAAAAGGGGAGGATTTGCGCTCATCAAAACGACTTCCTTCCAACACGAAAAATGCTCAGCGTTACTTCCTCTTCGATTTGGTACCAAGATCTTCATCATCAACTCACTCTCTCTCACTTTGCCATTTTCGAACTTGAGAGGGAAAATCGGTGTTTCGATGGTTGTAACTCAAGAGAAAGCTAAGGGCGATGTTTAGGAGCGAGCACGAGGTGGATTACTCGAAGTATTGAAGATCGATTGGGTGATTTGGAGTTGAAAATCAAATTGGGGTTTTTGGTGAATAGTGGTTTGAGATTGAAGAAGATGATGAATAGTGCCCATGGAGAATTTCGGGAAAATCGGTATTTCGGTCAAAAGCGGTTTCGTGATCGAGTGGGAAGCTTTGGAAGCGGATTGGGTGTCGCCGGAGCGGGGAGCGTTCGTGTGGCTACTCGGTGATTTGGCGAAGTCTCGGTGATTTTGAAGTCTCGGTGTCGGCACACGCTTCAAGGGTGAGTTTTACTCACGTTTAGGTTTATTCCGTTTTGAAATGAATTGTGTGATTTGTTTTCGAAAGATTTTGAGTCGAAAACGTTATTTTGAAATATATTGCGTTTTAATGAAATTCGTAATCGCTGAGTTTTTGATTGAATTGCTTGATTGTTTGATGTTGATTGGACTGGTATATTGTCTGGTATTATCTGTTTTTGAGTTAGGAATCGATCGGGGCGAGTTTCGGATTGATCGGAAGGAAAAATTTCATGAAACAGGGCATTTTTGGCAATGCTGTCAAATGCACACGACCCGTGCGTCCGGGGCACACGACCCGTGCGCCTGGTTCGGGTTCAGTGTGCAAATATGTCTAACAGGGGGCGCACGACCCGTGCGTCCAGGGGCACGACCCGTGCGCCCAGTTCTGTCCAAAATTTTCAAGTTGTCCAAAATAATTCTGTTTTGATTCCAATCCTTTCCTAATCCTTTCCTAACCCTTCTATAATGATATTAGGCTTATTATGCCATGATTTTGAGTACGTTTCAAAAGGGTTTTATAAAATATTTTCGAAGTTGAAAATTGTGTCGAAATGTGGTCAACTAGAGTGCGAGTGTGAACTTGGATTTTATAAAATGTGGATTAAAGTGTTTCATTGATTGTTTGATTTGATGGACCGTGGGTTCATAGTATTGTAGATATACGTATAAAGTATATCGAGTTGGGTGACGACCCATTATTTAACATACTAGGGGGAGGCAGTCATGATCCTTTTACCTAGGCTCCATGCCAATAGGAGAAGGTACTATTGGTAGGGGGGTTCACCGCCTTGCAGCGTTCGCGTCAGCGGTGTTATGTTGTTTGTAGTACGTTTACCGGGTTCTTCGTTCGCGTTAGCGGTATCGTACTAAACTAACAGGTTACCGGGTTCTTCGTTCGCGTCAGCGGTAATCTGTTTTTGTGTGATTGTTTTTATGCGATACCGGGTTCTTCGTTCGCGTCAGCGGTATCGTACTAAACTAACAGGTTACCGGGTTCTTCGTTCGCGTCAGCGGTAATCTGTTAAAATGTTTTATGCGGTCCATCGGGGGTAGCGTTCGCGCAGCCGATGCCGTATTGAATTAAAATGATTTTATAATTGAACCGAGAGTGCGAGTAGGGGTCTCGGTAGAACTCACTGAGACAAGTTGTCTCACCCAATCAATTGTTGTTGTTTTACAGAGACACAGGGACAGCGGATATCCAAGAGGCACGAGTTGGTTGAGCTCAGACTGGATGCTGATAGCCTAGCTTTATGTTTAAGCTTATTTCCCTTTTGTTGTCTGTATACTAAAACATTATGTATTTAATGTATATCTTTCTTCCGCTTTCTTGTATGATACTGAATACTATAATTACTGATGGTATATGGTCTGAGAACCATATTGTCTTGTTGTAAATAAGACTGTTTGAGTTATATTCAGCGAAAAATTTATAGTGATATTCAGTGTCTAAGCAGGAATTATATCTCTGATGTGTTACTAATGTGCACCTGGGTATTTTTGGTCAATATAAATATCGGGGTGTTACATAAGGCATCTCAGCAATGGGGATGAAAAGCCCCTTCTATACAGTCTTCCTTCGATCACTGAGTACTTGGTCGCCCGCAACCTCAGGAGTTTTGCAGCCTTTTGGTCGCAAGGTTCTACTCCATTGAGAATATATTGCAAGATAGGAGTGATCCAGTTTTTATCCAAGTCGACCGCTAGAATGGCTAATGGTTGGGCAGGCTTGGTTGATACGCTCGGCCGCGTTAACGTTTCTTGGATTAGACTTCTGTGGTTCCCAGGAGTCTTTGTACTAGCTAGCTTTGATAGGATATCAGCCCGAATATTCTCCGTCCTGGGGACGTGCTTGACTTCTGCTCGGTCGAATTGCTTGAGCAGATCCCTTACCTTGGACAAATAATTCTTCAAGACATCGTCTTTTGCATCGTACAGGTCTTGAATTTGGGAGACTACCAGTAGAGAGTCAGAGTGAAGTTCGACACGGTCGACGTTGAACTCTTTGGCTAGCTGCAGCCCGGCAATGCACGCTTCATACTCGGCCTGGTTGTTTGAAGTGTGAAACGCAAAAGTCAATGACACTTCAACAGTAAGTCCTTCTGAGTTCTCAAGTATCAAACCGGCCCCACTTCCTTTGCTGTTGGAGGATCCATCCACGTGCAAAGTCCAGGTTGTGATGGCCTGATCGTCTGGTATTGGAGTCATCTCAGCGATGAAGTCGGCCAACACTTGGGCCTTAGCGGCCGATCTAGCTTCGAACTTGATCCCAAACTCACTGAGCTCCACAGCCCACTTGATCATACGCCCTGCTAGGTCAGGTCGGTGAAGAATTTGCCTAATAGGCTGGTCGGTCCTTACCACGACCTGATGGGCCACGAAATAAGGGAGCAATCTACGAGTGGCCACAAGTAACGCTAAGGCTAGCTTCTCGATCTTTTGGTATCTGATCTCTGGGCCTTGAAATACCTTACTGATGAAATAGACCGGGTTTTGCTTTAGGTCGCTTTCTCTTACGAGAACTGCGCTCATGGCTTCGTCCGTTATGGCCAAGTATAAGTAAAGCGTCTCCCCCGGTTGCGGCCTGGTCATGATGGGCGGGTTGGTGAGTGCCGCCTTCAACTCGTCCAATGCTCGCTGGCATTGGTCAGTCCATTCAAACTCGACCTCCTTCTTCAAGAGCTTGAACAGTGGAAGTGATTTGCACGCTGATTTGGGTATAAATCGTGACAGGGCGGCGATCATGCCATTCAATTGCTGAATTTCTTTTATCGTAGTGGGTGGCCTCATTTCGGCGACCGCCCTACACTTATCAGGGTTTGCTTCGATCCCTCGCTCTGTTAAGTGGAAACCCAGGAACTTGCCCGCCCTTACTCCGAAGGTGCACTTCTCTGGATTCAACCTCAAGGAATTCTTCCTTGCTTCCTCAAAAATTTCCCTTAGGTCTTTAATGTGGTCTTGGTCGGTCTTGTTTTGATGATCATATCATCCAAGTAGATCTCTGATATCCGACCGATCTGCCGCCTGAAGACCTTGCTCATCATTCTTTGATAGGTCGCTCCGGCGTTTTTCAGACCAAAGGGCATTACCTTGTACTGAAAATTTCCACGATCGGTCATGAAGGCGGTCTTATGCCGATTGGGTGGGTACATAGTGATTTGGTTGTAACCTGAATAGGCGTCTAAAAAAGACAGGAGTTTGTAGCCCGCAGCCCCGTCGACCAGTTTGTCAATGTTTGGCAGGGGAAAGGCGTCATTTGGGCATGCCTTATTCAGGTCGGTATAGTCGACACACATGTGCCACTTACCATTTTTCTTCTTCACTAGTACGACGTTGGAAAGCCAGGTCGTATACTTAATTTCTTCAATGAAATTGGCCTTGATGAGGTCGTCAACTGCCTGTGCGGCCGCCAATGCTTTCTCTTCGCTCTGAGTGCGTCTCTTTTGTGCGACCGGTCTGGCTGTCTCATCAACGGACAGTTGGTGGCAAGCAATTTCTATTGGAATCCCGGGCATGTCTGATGCCTGCCATGCAAAAAGGTCTGCGTAATCCCTGAGGCAGGTGATGAGATCTTGATTGATTTGTTCAGGTAGGTCGCCCCCCAACTTAACTGTCTTGGTTGGGTCGTCCGATAACTGAACATCGACCAATTCCCCATGGGGCTCGGACCTCTTCAGTTTATTCTTTAGCTCACGGGCTAAATCGTCGTCGTCGTCCTCAGGGTCGCTATCTGGATCGTATCGAGCATCCAGGTCGGCCACATTTACCTGATGCCCCTCTCCGAGATTCTGAGGTTTAGCATTCACCACCTCCATATCACAAATCTCTTGATAGAGGAAATGGCTCCTCATGGCCGCTTCCATGTCGGCCATTACTGTCACAACTTGGTCGTTTTTACTGTAGAACTTCATCTTTAAATGCACAGTTGAGGCTACGGCCTCCAATTTACCCAGTGTTGGCCGGCCGATGATGCAGTGGTAACATGATTTGATTGGTAGAACTAAGAACGTCGTCCTGACCGTCCTGTATAACGCGCTGCTGTTCGTATCATCTCCAAAAGTAACAAGCAATTCTATCGTCCCCAGTGGGTAGGTGGTCACCCCACTGAACCCGGTCAATGGGGTTGGTACTGCTTGCGGAATAATTTCGCTCCTGTCCACGTTTAACTTGTCAATCAGTTCCTCAAACATGATGTCAGCCGAGCTCCCTTGATCCACCAGTATCCTTCTGACCTCAGTGTTAGCCATTACGGCCGATACTACCAAAGGGACGTAATTATTGACTTTGCCATCGAGCAAGTCTTCGTCTCCAAAAGAAATGGGCGGCCTATTCGAGGCCGGCCGTGGGGTTGAGGTTGAGCCGACCATCATAAGTTCATTCCACTTCCTCTTCATTGCCTTGTTGGACTCCCTGATATCCAATTGGTTACCTCCATGGATGACCATGGCTACATTGCGGCCCTTTGACTGTCTGAGGTCGCGATCTTCTTCGGAATTATCACGCGGTCGCTCTACCGTTGAGTTGACGATTGCTTTTCCTCTGTCATTGGCGGGTTGGCCAACGGCTCTTTCTTCAGGGCGATCGTTACGTTCATCTCTGACATATTGCCTCAACTTGCCTTTCTGAATGAGATCTTCTATGTCATCTTTTAGGGCCATACAGTCATTGGTATCATGCCCCTTACTCTTGTGATATCTACAGTATTTCTTGGTAGGCCGACCCCCTTTCTTCAACACTAGAGGATCAGGTCGCCTAACACCAGTGAACTCGTTGTTTTGGCACTCCGTGAAGATCTGTGCGATCGGAGTGTTCAACTTTGTCCGATGCTCGTATTTCTTAGGCCTGTACTCGGGCTTACTGTCACGATAGTTTTCCTGCCCCTTGGCCGGCCTTCCATTCTCTTCCTTGGGACGCGCGCGGGCGCCCTTGTCGGAGGCCAATTGCTTTTCATAGCCCATATGGTCGTTGGCCCTTCTAAGGAACAGGCCGAGGTCGTAGTAGCGGTTCAATGAGAACTCTTCAGCAAATCTGTGGTTCTTTCTTATACCACGTTTGAGATACTTCAGTTTGTCCGTGTCTGATAGGTTGCGGACTGTGTCAGCCTCTGACATGAACCGATCGATAAACTCCCTCAACGGTTCGTTCTCTCCTTGGATGACCGAGTCCAAGTGCTCTTCATAACGATACTGACAACGGTTGGCTGTATAATTGGCCAAGAACATTGCCACAAGACCTTCCCAAGAAGAGACAGTGTTGGGACGTAGGGATTCCCACCATTCTAACGCCCGGCCTTCGAGCGACTGAGGAAAAAGTCTGCACTTCATCGTCCGTCCTAGCTCCCTATAGCTACAGTAGTTGTTGAAGTACATGAGGTGTTTATCTGGATCCCCGCGGCCGTTAAACTTGTTCAGGTTCGGGGGCTTCCTCAGGTCCCTTGGGATGCGATAACGCCTGAGTTCGCTGGTGAAAGGCCATTGTCCGGTCGGGATGAGATTCTGCCCGTAGGGCTGCATGGCGGCATAAGTTTGGTCGACGGGCAGACCGTAAAGGCCGACCGGCTGACCAAGGAATCTGTCAGCAATTGGAGGGGGTCCATGGGGTCCATGGTATTGTGGAGCATGCGACGACGACCGTCTTCTAGGCCGCTCTGAATAGTTTCTTCTTGGTCGGCTGATGGCACGGGAGACATCTCTAATCTCCCCGTTGCGGTAGTCGTTAAACTCCTCATACGAGTCCCACGACCTGCTTCTTGATCGGCGGGATCTTGAGGACTCGTTGGACGAGTATCTTGTTGGCGACCTTTCTGACTCTGGTCGGTAGCTCGAGTCAGCATAGTCGTAATCTTCCACGGGGGAACGACGGTGGCGTCTTCCTCGATGAGGGGGCGACCTGTGGACGATCGCCCTTCTTGAAGGATTGCGTTGGGATACGCCTCGACGAGGAGGAGCTTCTCTTCGTGGCGGCGAACGATGTGGTCGAGATGATTGACCTTGGCGACCACTCGCCGCACGCGGGAGGATCGAGATCGACCCTCTCTCGTAACGGTCGATCAGCTCATCTCGATCAGCAATCACTTGATTCTTTTGCTCCAGAATTTGTATGAGTGCTTGGGTCACATGCTCTGGCAATGCTTCTGGGATTCCGGCTTCGGCCAGCTCGGCCGGTAGTTGCACTAAGGGTTCTTGGCAAGGCTCGCCTTGTGATTCATGAACTGTCACAGGCATGCCCTCTGGGGTCCGTTGAGGTCGGTTCTGTCCAGAGGTGTTGAGCCTGGAAGAAGTGTGTTTCTGGCGTGGCGGCATGGTTTGATGTGGAATAGCACTCGGGCCTCCCACTGTGGTCGCCAATTGATCGTACCGGATCAATACGATGGGTTGCTGCAGTCTGATGATGTTGCTCGGTCGTTGAGATGAAGGACCGAGTTCTGGGCCGCACGCGGGTGGTACCTGCAAAGGCACTCCAACGCTCAAGTTAGAGGTGCTTCAACGGGCAGGGTCACAAGGTGAGTAAAACGTACCTGAAGCCACATGCTAGTGTGGTATATATACTGTTCACCGCGAAGGCATTTGGCCGTCGCGCATTTATTGGAGCTGGCCGCATCTTGCGGAGCAAGTTAGGTATTGGGCCGCGCTGGGCCTGTTGGACGAAATTGGCCTTCGAGCCCACTCCAGAACACATAGTTATTGTGTTGGACTTGTTAACGGTTTGTTGAAGTGTTTCAGTGAACTGTGTAGCAGGGGTAAAGTTCGAAAGAATTGCTGTTTGTCCCGAAAAAAAAAAATTTATTATGGAATCCACTTCTCGGATGGAAGATGCTTTGGCCCAGTTTAGGCAAATGACTGAGACTATCTTCCAGCCTAAAGAGCAAGCTTCTCGGTTGGAAGATGCTTTGTCCGAGTTTATGCGAATGTCCGAGACCCTCTTCCAACCCCAAGAGCAAGTGATGATAGAGTCCTCGCCACCCTCACTTAGCGGTAATTTTTGTGAAGAACCCCACTTGAATGGAAAATGTGTGACACGCACCTTTTGCGATTCTTGTGGGGGGGTATCTTGTGGAGTGCAACTGTGAGGATGAGTGGGTAACTATATCAGAAAATTACCCATGGTTATGCACTACCAATGAGGAACAAGAAGAACAAGCCCCAACAAAAGAAGAATATGGGGAGGATAAGGAAGATGAGGAAGAAGAAAAGATTGAAATGGAGGAGCATGTAGTTTGGAGGGAAGATCAAAGCTCCCAATGTGGGGAAGGGGTGAAAACCCAACAAGAAAAAACCCAACAAATCATGGTTCCTATTATTCTTCCAAGTAGCAAGGAGGATAGAAGTGAGGAGATTGACATATACTTGGACTCCTTCTATGCCTTATTCATCACCCTTCACCTCAAAAGGGTATGGAAGCATCTACAACTATGTTTCAAATTCATGATGTTCCTGCCCCAGAAGCGAAAGAAGAAGGATGATGTGTTCTTTGTGTCATATCAGCCACCTTGATAGTGGAATGACAAACGTCAAGCTAGTGACGTTAAAGAAGCGCTTGGTGGGAGGCAACCCATTGGTTCATTATTTACTGTTTTGAGTCTTTATTTTTCATTCCCTTTTTGACTTATTTTGCACTTTGGTCTGTACTTATTATAACTTACTCTGTGATATTGAGGCACCACTACCCTATTCTTTTTTTGTTAAAGCAGCTTCAATGATGATGATGTGTGGCATTTGGCTTCGCATGTGTACATTTTACCTATTGAGCACTCGCACGTCAAGTTTTATCATCAAGTACTAGCAGTGGTCATGACAAAAGTTGCGGAAGTTCTTTATCATCTGTGAGCAGCATCTCTCAAGTTCTATCTCTACGATCCCAACTGTGAGGTTTGAGCCTAAAGAAATAAGGGTAGCCTCTAGTCTTTGGGGCTTGTCTTAGGAAATTATGTAAGTCGCTTCTGAGGGTCAGCTCATCTCACAGTGTCATGCCGTCACTATTTTTCAAATGCATGCATGCTCATAAGCAAGGCACGTAAACATAAAAACCTATTTGTGAAAGTAAGAAATCGATTCACACTATTTTATCTAAACCTTAAAATCGATTTTCAACTCCTTATGAAAGAAAGAAATCGATTCATAACCTCTTTCCTAAAGCAAAGAATCGATTTCCAAGATGTTTTCAAAAAGAAAGAAATCGATTCCTTTTATTTATTCAGGCATATAATCGATTTTCATCTTAGCATTTTCAGGCATATAATCGATTTTCATCTTAGTGTTTCCAGGCACATAATCGATTGTCTCCTTAGACAATTCAGACACATAATCGATTTTCATCCTAGTTGTATTCAGGCACATAATCGATTTTTATATTTAGGCCATTCAGGCACATAATCGATTTCCTCATATCTACAATGTACTCAATAGTCATATTTTTTATACACCTATAAATAGAGGCTTCACATCTCATTTTCAACAAAACCCATTTTACGAAAAACGCATCAAATGAAAAATAACCCTTTTCATTTACACTTCTGCTCTTCACGCACTGTTCGTCTGTCAGAGCTGATCTCTCTCAAGGGTTAGTTGGGTTGGGGATTTCAAGTTGTTGGATCTGCCTACATAAGAGGTATTTTGGTATTTAAGTTGTAATTTGTACTAGGGAGGGGGATATCTCTCTAGGGTAGCTGTTTGTACTAGGAAGCGGGGTATCTTTCTAAGGCAGCTGGTTGTAACAAGGGTGTGGTATCTCTTGTTATTGTTGTAATAGATCTGAGGTGTAACACCCCAAATTCTTCATCCTATTATTATTTTTATTATTTTACATGTATGCATGTTATAGATTCTATATAGATGTTTAAGTATATGTTTGGTTGGTAATTTGTGAAGAACTAATTGCATTTTAATTACTTCTAAGTATTTCCTTATACTAAAGTATTGTATAAATAATTATCTTGATATATTATTAGCATCATGGAATTAGTTATTTTTATATATGAAAGTGTGGAAAGGAGTTGGCGTTTTTTTTAAAAGAATGTATGATTTAAATGAATTTTTGGTCATTAAAGGAGCTTTGGGCCATTTCTAATGCTACAGCCTACGGCCCACGTTTATTTCCTACAGCTCTAAGATAGCATTCATTCCTCTTTCTCCCTAAAATATTTGATGCGCAGCTTTTGGGAATAGAATAACAAAACCCTAAATTCAATTCATCCTTACCCACCTTCTGCATTGCCTGTTCGATTCCAATTTGTTCCTCTCCGTACAGTTGCTTCCTTTTTCCCTCACAATCATTGTTGTATTGGCATTCTATTCCAATTTGTTGAAGTTCACGCTATGAGGCATCATCATCTTTATTTCGTGGATTTGAATGGCTGAAGCTTTATTCCTATTGGCTTGCCTTTGAAAACTTTGAATTGTCCACTTCATGCCTTCATTAAAACCAAAAAAAAAAACTCACGTGCAACTTGTGTCTTGGTGAGTTATCTTCCTTTCTAAAATTTTGTTGGTCATGGAATTCACCTTATGCCGTCATTTTTTTAATGTCAGCAATCCCGTCAATTTTCTTTGGTTATTTAGGATACATCCAGCTATTACTCGGATGCATGATTCTGACCACCATGGTCATTTTTCCGAAAAATAAATGTTGCTTTTGATTCCTTCGTAGAGACCTCCTTGAAACACTATCTCCTTGTACGTTACGGCAGAGTTGGCGTCCCTATTATTGTGTCGTCGTATTTAAATAGCTGTGTGAACCTACTATGAAACAACTTAAATATGGATTCGTTCGTCGGTGGCTGCGCAAGTTTCTATCACCAGGTAAGGGTGGGTTTTAACATTTATAATGGGTTATGATGGTGGCTTATGGGTAGTTAGGGGCTCTCCTTTTGTACTTAATAACCTATTTGATTCGCAATCATAGTGATTAGATGTTAGGAATGAATTGTTCATTGAATTGTTGTGTTGTTGATTTAATTGTGGTGATGTTGTTCGAATTGAGATATCATTCTCATGTTAATTGTTATATTGAATTTAATTGTTATATTGTGATGCTGCATAATTATCTTGGAGATGAAATTAAGTGATTGAAGCGTGCACTAGGTGTGATTGGTGAGATGTTGATTGGTGTGTATATAGGTGTGAATCGAATTTGGTGTTGTGGTTCTTCAAGAAATCAAAGTTGTTATTTTTCCCACGATAAGGTTGCTGTTTTCGTAGAGCTAATGCTGTTGTCTTTACTCAAATAATGTTGCTGTTTTTGTGCTGTTTTTGCTGCTGTTTTAACATATAAATGCTGCTGTTTTTATGCTGTTTTTGCTGCTATTTTAGCGTATAAAATGCTGCTGTTTTTATGTTGTACTTGCTGCTGTTCTAGCGCATAAGATGCTGCTGTTTTTATGCCATTTTGCTGCTCTTTTTGGCGCATAAATCTACTGTTTTTATGTTGTTTTGCTGCTGCTTGTAGCGCATAAAGTGTGCTGTTTTTCTTCAAGTTAAGGCGCTGTTTTCTACAATTTAAGGTGTTGTTTTCCTTCAATTTAAGTGTGATGTTCTCTCAAATTTAAGTGTGTTGTTTTCTCAATTTAAGCGTGCTGTTTTTCTCAAATTTAAGTGTGCTGTTTTTCTTAAATTTAAAGGTGTTGTTTCTCAAATGTAAGGGTGTTGTTTCCTCATATTTTAAAGTGTTGTTTTCCCTATCTTTCAAGTTGCTGTTTTTTACAATTTGCGGTTTTTATATCGCTGTTTGGCGCCATAGCGCAACCCAAGTTGCTGCTAGGCGCCAATTATGGTACTGCCGTGTGCGTGTGTTGGGTGTCCTGTTTGAGGTCAGTACTTGTGTAGGTATGAGTAATGTGGCAGCTATGATGTTGTGAACAGATGAGAATTACGAGGTAGCTGTGATGCTACAACACGTGGTATTTTTATGAAATGATTTATAACGAGACATGATGGTATAGTATTTATTAATTAAATACTTTGAGTTTGTGTAACTGGTGCATGAGTCATGAGTCGCATTATCATATGCATTTCTCGGTGGTATAGGCTTCGGCCTCTTTGTGAATATTTTTGGTGGTATAGGCTTCGGCCTCTTGCCCGTTGTGGTTTATTTTACGAGATCGGTACCGCATGCATATGCCCAGAGGGGTTGCATTGTTGCATGGTTCATATATACATATATAATGTGTTTTGGTGCTTTCATTCTGATGGAGTCTGTGCCTTATGTGGTGTTATGATGTGTTGACCTTTTGTGTTACCGTGAGTTACCCGCTGCTATCATTTACTTATTATTTCTGTTAAGCTCACCCCTTCTGCTTGGAATGTTGCTCTTGTGTGCCAACGCTGCAGGTGATCGTTAGCACTCGTGGAGGATTGCTAGGTGTAGTCTCCTTCTCGTTGGGTCTGTGTCAGCTCTGATGCGTAGCACCGGAGAGGGTCTTAGTTACCGCTTTCGAACTATTACTGTTTTTTTTTTGGAGTTTTGGCTTAATGTTTATTTATTTTTGGAGATGTTAAATGAGTCTATGATTCTGCTGCTTAGAGATTAATTACTTATGTTTTTGAGGATTCATTTTAAATCAATTGGAGATTTTATGTGGTGAAAAAAAAAATGTAGCGCCCTCGTGGTGACTCTGATAATTGCGTGTTTAATTATAATTAGAAAAAGGGGTGTTACATTAGTGGTATCAGAGCAGTTTCGGTCTGTCCGGCCAAGTTGTCAAGTTATTGTGTCATTGACGATCAAGTATTGTCAATTAGTTCTAGTTGTTGCTTATGTTTGTAGTGATTAGTTGAGATGGCTGGAAGGAACGATGCTGCCATCGCTGCTGCTTTGGCGGCTACGGCTCAGGCCGTGTGTTATGTGTCCATTCTGTTTTCTCTGTGTGAACTCTGTGATTTTCCTTTTATTTTGTATTTGTTGTTCTCTGAATTCTGACTTCATTAGTCCGAGCTTCTAGGATTTGACATTGTAGTTGTCATAAAATTATTTGTGTTGTGTGCTCTGAGTCCGTGCATGACTGATTGAGTGCCTTGTTGGATTGTTATGTTAGTTATTTAAGTTTCTATTTCTTTACTAATGTCTTGCTATATTTTTATTGCCGAGAAAATAATTTTTATGGAGTGTTGTCTCGGAGTGTTGTCTCTGGTTGCTTACTTCTTGTTAGATTGTATAATGTGTTAAATGATAATGATGTTATCCTTGCTAGATGAGCGGTGAATAGTATACTTTATGTATAATAGTAGAGTTTCAGACCATTCTCCTCTATATAAACCCATTAACTAGCATAAGGATAAAATCCTAACTTTTATTATTTGTACACTTACCTAGCCTTTCCTATTCTAGGTACCATGTTTTATAATGAAAAAGAAAACCCCATTAACCGGAAAAGAAACCATTCTTGATTGTTCTTGATAGATGCTTTGTAGTTTCTCTACATTTATCATTAGGGATTTGTCTGCTGCTGTGGGATTGTTCTTGCTATTGCTATTGTTCTGTTTAGGATTGTTCTTGCTATTGTTCTGTTTAGGATTCTATATTGTTCTTGCTATTGTTCTGTTTAGGATTGCAAGTGCATTCTATATTTATGTTTTGCTATCAGATTGATATGAAATTGTTCTTGCTATTGTTCTGTTTAGGATAAGTTTTTGCTATTGTTCAGCTGTTGTTTCTGAGGTCCCTCTCTCTCTCTGTCTCCCTCCCTCTCAGTTTAATTTACAAGATTACTTCTTTTTTTTTAATATTAGGCTGATTCCATCTATGAACTTCACAAGGAACCTAACCCAATGATGGAAACTGGTTCTGTTTGGAATGACTTTGTTCTCTCATCTTCAAGGCCAGGTGATCAGAAAGAGTTAAGGGAATCCATTCTTAAAATAGAGAAGTCCATGAGAAAATTGTAAACTATATTGAAAAATGAAATTGCTACACTGAAGCAATGATCTTTGTTAGCTCTCTGATTTGTGTTGTATCTTGAAACATGAAAGGGTTGTAGAGCAAATAAATATAAATATTTGAATGAATTATTTCTTTGTATGAAATCAATAGTTTAAAATGCGTATAACCAATTTTTTTTAATTCGTGTGAAGTTAACTTCTTTTTTTACTTATGTTGCCTGTCTCTTTTAATACTTGACATGTAAATATAAAAAAAAAGCACGTTTATAAAATTTGTAAAAGAAATATATATATATATATATATATATATATTGAAATACAAAAAAAAATTAATTATAAAAAAAATAAAACTGATAGACCCGCGGCGGTTTACAACCGCCACCATATTTTAAAAAAAAAATTAAATTATAGACTCGCGGCGGTTTTCAACCGCCACCATATTTTAAAAAAAAAAAAATTTAATTTTTTGCGGCAGTTTAGAACTGCCACTAGCGTTTAAGCGTGGAAATCTGGTATTCACGTTGCGGCAGTTGCAAACCGCCGCTAAACGCGCGGCCGTTTGTGTGACGGTTTCCTATACCGCCGCGAAAACACCCTGCCGACGCTCAAATCCACGGCGCTTCCTGAACCGCCGCCAGAAGCCAATAACGGCGGTTTAAACCGCCGCCGCTGGGCATTAAAACCGCCGCGATCTTTCATTTTTTGTGTAGTGATTGCTTTCTTTCATTTGTTTAAGTGTATTTAGATGTAATGTTTCTAAATTTATTAGTGAATTATATGTGTGGTGTTGTTGCTACTTTCCTTGGTTTTATTTCGTTTATTATCTTGTCATTTTTATTTATATAATGGATGATGATTTAAATTTATATTGATTCATGAAGATATGTGTGATTAAATGAATTTTAACTACGTCATAAAGAGTGGGAGCCGTGGCGACGCCTTCGCACTCTGGATTTGCGTTAAAAGACTTTTAATTTGCTACGTGTAAACTTGTAAGGTTGTAGTTTTGTTACCTCAATTAATTGGTTGTGTGAGTAGGAGGGACTGATCACCCCAAGAACTCACAACCAATGAAAAAGGCGACAATAACTCTTTGTTATCATCATTATTTTGGATGTGAACTAATTTTGTCAAAAAAAAAAAGAAAACCAATTTTATTTTGATTAGTTAATAAGCGTGTTCATCTTAAGTTTACCTTATTTTAAATTATTTAACTTGTTTAGTTCAATGTGCAATGTTGTGAACTTGTTTGATTACGAAATTGCATATACTACACGAATAGAAAATTTGACATTTACTAAGTGCATGCAAATGAAATTAATAGTTTAATTAATCTTGTGATTTTTTTTTTGTGACTTAACTAAATGATATATTGCATATATAAATGTGTATGAATAATGTTTGTTTCTTTCTAGTAAGAGTCCAAAATTGATGTAGGAGTTTTGCTAGAAATCAACCTTATATATGAAACTTCTAGAGTAATTAAGACCGTAAGAGTGTTTTGAAATTCTGTCCTTAGATACTCTATGGTGTTCAAATAGTTGTCTTCGAAGGATTATATGTTCTTTATCTAATTTTCTACGAAAAATAGAAGACCACGTGTTAGCTACTACCTCCTACGACCTCCTGTAAATAGATTAAAGATTATTCCTACATGTGTGATTTTGTATGTAATTATTTTATCAAGTTTCATCAATTATTATACTAAGATCATTAAGTTCTATAACTATGTATAAATTAGCGAGAATTATTGATTTATTTATGACATGCTATCAAAAAAAAAAGTAAAGTAATTTTTCTTGTTTTACTATGATTATATGCGTATCGACTCTTAAATCTTAGAGGATTAGGTGTACTATAAGTTACACGTGTGCTTCTATGTGTAGTCCCCTAGGATGAGAATTTAGCTTAATATGTTTTTAGATCGCGCTGTTATTGAACCTATGGTAGTGCCTTGTGCTTAGATCAAAAGTATAAAGTGGTGGAACATAAGAGACAATAATTGGTACCTTAATTTGAGACCTATGACAGGCAGTAAACTCATTCCTTTGATGGGAACCTTAGAAATACCGCTTCTATAAAACCTAATACTGAATAATTAGTAATTGTGAGAAGTAGATCAATTATTTGAATGAGAAAGGACTTGGACTTCAAGCTTATAAAGTGACCCTTAAGATATGAGAATTCAATCGAGTAAATTCATAGTTATCGTCATTGAGAGTATACCATCCAAATAATGGAATGATAGTGTTTGGGTAGTCGAATGAAACTTTGGTGACCTAGGAATAAGAATTTTACTACAAGGGTAAGAATGTATAGACGTGTGCATGTTGCATTGCTCCAGGGACCTCTAGTTGAACTTGGAGGATTAGAGAATAAATATAGAATAAAGGAAGACAATGCTTAGAACAACGAGGACTTCTAGTTGGCAGAGTAAGCTCGTTTTCGTTTGCTAGTAGCCGTTGGAATTTCGAGGACGAAATTCTTTTAAGGGGGAGAGAATTGTAACACCCCAAATTCTTCATCCTATTATTATTTTTATTATTTTACATGTATGTATGTTATAGATTCTATATAGATGTTTAAGTATATGTTTGGTTGGTAATTTGTGAAGAACTAATTGCATTTTAATTACTTCTAAGTATTTCCTTATACTAAAGTATTGTATAAATAATTATCTTGATATATTATTAGCATCATGGAATTAGTTATTTTTATATATGAAAGTGTGGAAAGGAGTTGGCGTTTTTTTTTAAAGAATGTATGATTTAAATGAATTTTTGGTCATTAAAGGAGCTTTGGGCCATTTCTAATGCTACAGCCTACGGCCCACGTTTATTTCCTACAGCTCTAAGATAGCATTCATTCCTCTTTCTCCCTAAAATATTTGATGCGCAGCTTTTGGGAATAGAATAACAAAACCCTAAATTCAATTCATCCTTACCCACCTTCTCCATTGCCTGTTCGATTCCAATTTATTCCTCTCCGTACAGTTGCTTCCTTTTTCCCTCACAATCATTGTTGTATTGGCATTCTATTCCAATTTGTTGAAGTTCACGCTATGAGGCATCATCATCTTTATTTCGTGGATTTGAATGGCTGAAGCTTTATTCCTATTGGCTTGCCTTTGAAGACTTTGAATTGTCCACTTCATGCCTTCATTAAAACCAAAAAAAAAAAAAATTCACGTGCAACTTGTGTCTTGGTGAGTTATCTTCCTTTCTAAAATTTTGTTGGTCATGGAATTCACCTTATGCCGTCATTTTTTTAATGTCAGCAATCCCGTCAATTTTCTTTGGTTATTTAGGATACATCCAGCTATTACTCTGATGCATGATTCTGACCACCATGGTCATTTTTCCGAAAAATAAATGTTGTTTTTGATTCCTTCGTAGAGACCTCCTTGAAACACTATCTCCTTGTACGTTACGGCAGAGTTGGCGTCCCTATTATTGTGTCGTTGTATTTAAATAGCTGTGTGAACCTACTATGAAACAACTTAAATATGGATTCGTTCGTCGGTGGCTGCGCAAGTTTCTATCACCAGGTAAGGGTGGGTTTTAACATTTATAATGGGTTATGATGGTGGCTTATGGGTAGTTAGGGGCTCTCCTTTTGTACTTAATAACCTATTTGATTCGCAATCATAGTGATTAGATGTTAGGAATGAATTGTTCATTGAATTGTTGTGTTGTTGATTTAATTGTGGTGATGTTGTTCGAATTGAGATATCATTCTCATGTTTATTGTTATATTGAATTTAATTGTTATATTGTGATGTTGCATAATTATCTTGGAGATGAAATTAAGTGATTGAAGCGTGCACTAGGTGTGATTGGTGAGATGTTGATTGGTGTGTATATAGGTGTGAATCGAATTTGGTGTTGTGGTTCTTCAAGAAATCAAAGTTGTTATTTTTCCCACGATAAGGTTGCTGTTTTCGTAGAGCTAATGCTGCTGTCTTTACTCAAATAATGTTGCTGTTTTTGTTGCTGTTTTAGCATATAAATGCTGCTGTTTTTATGCTGCTTTTGCTGCTGTTTTAGCGTATAAAATGCTGCTGTTTTTATGTTGTACTTGCTGCTGTTCTAGCGCATAAGATGCTGCTGGTTTTATGCCGTTTTGCTGCTCTTTTTGGCGCATAAATCTACTGTTTTTATGTTGTTTTGCTGCTGCTTGTAGCGCATAAAGTGTGCTGTTTTTCTTCAAGTTAAGGCACTGTTTTCTACAATTTAAGGTGTTGTTTTCCTTCAATTTAAGTGTGTTGTTCTCTCAAATTTAAGTGTGTTGTTTTCTCAATTTAAGCGTGCTGTTTTTCTCAAACTTAAGTGTGCTGTTTTTCTTAAATTTAAAGGTGCTGTTTCTTAAATGTAAAGGTGTTGTTTCCTCATATTTTAAAGTGCTGTTTTCCCTATCTTTCAAGTTGCTGTTTTTTACAATTTGCGGTTTTTATATCGCTGTTTGGCGCCATAGCGCAACCCAAGTTGCTGCTAGGCGCCAATTATGGTACTGCCGTGTGCGTGTGTTGGGTGTCCTGTTTGAGGTCAGTACTTGTGTAGGTATGTGTAATGTGGCAGCTATGATATTGTGAACAGGTGAGAATTACGAGGTAGCTGGGATGCTACAACACGTGGTATTTTTATGAAATGATTTATAACGAGACATGATGGTATAGTATTTATTAATTAAATACTTTGAGTTTGTGTAACTGGTGCATGAGTCATGAGTCGCATTATCATATGCATTTCTCGGTGGTATAGGCTTCGACCTCTTTGTGAATATTTTTGGTGGTATAGGCTTCGGCCTCTTGCCCGCTGTGGCTTATTTTACGAGATCGGTACCACATGCATATGCCCAGAGGGGTTGCATTGTTGCATGGTTCATATATACATATATAATGTGTTTTGGTGCTTTCATTCTGATGGAGTCTGTGCCTTATGTGGTGTTATGATGTGTTGACCTTTTGTGTTACCGTGAGTTACCCGCTGCTTATATACTGCTATCATTTACTTATTATTTCTGTTAAGCTCACCCCTTCTGCTTGAAATGTTGCTCTTGTGTGGCAACGCTGCAGGTGATCGTTAGCACTCGTGGAGGATTGCTAGGTGTAGTCTCCTTCTCGTTGGGTCTGTGTCAGCTCTGATGCGTAGCACCGGGGAGGGTCTTAGTTACCGCTTTCGAACTATTACTGTTTTTTTTTTTTGGAGTTTTGGCTTAATGTTTATTTATTTTTGGAGATGTTAAATGAGTCTATGATTCCGCTGCTTAGAGATTAATTACTTATGTTTTTGAGGATTCATTTTAAATCAATTGGAGATTTTATGTGGTGAAAAAAAATGTAGCGCCCTCGTGGTGACTCTGATAATTGCGTGTTTAATTATAATTAGAAAAAGGGGGTGTTACATTAGTGGTATCAGAGCAGTTTCGATCTGTCCGGCCAAGTTGTCAAGTTATTGTGTCATTGACGATCAAGTATTGTCAATTAGTTCTAGTTGTTGCTTATGTTTGTAGTGATTAGTTGAGATGGCTGGAAGGAACGATGCTGCCATCGCTGCTGCTTTGGCGGCTACGGCTCAGGCCGTGTGTTATGTGTCCATTCTGTTTTCTCTGTGTGAAGTCTGTGATTTTCCTTTTATTTTGTATTTGTTGTTCTCTGAATTCTGACTTCATTAGTCCGAGCTTCTAGGATTTGACATTGTAGTTGTCATAAAATTATTTGTGTTGTGTGCTCTGAGTCCGTGCATGACTGATTGAGTGCCTTGTTGGATTGTTATGTTAGTTATTTTAAGTTGCTATTTCTTTACTAATGTCTTGCTATATCTTTATTGCCGAGAAAATAATTTTCCTGGTTCAACAATTATAATTATTGCTTTCTTTCATTTGTTTAAGTGTATTTAGATGTAATGTTTCTAAATTTATTAGTGAATTATATGTGTGGTGTTGTTGCTACTTTCCTTTGTTTTATTTCGTTTATTATCTTGTCATTTTTATTTATATAATGGATGATGATTTAAATTTATATTGATTCATGAAGATATGTGTGATTAAATGAATTTTAACTACGTCATAAAGAGTGGGAGCCGTGGCGACGCCTTCGCACTCTGGAACTGTGTTAAAAGACTTTTAATTTGCTACGTGTAAACTTGTAAGGTTGTAGTTTTGTTACCTCAATTAATTGGTTGTGTGAGTAGGAGGGACTGATCACCCCAAGAACACACAACCAATGAAAAAGGCGACAATAACTCTTTGTTATTATCATTATTTTGGATGTGAACTAATTTTGTCAAAAAAAAAAAACCAATTTTATTTTGATTAATTAATAAGCGTGTTCATCTTAAGTTTACCTTATTTTAAATTATTTAACTTGTTTAGTTCAATGTGCAATGTCGTGAACTTGTTTGATTACGAAATTGCATATACTACACGAATAGAATATTTGACATTTACTAAGTGCATGCAAATGAAATTAATAGTTTAATTAATCTTGTGATTTTTTTTGTGACTTAACTAAATTATATATTGCATATATAAATGTGTATGAATAATGTTTGTTTGTTTCTAGTAAGAGTCCAAAATTGATGTAGGAGTTTTGCTAGAAATCAACCTTATATATGAAACTTCTAGAGTAATTAAGACCGTAAGAGTGTTTTGAAATTCTGTCCTTAGATATTTTATGGTGTTCAAATAGTTGTCTTCGAAGGATTATATGTTCTTTATCTAATTTTCTATGAAAAATAGAAGACCACGTGTTAGCTACTACCTCCTACGACCTCCTGTAAATAGATTAAAGATTATTCCTACATGTGTGATTTCGTATGTAATTATTTTATCAAGTTTCATTAATTATTATACTAAGATCATTAAGTTCTATAACTATGTATAAATTAGCGAGATTTATTGATTTATTTATGACATGCTATCAAAAAAAAAAGTAAAGTAATTTTTCTTGTTTTACTATGATTATATGCGTATCGACTCTTAAATCTTAGAGGATTAGGTGTACTATAAGTTACACGTGTGCTTCTATGTGTAGTCCCCTAGGATGAGAATTTAGCTTAATATGTTTTTAGATCGCGCTGTTATTGAACCTTTGGTAGTGCCTTGTGCTTAGATCAAAAGTATAAAGTGGTGGAACATAAGAGACAATAATTGGTACCTTAATTTGAGACTATGACAGGCAGTAAACTCATTCCTTTGATGGGAACCTTAGAAATACCGCTTCTATAAAACCTAATACTGAATAATTAGTAATTGTGAGAAGTAGATCAATTATTTGAATGAGAAAGGACTTGGACTTCAAGCTTATAAAGTGACCCTTAAGATATGAGAATTCAATCGAGTAAATTCATAGTTATCGTCATTGAGAGTAGTATACCATCCAAATAGTGGAATGATAGTGTTTGGGTAGTCGAATTAAACTTTGGTGACCTAGGAATAAGAATTTTACTACAAGGGTAAGAATGTATAGACGTGTGCATGTTGCATTGCTCCAGGGACCTCTAGTTGAACTTGGAGGATTAGAGAATAAATATAGAATAAAGGAAGACAATGCTTAGAACAACGAGGACTTCTAGTTGGCAGAGTAAGCTCGTTTTCGTTTGCTAGTAGTCGTTGGAATTTCGAGGACGAAATTCTTTTAAGGGGGAGAGAATTGTAACACCCCAAATTCTTCATCCTATTATTATTTTTATTATTTTACATGTATGTATGTTATAGATTCTATATAGATGTTTAAGTATATGTGGAAAGGAGTTGGCGTTTTTTTTAAAAGAATGTATGATTTAAATGAATTTTTGGTCATTAAAGGAGCTTTGGGCCATTTCTAATGCTACAGCCTACGGCCCACGTTTATTTCCTACAGCTCTAAGATAGCATTCATTCCTCTTTCTCCCTAAAATATTTGATGCGCAGCTTTTGGGAATAGAATAACAAAACCCTAAATTCAATTCATCCTTACCCACCTTCTCCATTGCCTGTTCGATTCCAATTTATTCCTCTCCGTACAGTTGCTTCCTTTTTCCCTCACAATCATTGTTGTATTGGCATTCTGTTCCAATTTGTTGAAGTTCACGCTATGAGGCATCATCATCTTTATTTCGTGGATTTGAATGGCTGAAGCTTTATTCCTATTGGCTTGCCTTTGAAGACTTTGAATTGTCCACTTCATGCCTTCATTAAAACCAAAAAAAAACTCACGTGCAACTTGTGTCTTGGTGAGTTATCTTCCTTTCTAAAATTTTGTTGGTCATGGAATTCACCTTATGCCGTCATTTTTTTAATGTCAGCAATCCCGTCAATTTTCTTTGGTTATTTAGGATACATCCAGCTATTACTCTGATGCATGATTCTGACTACCATGGTCATTTTTCCGAAAAATAAATGTTGTTTTTGATTCCTTCGTAGAGACCTCCTTGAAACACTATCTCCTAGTACGTTACGGCAGAGTTGGCGTCCCTATTATTGTGTCGTCGTATTTAAATAGCTGTGTGAACCTACTATGAAACAACTTAAATATGGATTCGTTCGTCGGTGGCTGCGCAAGTTTCTATCACCAGGTAAGGGTGGGTTTTAACATTTATAATGGGTTATGATGGTGGCTTATGGGTAGTTAGGGGCTCTCCTTTTGTACTTAATAACCTATTTTATTCGCAATCATAGTGATTAGATGTTAGGAATGAATTGTTCATTGAATTGTTGTGTTGTTGATTTAATTGTGGTGATGTTGTTCGAATTGAGATATCATTCTCATGTTAATTGTTATATTGAATTTAATTGTTATATTGTGATGTTGCATAATTATCTTGGAGATGAAATTAAGTGATTGAAGCGTGCACTAGGTGTGATTGGTGAGATGTTGATTGGTGTGTATATAGGTGTGAATCGAATTTGGTGTTGTGGTTCTTCAAGAAATCAAAGTTGTTATTTTTCCCACGATAAGGTTGCTGTTTTCGTAGAGCTAATGCTGCTGTCTTTACTCAAATAATGTTGCTGTTTTTGTGCTGTTTTTGCTGCTGTTTTAGCATATAAATGCTGCTGTTTTTATGCTGCTTTTGCTGCTGTTTTAGCGTATAAAATGCTGCTGTTTTTATGTTGTACTTGCTGCTGTTCTAGCGCATAAGATGCTGCTGTTTTTATGCCGTTTTGCTGCTCTTTTTGGCGCATAAATCTACTGTTTTTATGTTGTTTGGCTGCTGCTTGTAGCGCATAAAGTGTGCTGTTTTTCTTCAAGTTAAGGCGCTGTTTTCTGCAATTTAAGGTGTTGTTTTCCTTCAATTTAAGTGTGCTGTTCTCTCAAATTTAAGTGTGTTGTTTTCTCAATTTAAGCGTGCTGTTTTTCTCAAACTTAAGTGTGCTGTTTTTCTTAAATTTAAAGGTGCTGTTTCTTAAATGTAAAGGTGTTGTTTCCTCATATTTTAAAGTGCCGTTTTCCCTATCTTTCAAGTTGCTGTTTTTTACAATTTGCGGTTTTTATATCGCTGTTTGGCGCCATAGCGCAACCCAAGTTGCTGCTAGGCGCCAATTATGGTACTGCCGTGTGCGTGTGTTGGGTGTCCTGTTTGAGGTCAGTACTTGTGTAGGTATGTGTAATGTGGCAGCTATGATATTGTGAACAGGTGAGAATTACGAGGTAGCTGGGATGCTACAACACGTGGTATTTTTATGAAATGATTTATAACGAGACATGATGGTATAGTATTTATTAATTAAATACTTTGAGTTTGTGTAACTGGTGCATGAGTCATGAGTCGCATTATCATATGCATTTCTCGGTGGTATAGGCTTCGACCTCTTTGTGAATATTTTTGGTGGTATAGGCTTCGGCCTCTTGCCCGCTGTGGCTTATTTTACGAGATCGGTACCACATGCATATGCCCAGAGGGGTTGCATTGTTGCATGGTTCATATATACATATATAATGTGTTTTGGTGCTTTCATTCTGATGGAGTCTGTGCCTTATGTGGTGTTATGATGTGTTGACCTTTTGTGTTACCGTGAGTTACCCGCTGCTTATATACTGCTATCATTTACTTATTATTTCTGTTAAGCTCACCCCTTCTGCTTGAAATGTTGCTCTTGTGTGGCAACGCTGCAGGTGATCGTTAGCACTCGTGGAGGATTGCTAGGTGTAGTCTCCTTCTCGTTGGGTCTGTGTCAGCTCTGATGCGTAGCACCGGGGAGGGTCTTAGTTACCGCTTTCGAACTATTACTGTTTTTTTTTGGAGTTTTGGCTTAATGTTTATTTATTTTTGGAGATGTTAAATGAGTCTATGATTCCGCTGCTTAGAGATTAATTACTTATGTTTTTGAGGATTCATTTTAAATCAATTGGAGATTTTATGTGGGGAAAAAAAATGTAGCGCCCTCGTGGTGACTCTGATAATTGCGTGTTTAATTATAATTAGAAAAAGGGGGTGTTACATTAGTGGTATCAGAGCAGTTTCGATCTGTCCGGCCAAGTTGTCAAGTTATTGTGTCATTGACGATCAAGTATTGTCAATTAGTTCTAGTTGTTGCTTATGTTTGTAGTGATTAGTTGAGATGGCTGGAAGGAACGATGCTGCCATCGCTGCTGCTTTGGCGGCTACGGCTCAGGCCGTGTGTTATGTGTCCATTCTGTTTTCTCTGTGTGAAGTCTGTGATTTTCCTTTTATTTTGTATTTGTTGTTCTCTGAATTCTGACTTCATTAGTCCGAGCTTCTAGGATTTGACATTGTAGTTGTCATAAAATTATTTGTGTTGTGTGCTGAGTCCGTGCATGACTGATTGAGTGCCTTGTTGGATTGTTATGTTAGTTATTTTAAGTTGCTATTTCTTTACTAATTTCTTGCTATATTTTTATTGCCGAGAAAATAATTTTCCTGGTTCAACAATTATAATTATTGCTTTCTTTCATTTGTTTAAGTGTATTTAGATGTAATGTTTCTAAATTTATTAGTGAATTATATGTGTGGTGTTGTTGCTACTTTCCTTGGTTTTAATTCGTTTATTATCTTGTCATTTTTATTTATATAATGGATGATGATTTAAATTTATATTGATTCATGAAGATATGTGTGATTAAATGAATTTTAACTACGTCATAAAGAGTGGGAGCCGTGGCGACGCCTTCGCACTCTAGAACTGTGTTAAAAGACTTTTAATTTGCTACGTGTAAACTTGTAAGGTTGTAGTTTTGTTACCTCAATTAATTGGTTGTGTGAGTAGGAGGGACTGATCACCCCAAGAACACACAACCAATGAAAAAGGCGACAATAACTCTTTGTTATTATCATTATTTTGGATGTGAACTAATTTTGTCAAAAAAAAAAAAGAAAACCAATTTTATTTTGATTAATTAATAAGCGTGTTCATCTTAAGTTTACCTTATTTTAAATTATTTAACTTGTTTAGTTCAATGTGCAATGTCGTGAACTTGTTTGATTACGAAATTGCATATACTACACGAATAGAATATTTGACATTTACTAAGTGCATGCAAATGAAATTAATAGTTTAATTAATCTTGTGATTTTTTTTTGTGACTTAACTAAATTATATATTGCATATATAAATGTGTATGAATAATGTTTGTTTGTTTCTAGTAAGAGTCCAAAATTGATGTAGGAGTTTTGCTAGAAATCAACCTTATATATGAAACTTCTAGAGTAATTAAGACCGTAAGAGTGTTTTGAAATTCTGTCCTTAGATATTCTATGGTGTTCAAATAGTTGTCTTCGAAGGATTATATGTTCTTTATCTAATTTTCTACGAAAAATAGAAGACCACGTGTTAGCTACTACCTCCTACGACCTCCTGTAAATAGATTAAAGATTATTCCTACATGTGTGATTTCGTATGTAATTATTTTATCAAGTTTCATCAATTGTTATACTAAGATCATTAAGTTCTATAACTATGTATAAATTAGCGAGATTTATTGATTTATTTATGACATGCTATCAAAAAAAAAAAGTAAAGTAATTTTTCTTGTTTTACTATGATTATATGCGTATCGACTCTTAAATCTTAGAGGATTAGGTGTACTATAAGTTACACGTGTGCTTCTATGTGTACTCCCCTAGGATGAGAATTTAGCTTAATATGTTTTTAGATCGCGCTGTTATTGAACCTTTGGTAGTGCCTTGTGCTTAGATCAAAAGTATAAAGTGGTGGAACATAAAAGACAATAATTGGTACCTTAATTTGAGACTATGACAGGCAGTAAACTCATTCCTTTGATGGGAACCTTAGAAATACCGCTTCTATAAAACCTAATACTGAATAATTAGTAATTGTGAGAAGTAGATCAATTATTTGAATGAGAAAGGACTTGGACTTCAAGCTTATAAAGTGACCCTTAAGATATGAGAATTCAATCGAGTAAATTCATAGTTATCGTCATTGAGAGTAGTATACCATCCAAATAGTGGAATGATAGTGTTTGGGTAGTCGAATTAAACTTTGGTGACCTAGGAATAAGAATTTTACTACAAGGGTAAGAATGTATAGACGTGTGCATGTTGCATTGCTCCAGGGACCTCTAGTTGAACTTGGAGGATTAGAGAATAAATATAGAATAAAGGAAGACAATGCTTAGAACAACGAGGACTTCTAGTTGGCAGAGTAAGCTCGTTTTCGTTTGCTAGTAGCCGTTGGAATTTCGAGGACGAAATTCTTTTAAGGGGGAGAGAATTGTAACACCCCAAATTCTTCATCCTATTATTATTTTTATTATTTTACATGTATGTATGTTATAGATTCTATATAGATGTTTAAGTATATGTTTGGTTGGTAATTTGTGAAGAACTAATTGCATTTTAATTACTTCTAAGTATTTCCTTATACTAAAGTATTGTATAAATAATTATCTTGATATATTATTAGCATCATGGAATTAGTTATTTTTATATATGAAAATGTGGAAAGGAGTTGGCGTTTTTTTTAAAAGAATGTATGATTTAAATGAATTTTTGGTCATTAAAGGAGCTTTGGGCCATTTCTAATGCCACAGCCTACGGCCCACGTTTATTTCCTACAGCTCTAAGATAGCATTCATTCCTCTTTCTCCCTAAAATATTTGATGCGCAGCTTTTGGGAATAGAATAACAAAACCCTAAATTCAATTCATCCTTACCCACCTTCTCCATTGCCTGTTCGATTCCAATTTATTCCTCTCCGTACAGTTGCTTCCTTTTTCCCTCACAATCATTGTTGTATTGGCATTCTATTCCAATTTGTTGAAGTTCACGCTATGAGGCATCATCATCTTTATTTCGTGGATTTGAATGGCTGAAGCTTTATTCCTATTGGCTTGCCTTTGAAGACTTTGAATTGTCCACTTCATGCCTTCATTAAAACCAAAAAAAAACTCACGTGCAACTTGTGTCTTGGTGAGTTATCTTCCTTTCTAAAATTTTGTTGGTCATGGAATTCACCTTATGCCGTCATTTTTTTAATGTCAGCAATCCCGTCAATTTTCTTTGGTTATTTAGGATACATCCAGCTATTACTCTGATGCATGATTCTGACCACCATGGTCATTTTTCCGAAAAATAAATGTTGTTTTTGATTCCTTCGTAGAGACCTCCTTGAAACACTATCTCCTAGTACGTTACGACAGAGTTGGCGTCCCTATTATTGTGTCGTCGTATTTAAATAGCTGTGTGAACCTACTATGAAACAACTTAAATATGGATTCGTTCGTCGGTGGCTGCGCAAGTTTCTATCACCAGGTAAGGGTGGGTTTTAACATTTATAATGGGTTATGATGGTGGCTTATGGGTAGTTAGGGGCTCTCCTTTTGTACTTAATAACCTATTTGATTCGCAATCATAGTGATTAGATGTTAGGAATGAATTGTTCATTGAATTGTTGTGTTGTTGATTTAATTGTGGTGATGTTGTTCGAATTGAGATATCATTCTCATGTTAATTGTTATATTGAATTTAATTGTTATATTGTGATGTTGCATAATTATCTTGGAGATGAAATTAAGTGATTGAAGCGTGCACTAGGTGTGATTGGTGAGATGTTGATTGGTGTGTATATAGGTGTGAATCGAATTTGGTGTTGTGGTTCTTCAAGAAATCAAAGTTGTTATTTTTCCCACGATAAGGTTGCTGTTTTCGTAGAGCTAATGCTGCTGTCTTTACTCAAATAATGTTGCTGTTTTTGTGCTGTTTTTGCTGCTGTTTTAGCATATAAATGCTGCTGTTTTTATGCTGCTTTTGCTGCTGTTTTAGCGTATAAAATGCTGCTGTTTTTATGTTGTACTTGCTGCTGTTCTAGCGCATAAGATGCTGCTGTTTTTATGCCGTTTTGCTGCTCTTTTTGGCGCATAAATCTACTATTTTTATGTTGTTTTGCTGCTGCTTGTAGCGCATAAAGTGTGCTGTTTTTCTTCAAGTTAAGGCGCTGTTTTCTACAATTTAAGGTGTTGTTTTCCTTCAATTTAAGTGTGCTGTTCTCTCAAATTTAAGTGTGTTGTTTTCTCAATTTAAGCGTGCTGTTTTTCTCAAACTTAAGTGTGCTGTTTTTCTTAAATTTAAAGGTGCTGTTTCTTAAATGTAAAGGTGTTGTTTCCTCATATTTTAAAGTGTCGTTTTCCCTATCTTTCAAGTTGCTGTTTTTTACAATTTGCGGTTTTTATATCGCTGTTTGGCGCCATAGCGCAACCCAAGTTGCTGCTAGGCGCCAATTATGGTACTGCCGTGTGCGTGTGTTGGGTGTCCTGTTTGAGGTCAGTACTTGTGTAGGTATGTGTAATGTGGCAGCTATGTTATTGTGAACAGGTGAGAATTACGAGGTAGCTGGGATGCTACAACACGTGGTATTTTTATGAAATGATTTATAACGAGACATGATGGTATAGTATTTATTAATTAAATACTTTGAGTTTGTGTAACTGGTGCATGAGTCATGAGTCGCATTATCATATGCATTTCTCGGTGGTATAGGCTTCGACCTCTTTGTGAATATTTTTGGTGGTATAGGCTTCGGCCTCTTGCCCGCTGTGGCTTATTTTACGAGATCGGTACCACATGCATATGCCCAGAGGGGTTGCATTGTTGCATGGTTCATATATACATATATAATGTGTTTTGGTGCTTTCATTCTGATGGAGTCTGTGCCTTATGTGGTGTTATGATGTGTTGACCTTTTGTGTTACCGTGAGTTACCCGCTGCTTATATACTGCTATCATTTACTTATTATTTCTGTTAAGCTCACCCCTTCTGCTTGAAATGTTGCTCTTGTGTGGCAACGCTGCAGGTGATCGTTAGCACTCGTGGAGGATTGCTAGGTGTAGTCTCCTTCTCGTTGGGTCTGTGTCAGCTCTAATGCGTAGCACCGGGGAGGGTCTTAGTTACCGCTTTCGAACTATTACTGTTTTTTTTTTGGAGTTTTGGCTTAATGTTTATTTATTTTTGGAGATGTTAAATGAGTCTATGATTCCGCTGCTTAGAGATTAATTACTTATGTTTTTGAGGATTCATTTTAAATCAATTGGAGATTTTATGTGGGGAAAAAAATGTAGCGCCCTCGTGGTGACTCTGATAATTGCGTGTTTAATTATAATTAGAAAAAGGGGGTGTTACATTAGTGGTATCAGAGCAGTTTCGATCTGTCCGGCCAAGTTGTCAAGTTATTGTGTCATTGACGATCAATTATTGTCAATTAGTTCTAGTTGTTGCTTATGTTTGTAGTGATTAGTTGAGATGGCTGGAAGGAACGATGCTGCCATCGCTGCTGCTTTGGCGGCTACGGCTCAGGCCGTGTGTTATGTGTCCATTCTGTTTTCTCTGTGTGAAGTCTGTGATTTTCCTTTTATTTTGTATTTGTTGTTCTCTGAATTCTGACTTCATTAGTCCGAGCTTCTAGGATTTGACATTGTAGTTGTCATAAAATTATTTGTGTTGTGTGCTGAGTCCGTGCATGACTGATTGAGTGCCTTGTTGGATTGTTATGTTAGTTATTTTAAATTTTTATTGCCGAGAAAATAATTTTCCTGGTTCAACAATTATAATTATTGCTTTCTTTCATTTGTTTAAGTGTATTTAGATGTAATGTTTCTAAATTTATTAGTGAATTATATGTGTGAATCGAATTTGGTGTTGTGGTTCTTCAAGAGATCAAAGTTGTTATTTTTCCCACGATAAGGTTGCTGTTTTCGTAGAGCTAATGCTGCTGTCTTTACTCAAATAATGTTGCTGTTTTTGTGCTGTTTTTGCTGCTGTTTTAGCATATAAATGCTGCTGTTTTTATGCTGCTTTTGCTGCTGTTTTAGCGTATAAAATGCTGCTGTTTTTATGTTGTACTTGCTGCTGTTCTAGCGCATAAGATGCTGCTGTTTTTATGCCGTTTTGCTGCTCTTTTGGGCGCATAAATCTACTGTTTTTATGTTGTTTTGCTGCTGCTTGTAGCCCATAAAGTGTGCTGTTTTTCTTCAAGTTAAGGCGCTGTTTTCTACAATTTAAGGTGCTATTTTCCTTCAATTTAAGTGTGTTGTTCTCTCAAATTTAAGTGTGTTGTTTTCTCAATTTAAGCGTGTTGTTTTTCTCAAATTTAAGTGTGTTGTTTTTCTTAAATTTAAAGATGTTGTTTCTTAAATGTAAAGGTGTTGTTTCCTCATATTTTAAAGTGCTGTTTTCCCTATCTTTCAAGTTGCTGTTTTTTACAATTTGCGGTTTTTATATCGCTGTTTGGCGCCATAGCGCAACCCAAGTTGCTGCTAGGCGCCCATTATGGTACTGCCGTGTCCGTGTGTTGGGTGTCCTGTTTGAGGTCAGTACTTGTGTAGGTATGTGTAATGTGGCAGCTAAGATGTTGTGAACAGGTGAGAATTACGAGGTAGCTGTGATGCTACAACACGTGGTATTTTTATGAAATGATTTATAACGAGACATGATGGTATAGTATTTATTAATTAAATACTCTGAGTTTGTGTAACTGGTGCATGAGTCATGAGTCGCATTATCATATGCATTTCTCGGTGGTATAGGCTTCGGCCTCTTTGTGAATATTTTTGGTGGTATAGGCTTCGGCCTCTTGCTCTTTGTGGCTTATTTTACGAGATCAGTACCGCATGCATATGCCCAGAGGGGTTGCATTGTTGCATGGTTCATATATACATATATAATGTGTTTTAGTTCTTTCATTCTGATGGAGTCTGTGCCTTATGTGGTGTTATGATGTGTTGGCCTTTTGTGTTACCGTGAGTTACCCGCTGCTTATATACCGCTATCATTTACTTATTTTTTCTGTTAAGCTCACCCTTCTGCTTGGAATGTTGCTCTTGTGTGGCAACGCTGCAGGTGATCGTTAGCACTCGTGGAGGATTGCTAGGTGTAGTCTCCTTCTCGTTGGGTCTGTGTCAGCTCTGATGCGTAGCACCGAGGAGGGTCTTAGTTACCGCTTTCGAACTATTACTGTTTTTTTTTTGGAGTTTTGGCTTAATGTTTATTTATTTTTGGAGATGTTAAATGAGTCTATGATTCCGCTGCTTAGAGATTAATTACTTATGTTTTTGAGGATTCATTTTAAATCAATTGGAGATTTTATGTGGTGAAAAAAAAATGTAGCGCCCTCGTGGTGACTCTGATAATTGCGTGTTTAATTATAATTAGAAAAAGGGGGTGTTACATGAGGGCTCTTCATAGGTGGGGTATCCTAGGAGAAGAGTGCCTGAGTCTGTAAAGGTTTACAAGGCACCTGTAAGCTTTGTTTGTGTTAGTTGAAAATCTCACAAGGGTGTGAGGACTGGACGTAGGTCACTAGGAGGTGACCGAACCAGTATAAATCTGCTGTGTGCTTTACTGCTTTCATATTCTTTATCGTTCGTTCCATAAACCTGCGCGAAATTAATCTAAGTCGTTAAAAAGGGGAAAAAGTTTTTAAATCTCAATTCACCCCCCCCCCCCCCCCTCTTGAGACTGAAGCCACTTGGTAACAATTTTTTTTGGTATATATAGTCTGCTTCTCATGGTCAGTTACAAGTGGATAGGTGATTAGCATCTTTTAATAATTAGTGACTGTATCAATAATAATAATAATAATAATAATAATAATAATAATAATAATAATAATAATAATAATAATAATAATAATAATAATAATAATAGTATCTATTAATCCTTCTGAAATCTACATCTTCCTCATAGCATACTGCATCTGAATTTATTTTACACCTACAATAAGGTCAATTTTTCCTTTTTTTTTTCAGTGTCCACACTGTGTTTCAGTTGTTTTGTTTGTTTTGGAAGTGGACATCTTTCAATTTTGCATTGTCTGTGTTGCAATATAAAACAAGGGAGTCCATTAGCGAATTTGATTCGTAAGACTGATTTGATTATATGGGACGAAGCACCAATGACCCATAAACATTGTTTTGAAGCTCTTGATCGATCCTTACGAGACATTTTGAGGTTTTCCAATAATGGCAATTTAGATATTCCTTTTGGAGGTAAGGTGGTTGTTTTAGGAGGAGATTTTAGACAAATCCTACCAATTATTCCATGGGAACTCAGATGCTAATATTGAAGAGAGAGCAGAATTTTCTAAATGGGTTTTGGGAATTGGAGATGGGAGTATTGGAGATATCAATGATTCAAATATTAATGTGGAGATTCCAGATGATTTACTCATTAAAGATTCAGATGAACCGGTCCAGACTATTGTTGATGCAACATATCCATCTTTTGTTGAAAAGATTCATGATTCTTCTTTCTTTGAAGATAGGGATATCCTAGCTCCAAAAAATGAAGACATAGATATCATTAATGAGCATATGATGTCTTTGGTTCCAGGTGATGAGAAAATCTACCTTAGCTTGGATACACCATGTCCCACAAGTTCTAACTCCAATGTTATGGATGATATACACACACCAGAATTTTTAAATACCATTGTTGCATCTGGCCTTCCAGCTCATCGGTTGAAACTCAAAGTTGGTATTCCAATCATGTTATTAAGGAATATCGATCATTCATCTAGATTATGCAACGGAACTCGACTCATTCTCACAAGAATGGATAAATATGTTCTTGAAGCTACTGTATTATCTGGAAGTAACAGGGGTTTGAAAGTCTATATTCCAAGATTGTCATTGACTCCGTCTGATCCACGGATTCCCTTCAAATTTCAAAGAAGACAATTTCCTTTGGTGGTTTGTTTTGCAATGACGATTAACAAGAGCCAGGGTCAATCTTTAAAACATGTAGGTGTCTATCTTCCGCATCCTGTTTTCTCGCATGGTTAGCTATATGTAGCGGTTTCAAGAGTCACTTCGAAAAAAGGTTTGAAGATATTAATCATTGATACTAATGGAAATTCTACTAACATTACTTCAAATGTTGTGTACAAAGAAGTTTTCCAACGGTTGCTTTTGGTAAATGCTCTTCCTTTGTTTCTTTCCATTATATATTTTAAAAGTTATTTTAATATTTCAATATTCCTTTCCACCAGGCGTCAATTTCTCCCTTCAGCTGTTCTATTGGAGGCAGCTGCTGGTTCCAAATTTGAGGCTATAATTGTTGTTTAAAATCATGGTCACTCTTCGGAACATTATGATGAAACAAGTCATGTTGCAGTTATGTTTTGTTCTCTTCAATTTATGGAATTTATGTCTAAAATTTATAGAACATATGTATCCAATTTATGGAGCTTATGTTATGTTCTGTTCTCTTCAATTTATGGAGCTTTATGTCTTTCTCTTATACTTTGTTCTCTTCCCATACCAACCTTTATGGCTTTTGCGGTTTAATAACAAACAAAATTTAATGCAGTGGAAATTCTGTATTGGTTGAAGTTGTCGCCCCGTGCATCGCACGGGTGAACGCACTAGTTATTTATAAAGGCACCAAGGTTGAGGTGTGTAAATCATAATTGATGCATATAAATGATGAGGTTATCAAAAATTACATAATGTCTCATAAACCATTACGAAGTTCTTTTTAGAGTAAGAGATACTCCCACACAAATTGATTAGCTACTCAAAACTTAAGATCATAATTCATAAACTTGATTCCTTCGTGAGTTTGGAAAGAATTTGATAAGTAAACTCAACTACATCAATATTTTTTTTATCAGAACTACATCAATATTTGTTAAGATAACAAAGACAAATATTTGTTAAGGAATAAGAACTACAACTAATGAAAGACATTATTGCCAAAAAAAAAGTTTGATCCATGGCTCCTGGTTTGAGCTTCAGTTTGAGCTTTTTGGAAAGCTGAAATGCTTGGAGACCCTCTAATTGGTTGTATGATAAATCAACAGTTGCTAAGCTTAACAATTTTACCATGGCTAAATTAAGGGAATGAGTCTAGGGAGATTATTATGTGAGATATTCAATGTCTCTATGTATTTCAACTGTCCAAGCATGGTTGGTATGGTTCCAACCAAAATATTCCCATTAAGATCAAGATTTTGAAGAACTTTTAATTGCTCATTCTCATTAGGACCGCTTCCTTCAATCTCATTTTCGATCAAATTCAAGTGCAATAACAGGAATTTTGAAGATATTAAGGCTTGCGAGTTTTTTGCACAAGAGTGATTTACAATACTAAATCTATATTTAGTATTAGTTACTAAAAGGGTAAATTGGTCATTTACCTAAAAATTAACAAAAACCCGCTGCATTCAATTTCAAACAAATCGTAAAATCAAAAACAAACACACTCTACTCTGTCGTCTCTCCATCGAGTCCTCCGTCGTCAATTGTGCTGCTGCTCCGTCGTCTACAAACTCGTCGTCGTCTACAAACTCGCCGTCGTCTCCATCGTCGAGTGTTGCTGCTACTCCATCGTCTCCATCGCGGTCGTCCTTCTAAACTCACTGTCCCCGTCGAGATCACCTTCATTCGCATTTCTTCGGGTACCCTATTTCTACATTCTAGGGTTTTATTTCACCTATTTAAAGCTTGATTTCAGAAGGATGTGTTGCTCAAAAGTGGACCGCCTGTTGTTTCTTCTGTTTGATACTCTTGTCCTTCTGTTTCTTCTACAACTAAACCTTTTGTTTTTGAATCTTCTATTGTCAGTTGTTCATAAATGATTTGGTCTGCAACACAGTTGTTCAGAAATAACTTAAATTAGTACCACAATGGTTATTGGTCACTAACCACGGAATTGCAAAACACTTGTTAGTGGCCTTTAACCACAGATTTGTACAATAGTGGCTATTACTTGTTTGATTGAAGCATATATAATCAGATATGCTTTATTTTGGTAAACTGATGCATATGTAAGTCCACTGATTGTATTATGAACGTTTTGGAACACAGTTGTTCAGAAATGACCTAAACATCTTTGTTCAATTTCTCTGGTTAGTGGTAAATAACCACTATTGTACAATTTTGTGGTTAGTGGTAAATACCTAAGTTCCTTGATGGTTATTGCCTTCATTTTCAATTTGAAATGTGCACATTGTTTCCTTTTTTCAGTAAGAATGGCCGATCAAAGGAGAAAGGATGTCAAGAGATCGAAAGAAGCAATAAATTCAAGATATCGACATATGTGTAAACCACACATGGTTTACAATATTTTGAATAACATTGATACAAGAAGAAAAGAACTTCTGGAGTCTACTGGTTTTGGTTCTTTGATGCACATCTGCAAATGGAATAGTATTCCAGAAGAGTTTGTTAAATGGGTGTCAGAAAGTTTCGAACCTGAGCAAAGTCATTTACGATTGAGCGGGTTCGAAACACTTCCCATTATGTTCGAAGATGTTGAGAGAGTTTACTGTTTTCCTAGCGAGGGATCAACAGTTAATAAATCATCAAGCAAACAAAGATCGATCTTGAAACTGCGGAGACAGTTGGGGCTGAAAGTGAATGTAGCCGATATTGAACGTGTGAGTGTGGAAGATCTTGAGGATGTCATCACAATAGTGCAAAATGATCAAGCATGGTGTAGGGCTGTTTTGATATACACGCTTGGTTGTCTTTTATGTCCTGATCATAATGATAGTGTCTCGCTTAAATATGCGCATATAGTTGAGGACCTAAACATGGTATCAAAATATAATTGGTCTAGCTATATTCTTGAGCATATGAGGGAGGGCACAAAGGGGGTATAAAGCTCCAAAGTCGGACATCCATTTCTTCATGGTTAGTTGTTTTAAACACACTTGTCAACACATTCATCTTAATGTATGTGCTTATAACTTTTTCTTTATTTACAACCTTTCAGATTCACTACTTAGAGAGGATGGGACGAGATAGTCCTTAGTCCCGAGATTCGTGCACAACGCCCACGTTGAAAAATTGGGACACGACCAAGGAACTAAAGGACTTGGATGCACTCCAATGACATTGTGGTTTCGGGCGTTGCATAACATCTGGGTATGCTCTAAGGCCACAAATAAACCCAAACAGTCCTATCTCCCTCATTCCTTTGGATCCAGGCGATTGTCCAATAAATAAGTTCTTTTTATTTATCATAACTGGATTTTTAAGTTTAGGTATTGAATTAACAATGACTGTCCACTAACCACTAACCACAGAATTGTAAAATTGTGGTTAGTGGCAATAACAAATGTTGGGTAGATATGTGGTTAGTGGAATATTTGCTACCTTCTTTGACAATTGGTTAATTTTTGGAGACCCTTTCTTGATTCTTGTTATCATGTTCATTCATCTTTAAATCAAATTCATCAGGGACTGCATGTGTTTTACCCTTGCCACATAATATTAACATGCTTCTCCTTTTTAGATGATGAGTCTTTTGAGTTGAGTTACTAACCTTATTTGCTGATGTTTGGCTCATTTTGAATTTTTGACTCTTTTGAGTTGAGTCTTTTTGTCTATCAGTTGAGTCTGCTCCTGTACCCTCTGTCTTTTTGTCTTTTTGGCTCTTTTGAGTTGAGTCTTTTGAATTTTTGGCTCTTTTGAATTGAGTCTTTTAATACACAACTTATTTAGGTTTTAAGGTTTTTTATGCAATAAAGAACAAACAAACATACTTGACTTATTTACACGTGGCCACTAACAATGGTATATCACTAACCACTAACCACATATCTGCCCAAACATAGATTTACCCAACACTTGTTAGATGCCACTAACCACAAAATTGCAAATCTGTGGTTAGTGGCATCTAACCAGTGTTGGGGGAATCTGTGGTTAGTGGCATATTTGCATAACAATGGTTATGTTTGACTATTTACAAACTTACCAAACCAGAGAATGTGCACTAATCACAGAATGTATTCTTTATTTGATGTTGTAGGTCCCGGATTACATAAAATTCTGTGAATACCAACTTGAAACATTCAATGAATACATTAGTACTTTAAAGGAGAGAGTCAATGATGAGGGTGATGATGATGACTGTGATGATGAAGAAGGTGATGATGATGATGATGATGATGATGATGATGATGATGATGATGATGATGATGATGATGATGATGATGATGATGATGATGATGATGATGATGATGATGATGATGATGATGATGACGACGATGATGAAGGTGAAGATGAAGATGAAGCAAATGAGGGTGAGGGTGATGATGATTATGTTGAAGACATTGATGAATCGGTTGATGAAAAAGGGGATGAAACAACAGTGGGAAGAAAAAACAAGAAAAGGTCAAAAAAAGAAAGTGATGAAAGGAGTGAAAACCGGAAAAAAAGAAGGAATGATGGAGACAAACAATTATTCATCCATGTTGGCCCGGTTGATGCCACAGACGTACCTCTCAAGAATGTTGGGTGCTGTGTTTGATTTCAAAGCGTATATGAAATTGTATAATACAAATGCCTAACTGTAATTTTTGTATATGTAACTCTAGGGAGGATATACATCAAGAAGAAATGATGATCGAGAACGTGGATAGAATATTGTTTTATGTGTATTCTATATAGATTGTTGCCTTTGAGCATTCATTTATGCAGTTAAGTTAAAATACAGTTTTTTACAACTCTCTCTGTTCATGATAAATTTGACTTATAATAAAAATGCTGGTTTGGCAAAACAAAAGTTATTGGACCATTTGAGTGTAAAGTAAGCATCTCACAAACCTTATAATATGATTACGGAGCTTCTAAGTAGCTCAATTAAAAATTGCTTTTAGGTATGATCAACCACGCCACTACTCCTTGTCATACAAAAAGAAATTTGACTGCTGAAATGCAAGTTATGTGAACAACATGAATAAGCTAATTTGTCAATTTCTAAGTATTGAACTTTCTTTTCCTCCCCAAACCAATATATAAAAGCTAATGTGTTTTTTGTACAAAACCAATCTTTTAATCAAAAACACATTATCAAACTTCTATGTACAAAATGTGATAATGGTATGTCAGTAACCACAGATATACATGTCAGTGGTTAGAGGACACTAACCAGAGATGTGTACCACAATGGTTAACAACCACTAACCACGGTTTTGTATAACAATGGTTAGAACAATGCTTTAGAGTATTGAAATTCAATTCTTGTATAATGGACAAGGTTGATCTGATTCTTGATTTCCTCATTCTTTATTGCCATATACATTTTAGATTAACCAAAGACTTTAATCAAAAACACATTATCAAACTTCTATGCACAAAATGTGACAATGGTTTGCCAGTAACCACAGATATACATGCCAATGGTTAGAGGACACTAACCAGAGATGTGTACCACGATGGTTAGCAGCCACTAACCATAGTTTTGTACAACAATGGTCAGAACAATGCATTAGAGTATTGAAATTTAATTCTTGTATAATGGACAAGGGTGATATGATTCTTTATTTCCTCATTCTTTATTTCCATACACATTTTAGATTAACCAAAGACTTTAATCAGAAACACATTATCAAACTTCTATGCACAAAATGTGACAATGCTATGTCAGTAACCACATATACATGCCAATGGTTAGGAGCCAATAACCACAGATTTGTACCATAATAGTTAGGAGAATGAATTACAGTCAAGAAATTCCATTGTTGTATAATGGACATTACAGTCTTAAGTATAATGCATATAAGCCGTTTCTTCTCTTAATGTGTGATTCTGTAATGCGTAATGCGTCATCGTTGCCGGAATTGCAAAATAAATCGTAATGCGTAACAAAAATTGCAGAATAAGCCGTAAGCCGTAATGCGTAACTGCGTGATCGTTGCCGGAATTGATTCTCTTCTGCTCTGATGATTGTAACGTGTAACAGAAATTGATTCCGTGATCGTTTCCGGAATGCGTGCGTGATCATTGCCGGAATGCGTGCTTGATGGTTGCCAGAATCGCTTCGTGATCGTCTCTCTGATGGATGCGTGTGCAACAAGTAACAGAAAGGGAATGGAATGCGTGATCGTAACAGAAGGAATGGAATGCGTGATGGTTGCCGGAAACATGCGTGATGGTTGCCGGAATCGGAGAGACGATCCCGATGCTTGCGTGATGATCGTAACAGAAAGCATGTGTGCGTAACAGAAGGAATGGAATGCGTGATAGAAGAGAAGGGGTAAAATGACAAGCATTCCCTCATTAGACAATAGCCCTTGGATTCAATTTCATTAAAACAATAGGGATCCAACGGCTGAGACTGATTTAGTAAAAAAACTAAGCATTTGGCTTAGTACCGTAAGCCATAGCCTATATGTATATATATATTGTCAATGGCAACAGAGTACAAAGACTAAGGTCAGCTTTGAAAAAAATGAAATAGAAAATACGTCACATGCGCTATTATTAATGTCTGCCACACCACCAAACGCCTCTGCCACACCACCAACGGCTTTCCAATTATTGCTTTCACTTTTTTGATAACAAAAATGAATTTCACTTGCTGTTATATTGCTTTCACATGGAGAATCTCTGCACCCACCTACCCTTTGCTACACCATGATGGAGAATTAAGAGAGCACATGTGCTGTATTATTGCCCACCAACTGCTCTCCACACACATTATGGAGAAAAGTAGATATGTGATGCTGACTTCCCACATGCTAAGAGAGGATGGGACGAGATAGTCCTTTGTCCCGAGATTCGTGCACAACGCCCACGTTGAAAAATTGGGACACGACCAAGGAGCTAAAGGACTTGGATGCATTCCAAAGACATTGTGGTTTCGGGCCTGGAATAACATCTGGCTATGCTCTAAGGCCACAAATAAACCCAAAGAGTCCTATTTCCCTCATTTCTTTGGATCCAGACGATTGTCCAATAAATAAGGTCTGTTTATTTATCATAACTGGCTTTTTAAGTTTAGGTACTGAATTAACAATGACTGCCCACTAACCACTAACCACATAATTGTAAAATTGTGGTTAGTGGCAATAACCAATGTTGGGTAGATATGTGGTTAGTGGAATATTTGCTACCTTCTTTGACAATTGGTTCATTTTTGGAGACCCTTTCTTGATTCTTGTTATCATGTTCATTCATCTGTATATCAAATTCATCAGGGATTGTATGTGTTTTACCCTTGCAAAATATTATTAACATGCTTCTCCTTTTTAGATGAGGAGACTTTTGAGTTGAGTTACTAACCTTACTTGCTGATTTTTGGCTCATTTTGAATTTTTGGCTCTTTTGAGTTGAGTCTTTTTGTCTATCAGTTGAGTCTGCTCATGTACCCTCTGTCTTTTTGGCTCTTTTGAATTGAGTCTTTTGAATTTTTGGCTCTTTTGAGTTGAGTTTTTTTAATTACACAACTTTTTTAGGTTTTTTATGCAATAAAGAACAAACAAACATACTTGATTTATTTACACGTGGCCACTAACAATGGTATGTCACTAACCACATATCTGCCCAACCATAGATTTACCCACTACTTGTTAGATGCCACTAACCACAAAATTGCAAATCTATGGTTAGTGGCATCTAACCATTGTTTGGGGAATCTGTGGTTAGTGGCATATTTGCACAACAATGGTTATGTTTGACTATTTACAAACTCACCATATCAGAGAATGTGCACTAATCACAGAATGTATTCTTTATTTGATGTTGTAGGTCCCGAATTACATAAGATTCTGTGAATACCAACTTGAAGCATTCAATGAATACATTTGTACTTTAAAGGAGAGAGTCAATGATGAGGGTGATGATGATGACGGTGATGATGATGACGGTGATGATGAAGAAGGTGATGATGATGATGATGATGATGATGATGATGATGATGATGATGATGATGATGATGATGATGATGATGATGATGATGATGATGATGATGATGATGATGATGATGATGATGATGATGATGATGATGATGAAGGTGGGGATGAAGATCAAGCAAATGAGGGTGAGGGTGATGATGATTATGTTGAAGACATTGATGAATCGGTTGATGAAAACGGGGATGAACCAACAGTGAGAAGATAAAACAAGAAAAGGTCAAAAGAAGAAAGTGATGAAAGGCGTGAAAATCGGACAAAAAGAAGGAATGATGGAGACAAACAATTATTCATCCATGTTGACCCGGTTGATGCCATAGACGTACCTCTCAAGAATGTTGGGTAATGTATTTGATTTCAAAGCGTATATGAAATTGTATAATACAAATACCTAACTGTAATTTTTTTATATGTAACACTAGGGAGGATATACAACATGAAGAAATGATAACTGAGAACGTGGATAGATTGTTTTATATGTGTTTTCCATATAGATTGTTGCCTTTGAGCATTCATTTATGCTGTCAAGTTAAAATACAGTTTTGTACAACTCTCTCTCCGTCCATGATAAAGTTTACTTCTAATCAAAATGTTGGTTTGGCTAAACAAAAGTTATTGGACCATTTGAGTGTAAAGAAAGCATCTCACAGACCTTATAATCTAATTACTGAGCTTCTAAGTAGCTCAACTAGAAATTGATTTTAGGTATGATTGTTGTGGATTTTACAAACAGATGCGCAAGTATACACAGTCGCAACAAGTAATACATTAGAAAATACAGGTCGAACCCACAGGGATTGTCTTTAATTTATAGTTGTTTAAAACTTAGCAAATCAGTGTCGAAAATAAAAACACTATTGAGAACAATAAAATAAGGATTGAGTTGCAAGAAGTAAAAAGGGAAACTATATGATGAAGACTAGTTGGATTGCTTTTCGCTAAGTAACTTCTCTTCTGTGTTAGTGCTATAACATTAGATGCTATAGCATTGAGTGTTGTAGCATATGTTGCGTGCCTTTCGGTCACTTTCACCAAGGTTTCGTGACAAGATCTTATGTCTAAGCTTCAAGTAAGTTCACCTCTGTATATTAAAGAACCCACAGTATTCACTCTATGAACTACGCCCTCCTATGTCTAGGTTTGGGCAAGGATTGTTCTAAGTGTCCTTAAAACAACCACTCACTCACATCAATCTTTGAGATTGAATCATCAACCATTTCCGAACCCATGAATGCAGTTGTTCTAGTTAGCTAATCACAAAACAAGTTTGAAAGCATTAAAACACAAAGATTGAAATGCATACATCATAATATTATATTACTAACACATAAAGAGTTATTACAAAGTTTAAGCAATCCAACTAAAAGGTTTTTAGCTCATGGTGAGCAATATCAACAACTTACAAACAATGAAGTTCATACTAATAAACCTGAAAGTAGAAGAAGAATGTGCAAAAGATACACCCCTCTAACTCTTACGCATGAACTAGTGTGCTGACAGTGCTATAGCATGAACCGAACACGATATTCTAATTGATTTCTATGGTGGATCTTCAATGGAACTAAGAGGACAGCTTATCACTATATTTTTCCTCAAGAACCAGAGAAGTTTTTAGTGCTGAAGGTCGATGATGAAGTGCAGAAGTGAAGCTTCCTTTTATAGAGTGGTTTTCCCTCCTTTTTGCAAAGCTAGGAGACATGTGGGTCCCTTCCTCGCCAATTAAAGAAAGTGGTCAAGTCACAAGTAGCCAAGTGGCCATGAGCAAGTGGGATGAGGGTGGCTGCATCAGCATAGCTCTGCCACTAGAGAGGCACTGATTGGACTGAGCTTGGATATGTTTCAGATTTGCTTTTTGCTTTTGACTCCAAGTAGGGCCTACTGCGCGCACGGTGCTATAGCACCGACTGTAGCACTCAGCAGAAATGTTAGAAATTTCACAAGGCCACCAATTGTGCCAAATTAATTCATTTCAGTCCTTGATTCCTTTTTCCTTGATTTAACACAAATATTCACATAATTCCTAGCCTAAGCATGCAAACTCACAATGATTTAAGAATAGAAATGCTTAGATAACTCTACTAATGGAGAGTTATCAATGATCACCCACACCACTACTCCTTGTCAAACAAAAAGAAATTTGGCTCCTGAAATGCAAGTTATGTGAACAACATAAACAAGCTAATTTGTAAGTTTCTAAGTATTGAACTTTCTTTTCGTCCCCAAACCAATCTATAAAAGCTAATGTGTTTTTGTACAAAACCAATTTTTTAATCAAAAACACATTATCAAACTTCTATGCACCAAATGTGACAATGGTATGTTAGTAACCACAGATATACATGTCAGTGGTTAGAGGACACTAACCAGAGATGTGTACCACAATGTTTAGCAACCACTAACCACAGTTTCGTACAACAATGATTAGAACAATGCATTAGAGTATTGAAATTCAATTCTTGTTTAATGGACAAGGTTGATATGATTCTTGATTTCCTCATTCTTTATTGCCATACACATTTTAGATTAACCAAACACTTGAATCAGAAACACATTATCAAACTTCTATACACAACATGTGACAATGGTATGTCAGTAACCACAGATATACATGCCAATGGTTAGAGGACACTAACCAGACATGTGTACCACAATGGTTAGTAGCCACTAACCATTGTTTTGTACAACAATGGTTACAACAATGCATTAGAATATTGAAATTTAATTCTTTTATAATGGACAAGGGTGATATGATTCTTTATTTCCTCATTCTTTATTTCCATATTCATTTTAGATTAACCAAAGACTTTAATCAGAAACACATTATCAAACTTCTACGCACAAAATGTGACAATGCTATGTCAGTAACCACAGATATACATGCCAATGGTTAAGGGCCAATAACCACAGATTCGTACCACAATAGTTAGGAGAATGAATTACAGTCCTGAAATTACATTGTTGTATAATGGACATTACAGTCTTAAGTATAATGCATATAAGTCGTTTCTTCTCTTAATGCGTGATTCAGTAATGCGTAATGCGTGATCATTACCGGAATTAGAAAATAAGTCGTAATGTGTAACAAAAATTGCAGAATAAGTCGTAAGCCGTAATGCATAACTGCGTGATCGTTGCCGGAATTTATTCTCTTCTGCTCCGATGATTGTAACGCGTAACAGAAATTGATTCAGTGATCATTGCCAGAAAGCATGCGTGTTGGTTGCCGGAAAGCGTGCGTTTTGGTTGCCGAAATCTCTTTGTAATCGTCTCTCCGATGGATGCGTGCGCAACACGTAACAGAAAGGGAATGGAATGCGTGATCGTAACAGAAGGAATGTAATGCATGATCGTTGCCGAAAACGTGCGTGATGGTTGCCGAAATCGGAGAGACGGTCACAAAGCTTGCGTGATGATCGTAACAGAAAGCGTGTGTGCGTAACAGAAGGAATGGAATGCGTGTTAGAAGAGAAAGGGTAAAATGACAAGGATGGCCTCATTAAAAAATAGCCCTTGGATTCAATTTCATTAAAACAATAGGTATCCAACTGCTAAGAATGATTTTGTAAAAAAAAAACTAAGCATTTGGCTTAGTACCATAAGCCATAGCCCTGTTGAATTAAAGATGAATACTCACATGGTCATCATCACTGTTGAATGATGAACGCAGAGAAGAGAGAATTTCTCATTTGCGACACCCTTTACCCCGAAAGTAATTATAAGAGAAAAGTAAGAAAAATGAGTAAATTTGTTTTTCAAAATAATATTCGCATTTCATTTTCGAAATACCTTTCGCAAGTAAAAGATGCCATCAACTCCTTAAATCATATAAAAATTATTTATAAGAACATTAAAGCCTAAGGCGATAAAACATTTCTTTTAATACAGTAACTAGAATGACCTGAAATATAATATTGAAAATACAACCCTAAATCCCGATGTCACATGATCAGAGCAATAAACTTTTAATCAATTAAATAAAAAGAAAGTAACATCAACGTGTAGTATCATTCCGTAAGTTATTGGGTGATCCGTAGTGAACACATCTCCACCGCTACTCAATCGTAGAAGCTCACATCATCGACATTTGGAACCCAATCTAAAAAAATGGTGCACATGTGAGAAAGAGCGTCCAAACCATATAAGGAATATAAGACCGAAACAAAAACAGCAAGACTACCACAAAACAAGGGAACAATAAACAATAGTAGATACAACTTTCATAACACACATGCACAAACAATCCTTAATTAATCTTCAGCTAATCCTAGTGTCGCGGCCTCACGTACGGTCCTAGGACTACAAGCAGCAACAACAACAGCATGATTAGGATACCTTGCCGGATACTGCCTTACAATCATCAACAACAACAAGAACAACTATAGGACCAGGATACCTTGCCTGAACGGGATACCTTGCCTGATAATGCCCTACAAGGAACAACATCAATAGTACCGGGATACCTTGCCCGATAACGCCCTACGAAGAACAACAGGAAGAGGACTATGAGGACCGGGATACCTTGCCCGATAATGCCCTGCTAACAACAACAATGACGACGGCGACAACCACAACAACAAGATGGACACACAATGGACCTAATCAGACGCGATATCGCACAACGACAATGACAACAACGACGACAACGAGAACGAAAATGACAACAACAACAATACATATCATCATCACCAACCTTTCAGGTATGGCTCGCCCATACTGCGACGAGTCCTTGCCCATACTGCGACAAGGTTCCTCCTATACAATTTCAACTATTGAGGTATGGCTCGCCCATACTGCGACGAGTCATTGCCCATACTGCGACAAGGTTCCTTAAACATCATCATCAACTTCCCTAAGAACTCCTAAGTCCGAGGGTATCATCACAACTAGGGGTCATTTAATCATCATCTCGGGTATCACCATACAATTAGGGGGTCACTATAGTCATCATCTCTGGTCATAACTATTACCTGAGTCCCCGCTAATTCTATATAATAATGTCATCCTTATATTCATATGTAGTCTTTTTGATTCAATGCATCTAATTCCAACTCCACCCGTTATTTGATATTTCCTAAGGCTCCTATGACTCTTATTGTCTCAATCATCATCCATGGTCAAGGTTACCTGAAACTAGCTTAGGAAGGGTCATTATCGATCGTTCATAACTTACTTAGCTTCGTTAATCTATTAAAACTTTCTATTAAAACTTTCTATTGTCTTATGTCACTCGTGATTTACGACCGATTCGACATGCTGCCCTATCACTAATAATCATTCTCAATATCAATCTTTATATTCTATTTCTACGACGAAATTACTAACTAACTAGTTGTGTCCTCAAAGCTCTTCATTAGTCTTAATCTTAGTTCACCATTTACTCTTATTTTCCAAGATTAATTCTAGACTTAATCCTTATGCTTCTTTCGTTCCTACACTAACTTCACCTTCACAGTCAACCCAATTTATTATTAGTATCATAATACATACGAGTTATACGCTCACAAATCCTATGTTCATCACTTGCAATTCAATGGACACCATTCAACATATTATTGACTACTCACATTAGAGTCATTAATTAAACTCAGCATATTATTTGTATTATTTACAGTCATCCAGATACAGATAATTTACAGTCATCCATAATATTTACAGTTATCCAATTATTTACAGTCATCCAAATTGAATAAATTGAATAATAATACATAATAAATACAAACACATAGGAATGGCGATAATCAATACTATTATAGTCATATCCTCTATTCCCCAAATAGAATAGAAACCCTTTCCCCCATACCTGATATCGAAGTGTATTCCAATAGCGAATTGACGAAGAGATATTACGAACTCTCGAGCATGATTTAATTCCAGCGGGACGACAATGTTTGACTCGAACGCGTACGATTATGTAACAATAACAAAGGCAGTCCAAAAGTCATACACTAAAAATATTAAATATAATAACCAATCATTTAACGAGTTAATTGTGTTTTTCGAAATACCTCTATCGATTGTAGTGTTTCAAAATCGCAACCCGAAGAATGCCATACGTCCATAAACGAACTCAATGCATTAATTAACCAAGGCTTAGCAAGCGAAACAAAATCAATTTTCTAGCATCATTTTTCTAGCAGGACCATTAGGTGAAAGCAACCATTGAGATCATTAGAGAAGCTGAACACACGGATAGCAGCACTTAACGGAGATAGTCGTGACTGAGATGGGTGGGGATGGTCACGGTGGTTATGTGGTGCAGTTCTGGTTCGTGTACAGTTCTATTTTGGGTACCGTTTTGGTTCGTTTAGCACGAAGGATAGTAAACGAAGGGAGCGGCTCGCAGAACCCATGCCGCGGACAGAGGGCTGCTCGCGACGGCCATTGTGTTTTCAAGCAAGGAAGGCGAATATTGGAACACGTTGTTGGGGTTGTAATTGGTTAAATCGACTCCATAATCGAACTCAGGGGAAGATTTCGAGTTGGTCTGTCAATTTTAGGACTTGGCTGTGGCTTGGGGAAGGAGAACGCGAAGGAGAGAAGCTGTTGGTGGGGTTTTCTGGTTCAGCTGGTCGGGTTGGGTCCAATGGGCACGCGTTTGGGCTCTCATTCGAGTGGGCTGAAGCGGTTCACTTAAGGGAGGGGTGTGTGTAGTAGAAAGGGGGTTCTATGCGTATAAAAAAACCCAAAAAACCATTTTAATTCATTTTAAAGCCCAGTTTCACTACAACTATTATTTTAACACCTCAATAGCCCAAAATAATTTTCTAAAATAAGTAGCATCTAAAATACTAATATTTATAAAACTAAAATAAGCCACTCAAATAGTATTATTTCTAATACAGGTATACTAAAAACCAAATAATTTAAATAATAACAAAATATTACTATTGTAGTATAAAATCCAATTAAATAATATTTCAACATATTTTAATAGCTCAACGCACAATAGATTAAAATAATTTAATCTTATCAATACAAAATAGTTCATAAAACAAGCAAATACTAAGAGAACCACAACGCACGAAAATCGGGATGTTACAATCCAAGCTCCCTTAAAAAATTTCGTCCTCGAAATTTACACAAGTCTCTAGGACAAAATAGAAAGAATGAGTACTTCAAGATTTTAAAACATGGAAGAGGAATCGAAACCTTGTCAAAGTCAAAAGAGAAATTGTCAACGACATTCAAGGGAAGGAACTGAAGGCATCTGATAAACTCCAATTTAGTGCATTTTTAAGGGTATTTTCAGGTCTTGTTTAGAGCAATTACTACTAATTATATAAATCAATAACTTAACTTGCTCTATATTTTTAAGAAAAGAAGAAAATGCATAAAAAGAATGAAAGTCCAATTTAAAGTCAAGATAATATATATATATATATATATATATATATATATATATATATATATATATATATATATATATATTCGTATGTATGGGCTAGCAATTAAGTTGAAAGACAATACAAGGAAATAAGCATAAGGCCCATGCATCAATTAAAGAGACAAGCCCAAGTGTTGAACATGATGGAGGTCCGTGAAATAATTAGAAGAGATGCAACCCAAATTCAAGGCAAGCAAGGCAACATGATAAAAAGTGCAGCCCATGATTTAATTGGAGATCACGTAACCTAGGTCCACATGACATATAAAAGACCAGAGAAGCCGTACATAATGGGGGAGTCGCACATTCACAAACATTAGAAGGAAAAGCAACGCGGACAGTGAGAGAGGAAGAACTGGGTATTCGTTCTTGACATTGTGAGAGAGCTTTGGAGCAGAAAAAGGAGATTGGAGACTCAGAATAAGAATTTCTCTAATTTCCGGGTTATTTTTATCTCTGTAATTCATTACTCTAATTTCTATTTTATTGTTTTTTATGACTTTGGATAGCTAAATCCTCTTCTAGGGTCTTAGGTGGATCTTGCAAGTTTAGAGACTTTTTATGTTCTAGTTTCATATTTGAATTCTAATTTTTATTTCAATTAATATTGTTCTATTGTTGTTATCACATAATTAGGATTAGCTACCCTTTGCATGTTCATAATCAATTAATTGATCAGCGACCGTACTGCAATTAGTTGGTGGATCTATAGGATAATTGGGGCTATAATTATTGCATGACCAAACATTAATTTAGTCTTCCAATCATTCAACATTTTTGCTCTTTATGCTTTTCTTGAATTTAAATTCTTGCATGACCAAACAATGGTTAATTTAGGAAAAAGAATATTAATCACGAATGACCAAACGGATTAATAGTTTTAGTAAAGGGATTGGTAATTAAATAAAATAAAGGAATTCGGGTAGAATTAGACATAAGGGAATCGAAGCTTGCAAGTGAAACCGGGACCCCGGGCCTCTCTCCATTGATTCAATATTGCATTTTACTATTTGTTATTTCATTATTTTTATTTAGTTTACATAACAACTCTATTATTGATTCGTCTAAACAATATATAATCTTGACTAGTTTGGTACTTGTTAATTAATCCCTATGGATACGATAATCTTTTATACTACTTCTGCGAAAGATTACACTTACTCTAAGTGTGTTTTTAACGCAACAAGTTTTTGGGGCCATTGTCGGGGATTAATTTAGCAATATTAAATGAAAAAGATTTTTATTGCTTTGGACATTTTTTTTGCTTTAGTTTTAATTTTGTTTTTATCCTATTAAAAAATTGCTAATACTTTTCAAAGAAACCACTGCAGTTACCCTGTTTTGCAGAGAAAAGTCGAAATCATGGTTAAAACTCTTGGAGATTATATTAGAGAGGCAGAGGCGAAAAGGAATTTAGAGAAGTTATCTTGGTATATGCCTCAATGTCAAATCCCATTTTCTCCTCCTCCTTATGAGCCTTATTCAAACTATTGGGATGACTATGAGCCACCTCCTTATTCCTCCAACTGGGATGATTATAAGCCATTACATGTGCAAAGGAAAGAGGAGCAATTGAAAAGTTTGATACCGTTGAGAGAAGAATTGATATCTTGGTAGATAGAATTGATACTTGGGGGGATAAAATTGATACCTGGGGGGATAGACTTGATACCATGACAGATCAATTCTCCTTATTCACAAATTGCACAATACAAAGATAATATTCTTGTGAGTGATGAAGAGTTCTCCATGGAAGATAATCTAGAGGAAGAAGCTCTCAAGAAAGATTAAGACACTCTTACTAAAGGGAGTCAAATCGAAATAATAACTCATACTGAAGTGAGCCAAATTGAAACAATGGACTTCGCTGAAGAGAGCATTTGTGATGAGAAATGAGGAGAAAGCCCCAATTTTTGGGAAAATTGTTTTAACCATTGGTGATGCTACAATTGAGGTTCACAGGGGAAGGGTAACTTTAAAGAGTGATAAAGAAGATGATGTTATTAAAGCTTTAAATTCCAATGAAATTTTCTCTTCTTTAACTTCTCCTTATTTTGATGATGTGGTTGAAACTAACATTTTTAGTGATTTAAAGATGCGGGACTTTTTGGAAAAAATTCTTATTTTGCAGGATCCTAGCATAGTGGTGGGTGAAGATACAATAAAAATTTTATCATCCTTTGAAGTTCAACCACCATGCGGAAAAAGAAACAATAACGTGAACCACATTGTTAGAAAACTAAGAAGGTGGACAGCGTTAGAAGTTAAATTTGCTCTTGGAGAGCCCTCTGATTAAGCACCAATTATCGTCAGGCTCATGACATTAAACAAGCGCTTCTTTCTGTTATTTTTGTTTTGCATTTGTTTTGTTTTGATTTTAGGAAGAAGCTCAGACTGCAAGCTCTCTCAGGGAAGTCACTCTTACTCTCTCTTTATTTATTTTTGTTCCTGTTTGATCATTTTGCATTGTGAACCATGCTTCATGCTAGTGTTGGGGCCGGAGGATATTATATCTTGTCACTTGATCTCTATATCTCTATTAATGCACATACCCACTACATATGTTGATAGCATTTTTTCTGGCTTGTTTTGAATGAACTATGCTTAACAAAATTTGAGATTATGCCTTTTTGGGACCCCATAACTAATTTATTTGACAGACTTGTGCTTGATTGTAACTATGAGGTTGTCCATAGGAAGCTGATAATTAGCATTATGCCTATTGAGTACTTTTTGTGAACTAGCTTCTAAATGTGAGATTTGAGCCTTCATAAGGGGATTGATACTAAATCATAAATTTTACCCCTTTTCTTTCTATGAGTGTATTTCTCAATTTGCTACATTCTAGAATTTGTCTTTTGACCATTTCAAGGCGAAAATTGATTTGCATCATGTAAAAAGATTTGGGGAATTTAGGTATTTTTCTGGCCTCAGAGTTGTTTGTTGAATTTATCCATTAGTTGCCCCCTTTCAGCCTATTTGTTATATATTTCTTTGGTACCCAAATATAATTTTTCCTTCCTTTTTGTGGTAACCATTTGAAATTAAATTTGGAGCAACTATTGAAAGTTACAATTTTTTCCTGTATTTTAATTGTCTATCTCATCGGGACATAAAAACAAAATAGGAGTGGCTAATGTGGTTACAAGTACATTTTCCTCCTAAGAAAAATATAGAAAAATGAAAAGTTGAAAAAAAAAAGAGAAGAAATAAAGCAAGAAGGAGGAAAAGTCAAAATCAAAAAATGAAAGAGCCTACTCAAGACAAAAGGCAAATCAAAAAGAGCTGACTAAATAGAAAAAGGTGAAGAATGAAGTGAAATTAACTTGGAGGTTAGACAAAATTTGTAAAATAGATAGAAGCCCCATATTTGGTTTTAAAGGTTACTATTTATTTCTTGTTTTTAGCCCTTTGACTATCCCTTGCTTCTTATTTCCTACCCTACTTGAATTCACCATGGCCCCATTACAACCCATAACACCCCATTTTTGCATGCATGTGAACTTTTTAGTGGAGATTTGGTCAAATTACAAGCATATGGTAGTGTGCATTTTGTAGAAACTTGTGTGTATATTTCCCTAGTCCCTAAACACTTAGAGAGTTTGTGAGCGAGTGCCTTTGTTCACAGAAATGTATTCTTCAGGGACATGAGCCTCTAATTGGGCAACCTTTTGACACCTCATATGTGCTATACCTCCAAAAAATCTCCAAAATTCTGAAAAAATTTGCATAACCTTATTTTGGTTTTATTAGATTTATAGTGGTGTTTTTATAATTTTTAGATTAGTTTTGACTCTTTAACGGATTTTTAGTAGTATTTTTATAACATTTTTTAAAAAAATTAAATAAAAAATAGGTATTTTTAATACAGAAAGTGGATTTAACCTCCACCTAAGGTAAATCCGCTTTTAAAATTAACAAAAACGGATTTACCTTAGGTGGGGGTAAATCCGATTTTCTTTTTTAAGGGAAATCGGATTTACCTACTAAAAGATAAATCCGATTTTGGGAAAAAACCAAAATCGGATTTATCTTTTAGTAGGTAAATCCGAGCGAATTTTTTAATTAAGGGGTATTTTCGGGTTTCACTTTTATGTGGGGGTATATAGTGATATGATGTGGTATAAAAAAAAAAACCCTTTTTTTGTAGGCTAGTAATCTAGTCAAGCGGACCGACCCCATTTTGTCATCCTTAGTCGTAAGTCCCTCGACACATAAGATAAAGAGATAAGCTGAAAGTGGATCACCCTAATGAAGTGGATACCCAAGTTCCATAGACCAAACGTGTTGTTGATATTAAAAATATCCCGTGTTAATTAACCAAAATCAAATAATTTGACTTATTCAACCCACATCATTACCCAAATTATATATTTTGTAAAAATAAAAAATATTTATTTTGGGAAGATATTATAGATTATTTTTTTCAATTAATAAAAATTTCAGGTTTGTGAACACACTTCACAAGCAAAGTGGAAGCCACTCACTCCATAGACTTATATAGCAATAACTTGCCACAGAACTTAGTTGCAGAAACACAATAAATAAGCATTAAACCGTTTGACAAAAAAAAAGCATTAAACCGAGCTGGCCTATTACGTGGCAGAACCTTAGAGTGGGGAATCTTTTTTTAAGAGGCTGGAGTGAGAAATATTGACCAACAATTTCGATGGTTTAATAATTTCTTGATAAATTATTATTTTATCCCAGGTTTAATGAATTTGTTACTTGGTCAAAAAAATGGTTTTGTTGCAATAAATTTTTTGTTTGACAATTTCTTTTTTCTTGACAAATTTATTATAGTTAGTTACTATTCCATTCTAATTTGATTCGTTTTTCTTTTGACAAAATTGTTAGGTATTTATATCGTTAGAAAATATTCCCACAGTTAATTTTTCATTCCAACAGTGAAAGATAAAAAGGAGGAAAAAAAACATTGAAAGAGTTTTCTATTTTCCTTCTTCACTTTCCCGAGAAATTAGAACGAAGCGCTGATCGAAATTCAAGAACACAAAAAAAAACAACAACACGATCAAAATTCAGATCCACCAATTACATTAATCTCAAAATCCTCACTACTCCTTCTTCTTCCTCAATCCCTTCATTACTCTGTTTTCAAAGCGATATTCACCAATCTAATTCGATTTCCATGTAAATTGTAATGGATTTGGGTTTGGATTGTTGATTCGAGAGATTGAGATGGAAAAGGAAAAATGGAAAGAGATTAATAACAATGGTTATTATGATAATCAATTTTTATTTGATAATGATCGAGAAATTTCTAGTAGAGAACGTAGCCCTACGTTACCTTCTTCGGTAACTTCATCTCCTTCTAGAGTTGGTTGCATTGAACATTATGTAACCAAATTTGATACCTTGGCTGGCATTGCAATCAAGTATGGTGTCGAGGTATTTTCTATTATTAATTTAATGGAATTATTTTTTTCATTTTTTTTATGTTTAATTTTTGTTATATTATTATGTATTAGCTTGATTATTTTGATTGTTGAAAATTTGTTATAATTTGTGTTATGGATGGCTTTGTATTTTCTCTCTTTTGGGGGAATTTGATGCCGAGAGTCTGAAACGACAGCGTATTAGTCATATTGTTGAAATTTTTGTTGTTTCTGAATTCTGATATGATATGCTTTGGTTGGAATCTTGATTGGTGTAGGGACAAAAATTAACTGATAAGAAATTCAGGGAAAAAGTAAAAGGAATATATATTAAAATGGGTGAAAAGTCTTTTTCTGTTTTGAAATGCTTTTGGTGTCATCTATATTTTCAAGTTGTATTTTTGTTTTTGTTTTTTTGTTTCTGGGTTTTTGATTAAGTTTTTAGACCTATATGTTTTAATATCATTGTTGGTTGGATACCTATCTTCTCCTCCACTTCAGAAATGAGGAACACATTGTGCTAATGAAGTATGGTTTCTTTTATCTCTTCATGCTTTGGGAAATTGTAGGTGACAGATATCAAAAAGATGAATAGCCTTGTTACAGATCATCAGATGTTTGCGCTTAAAACTCTTCAAATTCCATTACCTGGAAGGCACCCTCCATCTCCTTGTTTATCAAATGGTTCCAGCACTCCAGGGTATGTCTATCTCTGTTGGATTAGGAAAAGCGCTGAATATGAGAAGCTTATCATTTTTATGTTGAATACAGTACATTGGATGAAATCAAAGGGCTTAGTTTAGGAATTTTGATTCTCTTACTCATTTAATTGGGAGCCTTCCTTCGTAGTTTGAGGCTTGAGCATGGTTCACCTTCACCCTATAATAGATAACTAAGGTCTTTGTGCTTTTCGTTAAGTGTATGCATTGGTGGCGATGCTTGTAACAGATAAAGTGATAAACAAAAATATGAAAGTAGAAACTGAGAATGTATCTAGGCTGTATTTTCAAAATAAATTGATTCAAGTAACAGGTTTTTATATTGTATTCACTGTCAGTGTTAAAATTTTACTCTACTATTAAACAAGCCAGTGTTGCATCATGATTTGCATCATGGTTGCAACAAAATATTTTCACCACTAATGAAGGTTTTGACAGTTTTTTGTTGGTTAGTTGACAACATGTTAGTCATTGATAATATAATATTCTTTGATCGGGTGTTGGATCAAACCCAAATCCATGTTTTTGTTATCTCATTAGGCCAAATTCTTTCACTTTTAAATTTCTCCTATCAATAATATTTTACAAGTAACCGTTTTTCCTTTACACTGTTCTCATCATATGACCGAATTCTTACATCGTTACACATTTATTTTCTTCCCTTGTGTGTGATGCTATTCATGAAAAGTACTTCTATTCATCATTTCCATGCCCTGCTTCTAGATTGTATTACAGTGAGGTGGTTTGAGGAAATTGAAATGGGGGGCTGTAAAGACTGTTTTCTGGACATTAATTTAGTGGGTTCTGCTTGACACATTGATTTTTATTCTTCCCTGTTTATGTTGGTTTTCAATACATGATCTCTTTTTAATACCATTATTTCTGACTGATTTATTTTCCATTTTCATTTAAATCACTGATGAACATGAACGTCGTTCCATCAGGCATGGTAACTCTTCACAAAGTCCGCCTGATAATGCGCACCGAGAACTGCTTGAATCATTCCAGTCCCTACGAACAAAGTCCTCTGAGCGGAAGGTCACCCCAGCCATGAACTCATTACAGGGTTACTATGGACTTAAAATGATATCTAATTCCTCAGAAAATGGTTCATCCTCCAGAAAATCACCTGACCGACCTATGAGTCGTCACCGGAAATCCAAAAGTTTGGTCAATGTAATTTTGGACGAGATTATGGAAAAATCCAATGATGCACCAGCAGCAAAAACATGGGAACTCAGTTCTGATAAATGGAATGACAAACTTGTCCAGAGGCGTCAAAAATCTGAAGCCGACTTTACCAGAATACCAGAGTTGCTTTTGAGGGAAGATAATAGCAGCAGCAGTGGTCATCCTTCAAGAAAAGGAAAGGGTTTAGCTCTGAGACAGAAACCAGCTAGTCGAACCGCATCCACAATTGATTCTGAGTTAAGTGGTTTGAATGCTTTGCCAATAAGTATGGTGGATGCATTTAAAACTGATAATTCATCTTGTGTGAGGAAATCATCAAGTACATCCTGTTTACAGGATCAAGATAACAGTGGCTCCCCATCCTCATCCATTTGGCCATCTTCAATATGGAATTTGAAGCCAGATTTACAGGCCCTTTCATCTGCAGCCATTGGAAAACCAATCTTTGATGGTTTGCCCAAGCCACTAACTGGTCGAAAAAATAAGGCTGCACTTGATTAATATATAAAACAATTTTGACCCTTTTTTGAGTAATTATGGAATCATTAGCCACTACACCAGTGGGTAGGTTGGAGAAGTAAAACGATGTAGAAGGGGAAAAATACAAAATACCACATTTTCTCTCTGAATAGGGCAATGTTTTTTATGCCAAAAAATGCTTCCGATTATTTTATTTTTATATTGTCTTCGGTGCCTTGAGTGGCCATCTAAAGAATGTAGGACTGAGTACTATATTCCTTTACTTTATCATTCATTTATTTTTTTGTTAAAGTAATACTTTTATTGGACATCCTAATCCTAATATAACGGGTAAATGTACTGGTTTAACAGGTATCTAGATCTGACTGAATACAAGTTACACGTTTATGTGTATTACTTTGGAATATGATTTCTCAACCCTTATTTAAAAATTAATTAATGGTCGCTTCAGGAAGCTTTCTACTGTTATACGGTGCTAATTAGGGGCGTTAAAAGAATCCATTTGTCAACTAGATATCCAATCCATCAATAGTAAAATCCATCCAATCTATCCGTTACAAAAAAAAAATTAATTGATCGGATCGGATCTATCCACTTGATTTGTGGATGGTTGTGATCCATCCATTAATTTTTTAAATCCAATGGTTTATCAATATCTACAAAATCAAAATCCATTGGATAATTATAAAAAATACATTCTTACAAAAAAAATTTAAAAATACTTTTCGGTTTTAAATTTTACTTTTTTCCAGAATTTTTTTTAAAAAATTCAGAAACAAAAATTATATAATATATATATAAAAAACCGAAAATAAATAAATAAATTATATAATATATATATATATATATATTATATAATTATACATTATAGATATGTATATATATTATACATATTAGCAGCCACCACCACCACCGGCGGCGGCGGTCACCACCACCGCCGGCGGCGGTCACCACCACATATATTAATATATATTTATATTATTATACATATATATATATTTTTGACAGCATATTTATAAATATATATTTATAAATATAAAAAAAATAACTTACTGCATATTAAAAAATTAAAAATATATATAATTTTTTTCATAAACATATATTTTTTATTAAAATAACTTTTTATGTTTTAAAGATTTTAGTGGATGGATTGGATATCCATCCATAAAAAAGTTGTTAATGGATGGATTGGATGGACTTATTTTGTCAATGGATGGATTTGATTGGATTTACTTGGTACAATCCTAATGAATTTAAATTTTTTAATAGATTTCTTCAATCCATCCATTATATTCCAAATCCGTATCCATCCAATATATCCATTTTGACACTCCCCGGTGCTAATTGAACTGCATAATTTACATGATGAGTGTTCAAAGGGAGAGTATTGATAGGTACTATTCTTATGGGTTAACCCTTAAGGGGTTTTTTTTTGGTACCCCATCATCCCCCTATATACCCCCACAATAAATTTTAAGACGAAAATACCCCTTGTAAAATTGACTTAAATCGGATCTACCTTTGGGGAGGTAGATCCGATTCACAAAAATAAAAGGCAGATTTACGTATATCCGATTAGAATTAGTGGGGGGAAATCGGATATAGCTTCAGTGAGGTATATCCGCTTTGTTAATTGCAAAAGCGGATGTACCTATCAGGTAGGTAAATCCGCTTTGCAATTAACAAAGCGGATATACCTATAAGTGGGGGTATGTCCGCTTTGTTAGAATGTAAATCGGATTTACCTCCCTGATAGGTAAATCCGATTTGTACTAAATTCGGCGGGTAGGATTTGTCTGTCAATGTTAATCAACGGTGTAGATTGCACCGACAATATCAACGGTTGATAATCATTGACGAACTCTATAAATACCCATTGCCAACCTCATTCTTTTCACTCAAAAATTTCACTCTCACTTGCTTATTTCACTCATCCAAAATGGAGATATGCCTCACTCAACGCTCAGATGACAATAGGCTTTGCGGTATACATCATCGGGGCGAAATCACGATGAGAGAAGATGGTGTCCACTTCTGGAGTCCTCAGTCGGTGTTATGTAGAATCCACCGCGGCATGGGGTTTGAAGGTTTGAAGGATAAAGTGTGGTCCAAAGTTCAAGTGACTGGTGACGACCGTGACGTCACTAATATCACTTATCGCAAACCCTATCTTGGAGACGATGACCGCGTTTCCTTCTCGTCCATGACAATCAAGACTGACGAAGACGTGGTGAACATGTTAAACATCCATGACACGCTTCAGGGGTATAAGCCGTTGGAGCTATACGTGGAAACTCAACGGAGTGTGAATGAGATTTCACGTCGTCTTCGACAACAAGAATTTTAGGAAAATGTATCTGCCTATTGTTATTGTAGTTGGTTATGTTTTCTCTTTTATCGTATGAATGAAATCGAAATTTTAATGAAACTCCACAAACATAATAAACCAGAAATAATAAGAATCAAGTCATAAAAAAATAGTTCAAGCATACAATCACACAAAACCCCTAGTCACGCCCAGGTAACATATCCAGTAACCGGGTGAGACGAGTGTATGTATGACTACCCATCCTAATGTCTCCGCTCCGAAGCCCCCTCCGAATCTCCTCCTCCACAATCTCTAGCAAATCTGGCTGTACTGGTGGTGCAGCCGGCTGTACTGGTGGTGGTGGTGGTGATGCAACCCATAAGAGTCTAGGAATAGATGCTCTCACATACCAGTGTTTGTAGTCCGGAGCAACCTGACCCAACTCCTCAGCAGGATAAGTAGTATGCAAAACCTCCTCCACCACAGGCATATAATGTGCAATCCGAAAAATGCAGTCTGCATGGCTCGGACGACCAGTAAGAAGGTGACGTGGGATGATCTGCACGTACCCAAACTGTCTGAGGCACCTATCTGCCAAGTAGGGAACAGTGATGTCTCCCCAGCTGATGTGTCCCCTGTATAATGAGACCTGCTCAAAGTCTCTATCGTCACGGTGCTCCTCAAACGGTCGCCAGCAGGCATCATCCGAGGTCAGCGCATCAATCCTCTGCCTGTATACCCCCAGCTTCACTCCATCTATCTTCTCGTCCTCCAACGCCCACACAGTGCTCCAGCCCGCAATCCACTCCTCCTCTCCACTAGCTGAGGAAAATACCATAAAATCTAGCTCTGAAAAAAAGAAGATAAACAACATGGTGAATTAAAAACTGTTTAACAGACATTTAACCAAACTCGGAAAAAATTAACTTAAAATTATTACTTGTAAGAGGGTGATGAACCCGCATCACATGATGTGTTTCATTGGTTTAAAGAGAGTTTTTAAGTGGAAATGGTGATGAATGAATTAAAAGTGTGATGAAAAGTATCAAATTGTGCTATTTGAAATTGCTTTGCTATACAGTGTTTATGCTGGGTTTTGTCGTGTTTTTGTGCCCAGGGACTAGGTGGAAATGAAGAGCGAAGCAGTGTAGGCAAATGGACTCAAGGGCGCAAGATCTAGGAGCTTTCAGCCAAATGGCGCGCAACTGGCGCGCAGGTGGCGCTGCAGCGCGCAAACTGACAGAAGACTCAGCCAAATGGCGCGCCACTGGCGCGTGGCGCGCAAGTGGCGCGCAGATTCACAGCGAGCAAGCCCCTTCTCGCGCGTAAGTGACGCGCCGCGCCCAACTGGCGCGCGAAATTCCAGAATGCGCGTTAAATCATGTCCAGAACGCGTTTTTGGGGGACTTTTGCACTATTTTGGAACCCTAGCACGCGTGAGAGCTGATCCCTTGGATTTGGAGTTGAAGATTCGAGACTTGGGAACAAGGATTGAAGATTCACATGCGTTCTTCATCATCTCCTATGTGTAAAAATCTCTTTTCTTTCTCTTTGATCATGTGTAACTAAACCCTAATGTTAGGGATGGATGAATTTTGATGTACAACTATTGTTGCTGGTTTATATTAATGTTCTTAATGTTTTCTATCTTCATTTGTGAATTGAATTTCAGTGCTTAACATTTCTATGATTGGAAAATTATAGAACAAATCTTATTTCAATGATCAAATGGGAATTTTATTATTGGAATGTTTGAATTTCAATTCCTTCAATTCGTAGCTTAGGAATATTCTTCGAATTGATGTATGTTGCGAATCCTCGTTGTTAATGCTTGTTGTTAGTAGATGCGCCTAAGGAATTAGGGCTTTTATGAGTCAACAAAGGACTACTCACCTAAGGGATTAGGGCTTGGTTAGAATTGTGGATTCGATAGCAAATGAGAGAGAGTATCTTTTAAAAATAAATCAGTGACAATAGTGTGAAATCAAAAGGCATTCATCCCTAGCGTCTTCTCATCCATATTTTCTCCTAAGCATTTCCGTTTTCTCTCGTCGAAAACACCAAAAATATTTAACTGTTTTAAACTAGCGTTAGTAACGCAATCATACCCTTTTCAAGTTATTTCCATTTGGTTCTTTTAGTGGTTGTTAACGTGTTAGTAGATTAAATTCGATCCTCGAGGACGATACCCGGTCTTACCGGTTTTTATTACTTGAACGATTCGGTACACTTGCCGAAATCCTCAACAGAGGGTCGCATACCCTCCTAACTGATGCGCCTGGTCCAAGCAGGAGTAGTTCAGCTGGTCATACATGAAAGTAAGTGCTGCTGCCCCCCATGCATATGATCCCACACCAGCTGCACTGACATTCTAAAGTAGCAGCAGCCACTTAGCCTAAGCCCTGTCGCTGGTCTTGACTGTGAAGATGGACCAGCTCAGGATCAGAAGGATAAAGGCCCTGACAGCAGGACGCATGTCATTCTCTATGGACCCTCTACTAACAATCTCCTGCAGCCACTCAAAACGGTAATATGGGCCAGATGAAGCTCGACACTCCAGCCCCGCCTCCTCCATAGTCACACCTAGATAAACATGTGCTAGGTGGATGGCCTGATCAGTGGTGACAGAAGTAGGTGGAGCTCGGTAGTAGTTCCCCGTAATGGGTAGATGCAGCAAACAGGAGACATCATCCAAAGTAATCGTCATTTCACCAAATGGTAAGTGAAATGACGATGTCTCTGAGTGCCACCTCTCAAGAAAAGCAGACATCAGTTCATGGTCCCCCTTTGTATGTCCGGTCGAGAAGAGGGGGGCTAATCCGGAACCTGTGATAAAATCCCACAACCGGTGGTTTTGGGAAAACCCAAGCAGTCTCTGAGCCAGCTTGTTACCAAGGTTGGTAACCTTCAATTTCCGCTCATATGTCTGTATTATAAAAGTATCGGACATAAGGCTATGTAAATAAATTAAACTAAGAAGGCTATGTAAATAAATTAAACTTACCGGGTCTCTCAATATAACGGAACAAACATGAGATGCTAGCCCAGTGAATAGAGGAGGCTGCTCCTCATGCTGCTGAGGCTGATGGTAGGGCTCCTCCTAGTACTGCTGATACTACTGCTGCTGCTGATACTGCTGCTGGTAGTCCACAGGCATAGAATGGTCCTCAGACATAGAATGCTCATCAAGAGGGTGCCCCTGCTGACCCTCCTCATAGTGATAGTCTGGGGCTGGGGCCTCCTCCACCTGCTGATACTGCTGCTGTCGGCTACGTTGGCTAGACGCATGTCCCGCAATCATGTGGCGGGTGTGTGTACTGGGAGCAGATGGCAAGGCCTGACCCGAGGACTCCCCTCGATACCTATTGGACACCGAAAAAAAACAAATTTTTAAAAAAAAACACAAAAAACACAAATCGGATCTAGCTATATCCGATGCGAAATAGGATATAGGTAGATACGATGCGAAATCGGATATAGCTAGTTCTGACTTACTGTTTCTGCGTGTTCTGAGGAAGATCAGATTTATGTAGATTCGATGGTAAATCCGATGGCAAATCGGAAATAGCTCTCTCAAGGGTAAATCCGATTCTCTCAGTAAACTTTCTGGTCAAACGGATGCAAGTGAAAAATGGTAAATGTTTTATAAATTTGTAAAAATTTTAAGGGTATTTTCGTCTTTTCGCAGGGTCTGTGGGGGGTATATAGTGTCTGTGGGGGGTATATAGGGATATGATGGGGGTAGAAAAAAAAAGCCAACCCTTAATTGTATTAAAGCCCAATATTTTGTAATTAGGCCCATTAAGAGTTGGTGTAATTGAACTTAGGCATGTTGCCTATAAATAGCTAGGAGGGGGGCTGTCATTGAATTAGTTAGGAATAACACACTCGTTTGAGGGCACTCTCGAATATGCTCTGGGTTCGCTGGAACTTTAAACCATTCTTGATCCTTTTACGTCGTTTTATCCTAATATCATTTGGAATCCTTTCAGAATACCAACGACAACACCCAAAAACAACATGATGACACTAAGCATATGTCGCCAATTTCCCTTCTCTTGCCAACACTAAACCCAAAAAGAAGAAAGGTCAGACCCTCTCTCTTGTTGAGTTCACCACAAAACCAGTTTACTCTTTGATCCAGCAAAATCATTTCGATCTCCCCACCACTCCACGCCAACAAACCGCCAAGGAACTCGAACATGACCAGACTCGACTCGACAAGGGATGGCGTCCGTGTCAATCAGAATCCTAATGGTGATAAGCCCTCTAATTCCTGATGGGGTTCGAGTTCCTCTAGGTCTAATGAACGTGGAAATGGGTTTGACGTGAGAGTGAAAGGAGGGAAAGGGATAGAGGTTATTTTTTTAATCACAGTCACGTGCTGTGCTAATGAATTTGACAATTGGGTTTCAAGTAAGTTCAGTGTCGTCGAAGCAACAAAGAAAGGCAATAACCATACCCTTATCCCATGTGTCAGTAAAAGCATAGTAGAAAGTAGCCACCAAATAAAGAAACAGTAAACGAGCAAGACCTAGTAGTGGTTATAACTTATAAGAGGGGGGAGAGGGAAAACTGTTTCCTAATGAGCAACCTTTTAGAGTTCAATTAACCCCAAATCCGAATTCTAATACTAGTCTTATATATTTGTGCTCAGTGATAATAGTAGAAATTGGAAGTAGGGATGGCAATAGGGCGGGGCCGGGGCAGGGGAGCGAGTACTTCCCCGCTTCTCCCCGCCTCCCATATTGTCCCCCTATCCACATTTCTCGTTTCGGGGAGTTTTTCTCCCCCATCTTCGTCTCCGCGGATCTCCAAAGTCCCCGTGGGACCTCAAAGAATTTACTCAAAGTTAGCAAAAACTAAAATTAAAGAATAATAAAACTGAAAAAATGTATAAAAGTAAGATTAAAAAACAAAAGTTTAACATTAAATATAAAAAAATATATATAATTTAATGTTACTTTGATATTTTAATATTTTTTTATTGATGAAACTGATATTTTAATACTTTGATTTTTTAATACTTTGATATTTTAATATTTAAAAAATATAAATGCAAGAAAAAAAATATAAAAAGTAGCACAGTTTAATATTTTATTAATATTTTTATTTAAAACATATAAAAAGACTAAAAAATCTATTACTTAGAATATATATCTATAATAAGAACAATTATGTAATATATTTGGGGCGGGACCTCCATGGGGTGGGGGATAAGGTCCCAGTCCCCATCCCCAAATTGACTGTGGGGGAATTTTCTCCCCCATCCCCATCCCCACGGGGAAAAATTTCCCGCCCACGGGGTCCCAAATGCGGCAATCCCTTTAGATGATCAGTCACACTAACAATAGAACTCTATGCACCGTATGATGGGTTTGGCTAAATAGCACTTTTGGTCCTTTATGTTTGCTCCAGATTTCACTTTGGTCCTTTATCTTTTTTTTGGTCCGTTTTGGTCCCTCATGTTTCATTTTCGTTTCATTTTGGTCCCTCACGTTAGTTTTGGTTAACGGACGCCACGTTGGCAGTTAACTGCTGACGTGGCGTCTCAAATTCATTAAATGACTTGGAAAATAAATTATTTTTTAATTCTAAATTCAGATTTTTAACTTAAAACAAAATTGAAAAATGAAATTAACAAAATATAATAAAACTAAAAACATTAAATATAATAAAACTTAAAAGAAAACATAATTCTTCAAAAAAACAACAACAACATCTCCTCTGGTTCAGATCTACTTCTTCAACAACAATAATTCTTCAACAAAAAAACAATAACAAAAGCAACAATTCTTCAACAATAACAACAATTCTTCAACAACAAGAACATCTCTAGAAAAACTACCGATTCATCAACAACAACAACAAATCTGAACAACAACAACAACAAATTTGAACAACAAAACACCCACAAAACGAAGAACAAAACACCCACAAATCAGAAGAACAAAACACCCACAAAACAGGAGAGAAGAGGAATGATTTTTCCAGATCTGAATCAAAACGAAACGGAACTGAATCAAAACGAAACGGAACTGAATCAAAACGGATCTGGGATGTCTCATTGTTTGTGTTCTCTGTTGATGCTCATTTGTTTCATTTTAGTCCTCTCTGTTTTAACTTGGTTTCATTTTGGTCGCTCTCATTGTTTGTGTTGTTTCATTTTGGTCCCTTTCAGATCTGAAAAAGCTAAACAATCAGAATCTTCATCCTCATCACGTTTGCAGGTACAAATCCAGAAATGCAATCAGAACGATGGAAAACGAAAATGAAATTGCTGGAAAACGAAATGAAATCGCTGGAAAAGGAATTGAAAACGAAGTTGCTGGGAATGAAACTCGAAACCCATTTACTATTGTTGCTGGAAATCAAAATGGTGTTGTTGTTCTTGGAAATCGAAACGACGGAAACAAAATTGTTGGTGTTGTTCGGTTTGTATTGTTGCTGCAAACGTGATTCCTGCAAACGTGATTCCAATTGTTCATGACCTATTATTTCTGCAAACGTGATGAGGTTGAAGATGATGATTTAATTGTTATTAGTTTTGTTTTAATGTTATTAGTTTTTTTGTTTATTTGTTATTAGTTTTTATAATTTAAAAAACTTAATTGATTATGTGTAATTTGATTTACAATTAAATAAAACATTTAATGGACGCCACGTCAACAGTTAACTGCCAGCGTGGCGTCTGTTAAAAAAAACTAACGTCAGGGACCAAAGTGAAACAAAAATGAAACGTGAGGGACCAAAACGGACCAAAAAAAAGATAAAGGACCAAAGTGAAATCTGGAGCAAACATAAAGCACCAAAAGTGCTATTTAGCCGATGGGTTTTAATCTAAAATAAATATCTAAAAAAGGGATTTTTGAAAAACTTGTCATCTAAACCCTACTAAGTCAGGTTATTCCACTAAGTAAATTTCTTTAAAGGCCTGTTTGGATTGACTTCTTTAGACTTATCTATTAGCATAAACACTTGTGAGAGCCTATGAAAATAATTTATAACATATCTATAAGCTCTTTTCAGCTTATAAAAAGTTTGACTTTATATTATCTTTTATTATTAATACAGACACTTAGTATATGATAAACACTTAATTAAGTTGGTTATCCAGAGTCAAATGGGTTTCCAATTAGGAAGGAAATGGATCACCTGATTTTAGGCTGCCCTATGATCATAGAGACATTAGACTTACGAGAGTCATGATCGATTTATTCAGAGCAAATATAAGATAAGTTGACACTGCAGGCCAAATATGCATCACAACAGTCCCTATGTTGCAACTGCAGAGGCAACATTAACGACCGTAATCACAATTTCAAACAATGGCCAACTTATAATTGGAATTTACAAAAGATGCAACGATTTCCCCAGAGATAACCAACCTTCTCAAGGATAAAATGAAAATCAATCTGTCTAGTCTTTTCAACAAAGATTAGAAGGGAGGCAGTGTGTATGGCTGCCAAATTATCACAAATAAGCAAGGTAATCAAAACCGGACCGGACCGGGCGGTTCAACCTCATAACCGCCTTGGTTAATAACCGGCTTAAGAACCAAAAAACCGGCCGCAAACCGCCTAAACCGGCAGCAAATCGGTTCTCCACGGTTCAAAGAAAATAAACAAAAAAACTCTTATACCGTGTTTTTATTAAAAATTAAAAAAAGAATTAATGAAATACTACCAAAGCTTATAGTCGCTTCGCTGTTGTAGCACAAGGTAGTTGTTCACTAACTATGGCAGCTTACGATATTTAATAATCTATTTAATTAATTCTGGTTCAACCCTCGATTCAACCGGTTGGACCCCAAGAACCTTGAACCCCTACCTCTTCCGGTTCAACGTCCGGTCCGGTTTTGATTACCTTGCAAATAAGACTCATAACGTATTTTACAAAATTTCACCTCAGAAAGAAATTGTTTTAGCCATGATTTTACATTCGCTCAATAGTTTGCCACTGAACATGATCTAACAACCTATTGTTTTTTGCTTTTATGTGCAATAACATTGCCTCCAATAAGAACAGAACAACCTGAAGTTATACCCAAATCTATCTGTATAGATGACATTATCAGTATGACCTCTATTTCCATAGAACAATACCGATCCAAGAGAACTTTTGAACCACCGCATCCGAATGGCTGTCTGTAACAAGGAGAATTAAGATAAGACAGGCCTATATCACTTTTGCAATTGGAAAGAAAAGTATGACCATAACCAAGCCTATATTTCTCATGTATAGCCTTTAGCTACCAACCAGGCATTCAAATGATCAACCGGACATCAGAGCCTACATCGACAGTAAATAGCCAATGGCAACCAACTGTGGATTTTTTAGGAGAGGAAACAAGTGTGCAAGTGTGATGTGATGTGAGTGGGTTTTGACTTTTGAGGCTGTCAGTTCATCAATCAAACAAATTTAGGAATAGAAACATGGGAAACAGCGAACACGAAAGCAAGGTAGAAAGATGATAAATGATGATAACATTAAAAACTAAAGATGAAATGAGGGTTATTGTTGGTATTTGAGGTAGTACTGTTCGTTTAGAAAGCAGTTGGATAATTGAAAAGGCTTTAGTTGATAGTTGGAAGGTAATAGTAGTTAGTAGTGTGAGGTTTGGAGCAAAGAATAGTTTGTATTGCTCTCAAATGACTTGCTTATAAATGAGCCATAGTTGCCTATTTATAGGTGTGGAAGCTATACTCTAGACGATTCCTTCTAGAATCTTCATGACACTTCCTAATACAAACTACTCAAATATTCTATAAAAGTCTAGGCATGTGCATCATAAGCTAATATTAATACTTATTCTATAAGTTACTAATGTACTATAGAAGGATATAGAAATGTACATTTCTCAACAGTTATCAATTATGAGTGGAGAAAGTACCATTACAAAGAGCTATGGGTAAGTCAATAAGAGGGATTGGTGGATCCAGAGCAGGTTTTGGTGGAATCGGAGTAGGCTCAGATGTTGGTACAAGAGATGAATCAGCTAAATGATGCTGATACGAAATGAAAAGATGCATAGTGTGAGGCACAGATGGAGTAGGAGTTCGTGATTGAAACATCTCAGTGACAAGAGTAGAATAACAGTAATACCCAGAGACAATCTGGTGTCTCTGAACAAGTAAAGTAAGGAGTATCATAAACATGTAGAAACAATGGATAGATGGAGAATAGCACCTATAAGGATGATGCATTAGCAGAGGATGGTGTGATTTATTAAAAAAAATACCTTTAGTAAGAATACCAATCCAAAATTTTAAAGCTGCATTGACTGACGTGACAAAGTTTATGCATACTCGTTGTAGAAAGTAATATTAAAAAATTATAAATGACATATATATATAATGTAATACCACTATCACTAATAATTCAATATTTTTTCAACTCTATAATAAACCAAAGTAGGAAACCACAATGATAAAGTGTTTAGTAAAATAGTACTAGTTAAGCTCATACATATTACATAAAAACCTTGTTTTTTGCAGTGAGGGACTGAGTGGCAAAGGTTTCGACAGATTCTGACCGAGGCTTCACTGGATTTTGCCAGAGTCCTTTGCAGGATTTGCTGCTCGAATATTGCCAAAGGTGGGGGGATCTTTGCCGGAGGGAACCCTCAATGGCAGTGAAGGTCTGAAGATTGTTGTGAATCTGTTACCAGCTTCAACAAAGAATGTAACATTAAAGCATGTGCAAGTGAAATGCGACCAAACCTTGTGTTTTGGGCTTTTACCTACTTATATTCAGATTCATCAACCTGTGAACTGTCTCATGAATTAGACCGATTCTGCACAAATCTGAATATTTGTGCAAGTTAAGCAGTTTTTGGGACCTATGAGACGAGTTTATGAATTTAACTCGCAAGTTTGACATCCATGAGTGTGCTGACGAAAGGATTGAAGAATGATGCCACTGGAGGCCATTAAGGGGAGCAGAAAATACTCTTTTGTATTATCATTGTGCAAAATGCAAATTGAGTTTGAGTTTCATTTCATAAATTCTGAAAAAAGGTAACTAACTTTTCATCAATGAAAGTAACAAAGCAAGATAAAACTAACTTGACTCAGACCCTAAACATCTTGTTATGATAATTCGTACTTGGAAAGGAAACTCAAACATGTTTACCAAGCAGGTATGATTAACACACTCTGAAGATTGCAAGAGAGAAAGATGAAGAAACATTTTCTTTAGTTTATCAAGGCGTCGTTAAAACAAATGCAGATGAAAGAGATTCATGGAAGAAGTGTAGGTCGCAAATAAAAAAGATTGATACAGATCTTGTGCCAATCGTCTATCCTAATCTTAGTCATGTATAAAAAATGAAATGGCAGTAAATAGTAAATGTCATGGAACAGATGAGTGAATTGACTAACAGACAATCAACAAGACAACTAGATAGAAAAAAAACGAAATTTCAAGGTGAGGAAAAAGTGTGACTTTACCATTGTCAGAGGCTTTAACCTTCAATTAGATTTTAGGTTGTGACAATTTTGAGAAAAAACAGATTACCAACTATGTGATCAGAAACAGCAAAGTCAAAAATCTAAATTCCAAGAAATGAAGAACAAGACAAATAGTAAAATTACCAGGATGAGCTACGATGCCTGAACATGAGGCCTGTTGTGTTGCTTTGAGCTGATGATACTCCAAATATTTGGTGTTTGATATAATATTTTGAATTTCATTCTCAAACTGTGTGTTCATTAATTGACAATTGGGAGTATGCTACAACAACAGCAGACTTGGGAACAATGTCTGACGCAGAGACAGAGGATGATTGATGCAGATCTTTCACAAGATTGCTCTGAAGAAACCAACAACGTCAAAACACCTTGACAGTTCAGAAAAAATCTTCAAAATGGAGTTTTTTTTTCACGATTCCTTGAGAAAAGCAGATCTTTAATCACAGTTCAGTTAGAAAATTAAAATAAAACAACCCAGAGGTTGTCTCACACCAGAACCTGAACATAAATTTTGGTGGGGTGCCTTCTACATCAACCACACACCAACGAGCTCTATCAAAAACAAAAAAACATTGCCAGGTACCCTTATTAAAATTTTCTTTCTACCAACTTATAGGACGAAATACAATCCAAATCAACTACAAGGATCAGGTAAAACACAGACAATATCTTAAAAGTAAAAATGATAACTCCAATTTAGTTTCGATGATAATTGGTGCTCGTCTCTTTCACCACCAATGCGATGCATAACTAAAATGTTTTAAGAAGCGGGGGTTTGTATGAAAATTGGAAAAAACTTGCACGAATGCAAAATTTAAACCCTACCTGCCTACTATTAGTTACCCATTTTGTTTTTCTTTTCCAATAAAATAATAGATATGTACCACATAGAAGAGCACCATAACTTACTTGACGCATACACGTGCTATTTATTCCGAAAAAAATGCAAGACACTAGAAACCAAAGCCTTGGTAGTATATTTAATATTCAATTATCAATTATTGTAGTTAAAATTGAGTGTATGAAACTGATTTCTATATATCCATCTGCTGTAATAATTACAAGGGGATTACAGTATTAATATACTGTAACAAAGGGATGAGAAACGAATAAACTACAAAAGTCAAAACTAGGACCTAAACTTAGAAGCAAATATTCTTGGGATACATCGTCAGGAAAAATTATAATATACACAGTCCTGCCAAAAGCCTCCGCAAGTTTTCAAAATTTTCTGCATGGGTAGTAGTTATACGTGTACTGCAAGTGAATTAACTTTGGGCCACATTATGAAACCTCGTTTGTTGATCCACCAGCGACAGCACTGAAAGATTAAAAACAGTCACAATTCAGTATTACAAGACAACCTTGGAATACCAATTTTCTTCCGAATAAAAATGAATGTATGAATTGAACAAATCAAATCGACGAAAGCACACTTCACACTTCAGGTATGTATAACAAACTTAAAATCTTTTAATTAGAAAAGAAATTGACTTCACGCATGCAGTGGCAGGTTAAAGTGTTCATTAAATCAAAATTTATTTCCTCTTCATGTAAGCAATTAAGCTATGCAACCACTAACCATATGAAATAAGCTACATATAATGAATCCAATAACCGATATGCTTACCCACCATTATTGCAGATGAACTGGAAAAAATTTCAATCAACATCAGGTAGGCCTCCAACAATTAAGTGCAGCAATGTCTGGCCTATAGGCCAACATCTGAGGAACACCATATCCTGAAGAAGGAAAAATGATCTTATACATGAATGCTGTTTCTTAATAAGTGGAATTTCGAAGGGAAATAAGCAGTGTTGTTAAACCCAGACCGAACCGGCCGGTCGGACCGGTTCGACCGGGACCCGGATCCTTGATCGGTTCGGTTTGACCATCGGATCGGATATGCAAACGAACCGGTATGACGTCAGCAGCCCGGTGTTTGACTCGGTCAACCCGCGCTTCTACTACCACACTTAAATTTCGAAATATATTACCAAAAACGAAGAATCAGGGGATCGAACCCGTTCCCTCCCAATCCCACCTTCTAACGCTAACCATCTGAGCAACCACACCATTTTGTTGTAACAGAAGCGCATTGTATGATATTTAACCTATTCTTTCTTTTATTTCTAGCAAAACCTTTTACCTATTAATTATATCTATTTACTATGTATTTTAATACTTATATATTTGTTATTATATATTACATTTATATATCATATTTATTTGACATCTAATATTTTGTATCACATTCCATATATTTATTAAATATGAGTAATTATTCATTTTAAAATTTGTTTTTAATTCCCAATTATATTAAATTTAAAAATATTGACTTATAATATCCTACATTTTTCTAATTCTCATATTAATTTAATATCAAATTTATTGATACTGAATCATGCGGGTCAATCAGTGACCCCTCGGTTCGACCATTGACCCAGTGGCCTGCTCGGGTCGATCACCGGGTCGGTTTTAATAACATTGGAAATAAGAACTAAGAAAAAAGTAAAAAAGTGCAAAATAGGAAAAACTACCTGATTTTGGAGGAGCAGGCATATTGCTAGGGTTTGAATGCTGAAAACCTACATTGCTTATTGGTGGTCGAAAATAATCTGTTATCACCAGTTCACCATCAATAAAACAATATTTATAATATTCAGATTTACCTCTCAAACAACACATACTAGTAACATCCACAGTTGTTGGTATCACACGATTCACACAATGAGATCCATCAAGCCAGCAAAATTATATCATGCAATTAGCTACAAGTTACTTTGGGTGTGATTAGTAGTACTAGTAATATAAATTGCACAATTAAACAAGTTGTCACTTTTTTCCTTTCTTGCTTTACTTTCACTGATTCTCATCAAAGAAATTGAAAATCAAATAGTTAAACTGTTAAATGAAAAGAAACTAAAGGAACTATACTCAATTCCCTTTATTTAATTATTCCATTGCTCTATTTTCATTTTCTGAAATAGGGAAGCATATTGTTGCGCAGATTGAGACTTAACACAGTCACTTCATGCCCGCCTTATTTGGCCATCTTTTTGCTCTGTTTCCATTTTGACTTATGATATATAACATGATTTTGTTTAGTGAGGGTTGTGATTAAGCTGTTTTGTCAATTCCTACAATTAAGCACACACATCATGCTATTTTACATTGTGCCTCCAGTTTCACTGAGTTATGATGCCAAAACTAGCATGACAAATCGCACGTAGAACCACAATCTTATAAACGTGATTAGGGAAACTACCAAGAGCTTTAACATCATTAATTAAAAACAAAACAAATAGTAAAACTAAAATCAATATAAAATATAAACGAATGGATGAATACCTTCACTCGAGTATAAGTAAAAATACACTAGTGTTTGGTGGACCAAAATATAAGCAAATGTAACACCATTCCTAAAATACCCATCAATTAATTCATATTTTATTTCCATTAACTTTTTATTCCCATGAAACAAGTTTTCATAGAAAAAAAAATTAAATGAAAGGAAAGGGCAATTTAGGAAACGCGCTAGGTTTTTTTATTACATCAAGAAAACTAAAAGAAATTAACCAGCTTTTTAAATTAGCGCAAATTTAGTCATTTTTACTTATATTCAAGTCTGGAGGGAGTACACACATAATTAACAGCACAAAACATCAATCACATTTTACTGTAATAGATGTTTGTAAGGGTAAGCTGAGTTGACTGACATACCTTCCTGCACAAGGGGTGGACCAGGGCATGAAGGACTTATCCCTCTCCATAATCCCTGTTGATTGTTTATTTTAAATTCACCTGTTGACATCCTCCATTGCTCGTTAGTAAAAAGTTGCCTCTGGCCATCTGGAACAGAAGGCAACGAGTACTGAGGATGGAAAGAATGTGGAAGATGCTGCTGAACTGAAGGCTTCGGATATGAACACTGGTTAGATGGATTTTGGGGTCGGGCAGGCTGCATGTGTCTTGGAGTAAAAGGAGGTTGAGGTTTAACTAGCTGAAATTGCTGATTAGGTTGAGAAATTTGAGAATTTAGATATATATCATTCTGTCCGCATTCCAACTGCCTTGGAGGGTTTGAAGCAGAAACTTGCTGAGAGCTGCAGCTTGCCATTGGAGGAAAGCAAGCAGGTGGCTGTGCTTGTGGCAAAATTTCATTCTTCGCAACTGAACCATTTAGACCTCCATGAAAAGAATTTCCAGCCATTTGAAATATTTGGTTTCCCTGAATAGAGGACTTCATTTGTCAAAACCAGTAAGCAAACAAATATAGAATGAACCAGTGAGAATCATAAGTAAAAACATCTTACACTATTTGTGCCACTACAGTCATGAGGCTGCGGATGCCCTGATAGCGGCGATGACTGAGACGGTACTAACACCTGGGTAAAAAGTGAAGGCTGAGCCGCTACACATGATTGAGGAATCAGTGATGGTGGATGACCAGGGGGTAGTAAAGGAGGAGATGGGGGTGGCGGGGGTGGCGGGGGAGATGGGGATAATGGAGGTGGTGGTGGTGGAGGTGAAGAAGGCAAAGGTGGGGGTGTAGGGGGTGAATCAAGTGGCAATGGAGGAGAACCTTCGAGAATAACAAGTTCCTCTGCAGAAATGTTTGATGCTGGATCCAATACCCTGTCTGAGTCCTCATGTTGATCCATTTCCAAAGAACTGATCAATAATACAGGCCTTTCATCCTTTGGGTGACCTGAAACATCCTCCATTTCTAGCTCACCATCCACATCTTCCAAGATACAGTGGCGCTTGTCACTTGGAGAAACCATAGAAGTATCTGAATTGACAAGAGTGCAAGTAGGGTCTGGTGGAGACACATTATCAGGAAAACCATCGTCTTCATCTTCTTCAAATACGTGAGAAGATAAAAAGCCAGGCAGCTGAAATGTAACATTACTGATACAAAACATCCAAATATATAACATCAAAAAGAATTTGAAACAGTTTTTGAAATTAAAAAATCAAAACAATTACAAATGAAACTAGAATACAAAACAACAATTGGACAGTTGTGTTTCATAAAATGAAGAATAGAAACTTCACGTTGCTAATTGAAAGCCTGGCCAAATAATATAGGAAAATGCAACCGGCACAAAAATATACTAATTTCCATCGACGACTTATTTTTCCCAATTATATAAAACTTAATGCTAGTCCTACTTATCATGCATTCGTGTATGTCAATCTTTGATATTTTCATTTTTTTTCAAAAATTTCATTAGAATCATTTCTGACAAGGACAATAAGCAAATAGTATGATGAGTGTAATAGGTGAACTTATGTCACAAAGTCAGACAGGCAAGTTCTTTTCATTACGTTTTGAAAAAGCTGGAATCCAAGTGAGATTCTTTTTCCTATAGTAGTATCGATCATAAAGAAATCACCTTTTATTTCTTTTGACATGTCACTTTTGGAAGAAAGCAAAGGAGAAAATACTTATACTAGACCGTCAAGACTCTGAGTAACAAGCCACCAAATTTTCCATTCTCTTTTAAGTTTCAATATGCAATACCAATGCAAAGCTATATAATACAACTTTGTCAAGCCACAATTCTTTTTCGATTGCAATGTTTTGTAACCTTATGGGTTCTGACAATCACTCAGAAAATGAAAAATGTGATCTTATATGATCAGTACATTAGTTAAACTAGATCTAAACAGAAAAGCCTTTTTTTTTCAAAACACACTTTTTTAACAAAATATTATTTGAAACCAATTGAAATTCCAGAGATATGACACTAGTTTTAACATAGGATTCTTGACGAAGCTTAAATTTTCTACTTACCTCCAATTATTTAATTGTATTGACATAATAACCATTTACCAAAATGACTGACCTATTTCTTTGTAAAGTATTTTTTTGCTCTAGTAACTATTTTTTCATACTATCTTCTATCTATTAGTTTTCTCATTTAAGGATTCAGCATTCTAGGTTTTAGGAAGGCAAACTATTAGTACTAAATTAACCAGTGACTTTTGAAAGGAAAACTTGAATAATAACTAAAACAGGAACAACATCGGCTTTCAGTCTGAAAAAATTGATGAAACAAATAACCACACCTTCCATACTCATCAACACACATGTCCTCCATTTCCCTAATTGGGTCATCCACAGACCGTTCTGCTCGAGAAGGACGCCGGAAAGAAAAGCTAACTTTAATTTCATCATTCGAACCTCCAATATCATCCATGTAGCGGCGAAGAAGTGATTCAGGAAAAATTTTCCTCTCAAGCCACAACCTTAAGACCTGCAACCCACAGGCAAAAAAAACACAAATGTAATGTCCCTTTAGCACACAACAAACTGACTTGAAAGCATCATAAACTCTCCTAAACAAAATTACCATTAACTATCCATTTTTATACATTAAATTTCAGCCTTTCTCGTGAGCGAGATAATTTAGACGTGTACTCTGACTATTTTAACAAAGTCCAAACCAAACTCTCATCTCACGAATCCCCGTGTTTTCCTTGTTTTGACACATTCTGAGTTTTCATACTAAGTTAAATCAATTCAAAGTTAATTTCTTTTCAAATTAGTTACCCAATTATGAAGATTTTTATTTTCCTTCATTTCTTTAACCAAGCGACGTAAATCATCATCCAAACATGTGTTTTTTATTTTAATTTATGTTTTATTATTGTAGAAAATTATACTGAATGTATTATTTCAATTGTGTATAATTACACTCACTAATCTTATTATATAGACAAGTAATTAAACCTAATGGGCCTAGTACATGGACTACTAATAATAGCAAAAAATTACTATTTACAACACTCCCCCTCAAGCTTGCAAGTAAGTTGGTTGAGACGTTCTGTCGGCAAGCCTTTTGTTAACACATCAGCTAATTGGTGCCCAGAAGGAATGTATTCTGTCATTATCAATTCACTATCCAATTTTTCCTTGATAAAGTGTCGGTCTATCTCAATATGTTTTGTCCTGTCGTGTTGAACAGGATTATAAGCAATACTGATAGCCGATTTGTTGTCACAAAATAACTTCATAGGGGCTTCATACTTAATCTTTAAGTCACCTAGCACGATTTTCATCCATAATAATTCACATATCCCTTGTGCCATAGCTCTAAATTCTGCCTCAGCACTTGATCGAGCTACTACATTTTGCTTCTTGCTTCTCCAAGCCACAAGGTTCCCACATAAAAACGTGCAATAGCCTCAGGTGGATCTTCTATCACTCACTGAACCTGCATAATCTGCATCGGTATATGCCTCTATAGTCAAGTTTCCACCTCTCTTGAAAAGAAGTCCTCTCCCTGGAGTGGCTTTGAGATATTGCAGAACACGGTCTACTGCTTGAAGGTGTCTTACTCTTGGATCATGCATAAACTGATTTACAACACTAACTGCATATGCCAAGTCAGGTCTAGTGTGGGCTAAGTAGATCAACTTCCCCACTAGTCTTTGATATTGCATTTTATCAACCTTAGCACTTTCCTCTTCAGTGCTCAGTTTGTGATTTTGCTCAATAGGAACGCTTGCAGGTTTACATCCAAGCTTTCCCATTTCTTTCAGAAGGTCGAGAACATATTTTCTTTGAGAAATAAAAATGCCTTCATTGGAGTAGGCTACCTCAATCCCTAGGAAATACTTAAGTTTCCCAAGGTCCTTCATTTCAAATTCTGTAGCTAATTTTTCCTTAAGCAGTTGCCTTTCGGTCAAATCATCCCCTGCAACAATAATATCATCAACATAAACAAGAAGTATTGTCAGTTTACCACCCTGTGAATGTTTGAAGAAAAGTGTATGATCTCCCTGGCTTTGCTTATAGCCAAGATGCAACATTGCCTTTGAAAACCTCCCAAACCAGGCCTGAGGAGACTGTTTTGGCCCATATAAAGCTTTTCTCAGTTTGCAAATCACATTTGTTCCATTAGTGGGACCAAATCCGGGTGGAATCTCCATGTACGCCTCCTCTTCTAAATTGCGATGCAAGAAAGCATTCTTAACATCAAACTGGTGCAAGTCCCAACCAAAATGCGCAGCAAGAGAGAGTAAAATACGAACTGTATTCATTTTTGCCACAGGAGCAAATGTCTCCTCATAATCGATTCCATAAGTTTGAGGGTATCCTTTTGCCACCAGTCTTGCCTTGTACCGATCAAGAGTACCATCTGATTTGTGCTTGACTGTGTAGATCCATCTACAACAAACAGGCTTCTTGTCCCCTGGTTTCTCAACAATCTCCCATGTTTCATTCTTCTCAAGTGCCTTCATCTCTTCATTCATAGCCTGGGCCCAATTTTTATCTTTTAGTGCCTCCTGTACTGATGTAGGAATTCTTACAGAGTCAACAGCTGCAATAAAACTTTGATGCTGCAAGGAAAGATGCTTAGAGGAGACAAATTGAGAAATAGGGTATTTGGCACAAGACTTTTTCCCTTTCCTCAAAGCAATAGGCAAATCATCTGTGTCAGTGTCACTAGGGTCAGAACTGTGGGAATCACTAACAGGAGGGTTAATTTCAGTACTTACCTCCGATTCAGGAAATTGAGGCCGTGTCTGAAGCAGGTCGGGCTTACTTCTTCTCTGATACACCAAAATTGGCTCACCAGCCTTAGTATTTGCTGGTGTCGAAGATGATGGTTCCTGCAAAACAGAAGATAAAGGAGGAACCAAAATAGAAGTAGGAGACTCAATAGTAGGACTAGTAGTAGGACTTAAGACAGGAGTCACAGACAACTCAAGTAGGAATAGAAACTCAGACTCAGATTCCAAATTATTATGAATGCTCTCCCCCTAAAGCTGAGGACGAGTGAAGTAGGATACATTCTCATGAAACGTGACATCTTTAGAGATAAAATACTTACGACTAGGAGGATGATAACATTTATATCCTTTCTTGTCGGGAGGATAACCCACAAAAATGCATCTGATTGAACGGGGATCCAACTTACTTCGGTGTTGTTTGTGAACATGGACAAAAGCAACACAACCAAACACTCGAGATTCAAGACTCTGCAAAACAGGAACAGAAGGAAACTGTGAAGTCATAAACTAAACAGGGCTGACATTACCTAACATTCGAGATGGGGCCCAATTAATTAAGTAGGCAGCCGTCAATACTGCTTCTCCCCAGTATGAGTTGGGAACTCTCATTTTGAAGAGAATGGCTTGAGCAACTTCAAGTAAATGACGATTCTTTCTTTCTGCAACACCATTTTGTTGTGGGGTGTCGACACATGCAAACTCATGAAGAATTCCTTATTGACTGGTAAAATTTGAAAGACTCTGATTGGCATATTCCTTGCCATTGTCAGAGCGAATTCTTTTAATGCCTTTGCCAAATTGTGTTTGCACCATGTGATAAAATCTGATAAATAATTCTGGTACTTCTGATTTATCCTTCATCAAAAAAATCCAAGTTGCTCGAGCACAATCATCAAAAACCATTTAGCACCCGAAACATTAGAAATAGGTGTAGGTCCCCAAACATCAGAATGTATAAGATCAAAAGGTTCAGCACTTTTACTAGAACTATGAGGAAAAGAGACACGATCATGTTTAGCTAACTCACAAACGTCACACTTAAAAGACTCAACTGAATGATGTAAAAATAAGGAAGGAAACATAGACTTAACTAAAGAAAATGGAGGATGACCAAGACGTTTGTGCTGAAGCCAAATTTGTTCGGCAGAATGAGAAGACTCGGAAGACTCAGTCTGCAAGCAGGAAGCCAGCACCTTCGAACAACTCCAATTGTCTTTCCCGTGGTAAGATCCTTCATGAGTCTTTCCCGTGGTAAGATCCTGAAAATGGAGGATAACCCTCCCTTTTCCTTAACTCCAATTGTCTTTCCCGTGGTAAGATCCTGAAAAACACAATAAGAAGTGAAAAATGTTACTTTACAATTCTGATCACGAGTGAGTTTACGAACAGATATTAAATTGTGAGAGAGTGAGGGAACATGTAGCACATCCTGTAATTGAAGTGAAGGTTGCAAGTTAACACTCCCAGAGCCAACAATACGGGCATAAGAACCATTAGCAATTGTAACATAACAATTCCTCTCGGATGAGGTATAGGAGGAAAATAAACTGGAATTTATGTCATGTGGTCTGTGGCACCAGAGTCCAAAATCCAAGCATCTTTAGGGATTTTACCGCAAACATTGAAAGATCGGGAGCATACGCTAATACCGGTGGTTGGTAGAGAACAAGTTCCAGAAGGCTTACTGAGAGAGTCAGGTAGGGCCTTTAAACGATTCACCTCATCTTCGGTGAATGATAAAGAGTAATCAATAGCAATATTATCTGCCATCTTGAACACCAGTTAAGAAAAACGAGAACTATGCCCGAAGTTGTAAAATAACCGTATATAACACCAAAGGTGTGAGCTTCAAATAAACCACGAACAAGGGTACCGGATGTGAGTAAACAACCAAAACAACTGGAAAAATTGAAGGAATATCCCTCAAAATGGAGACACGTGCTGAAAAAGTCTCAAATACAGCAACTGGGGCAGCCAATGGTGCTGTAAGGCCAAAACCAGTAGCCAAAACACAGAAATGAACACCAAAGAGGTGCCTTCAAAGTGACTCACGAACCAAAACTGTCAAAACCAAGATTTGATCCCTCAAACAGTACCAGGAAAAGCCGATCAATAAACTGTCAAAGGACTGAGGTGGAAAAATGCCGGCAGAGAGGCGCGTGGGCCCCACACGCGTGAAGAGCAGACCAGTGAAGGCGGCGCGTGGCGGCGCGTGGGGAGGAGAACGGCGGCGCGGTTTTAAGGGGTGGGTCGTAATTGGAAGGGGATTCTGATGGTGTGGGTGGTGAGATGATATGATCAACGTACGGTGGGTATATCAAGGCTACACTGTTTTCATGAATAAGGTGAAGGGAAAAAGGAAGACACTGTTACTAAACTGTTACTGTAACAGTAACTGAAAGAACGAAGGGGCAAGGCTGCAATGAAGGCGGCAATGTATGGACCACGATGAAGGTGGCTAGGGTTTTTGCCGAAATAAGGACGGCTAGGGTTTATGCGGAAGCGATACCCTCAAGAACGAGAGCTCGTGATACCATGTAGAAAATTATACTGAATGTATTATTTCAATTATGTATAATTACACTCACTAATCTTATTATATAGACAAGTAATTAAACCTAATGGGCCTAGTACATTGATGCAAACCAGAAAATTCACAGGACAATAATCGATTCTTGACTTAAGAAATGTAGGCTATCAATCGATTTATGGCTTAATAATAGTGACAACGAATTGACAGAATTGTGAACAAGAGAATGGGAAAGGAAACTTGCGAATTATATTACAAATTATAGTAAGGATTACATCCAAACTACCCATGAGCAATGCTCTTCTCAGAAGTTACAACTTCTGGCCATAAACTTACAATAACTTCCCAAAAGCATAACTTCCTAAGAGTAACCAACCTATTTATATTCAAATACAAATAACTAACTTTCAAACATAACTACCCACAATAACTACTTATTAATAACAACCCACAATAACTACTTATTAATTATTATTTATTCTTTTTGTTTCTCCTTTCATAAACCCTTCAAATGACGGATTTACCCTCCTGGCTCTTAACAAGAGTAGATGCGCTATCATACATGGACTACTAATAATAGCAAAAAACTACTATTTACAACAATTATCATTAAAATAATTTTCTAGCAAATCTTTTTAAAGTCTTTTTAATTGAATTTTTTATATTTCATACAAGGACCTGTACAATGCATACTTATTAGGCTTAATTACAGTTTTGGTCCCCCTAGTTTCACCAACTCACGATTTTGGTCCCCCAAGTTTTAATTTGACGAATTTGATTCCCCTATTTTCCCAATTTGTAAAATCAAAGTCCCCCTCTTAATTTGGTCAAAATTAAAACTGTATTTTGACTTATTATCCTACGTGGTAGTCCAGGTAGGCGTACACTGTTCCTCTTCCTCACCCCTCCCCCCTCCGTGAACCCCTCCCCCCTCACCCCTCCCCCCGCAGAGAGAGAAAACGAAAGAGAAAGAGAACGGGGGGGTTGCGATGGTGATGGCGCCGGCGTTTGAGAGAGGAGGGAGAGCGACGGTGAGCGAGAGAGAGTTTGCGACAGTGAGAAGAGGGAGGATCGGTGATTTGGGGGTGAGATGCGAAGAGGCGAGAGGGAAAACGAGGGGGGATGCGAAGAGGCAGGAGGGAAAACGAGGGGGGAGATGCGAAGAGAGAGGGAAAACGAGGGGGGGAGATGCGAAGAGAGAGAGAATGGCGAGGGGGGGAGATGCGAAGAGAGAGAGAACGGCGAGAGGGAAAACGAGGGGGGGAGATGCGAAGAGAGAGAGGGAAAACGAGGGGGGAGATGCGAAGAGAGAGAGAACGGCGAGGGGGGGAGATGCGAAAAGAGAGAGAACGGCGATAGGGAAAACGAGGGGGAGATGCGAAGAGAGAGAGGGAAAACGAGGGGGGGAGATGTGAAGAGAGAGAGAACGGCGAGGGGGGGAGATGCGAAGAGAGAGAGAACGGCGAGAGGGAAAACGGGGAGGGGGGAGATGCGAAGAGAGAGAGGTCACGGTTTGTAGAGGGAGAGGGGTCGTGGCTGTGGGGGGGTCACGGTGACTGACGGAGGGAAAAGGAGGGAGGTGGTTGTGGGGTGGCCGTTGGTGGCTGACGGAGGGAAAGGAAGAGGAAACAGTGAGCTGAGTGGGTAGGTGGTGGGGGGAGGGGTGAGGGAGGAAGAAAGAGGAACCAGAGAGGGGGGTTGAAGAGGAAGATGAACAGTGCGCCTACGTGGACTGCCACGTAGGATAATAAGTCAAAATACAGTTTTAATTTTGACCAAATTAAGAGGGGGGACTTTGATTTTACAAATTGGGGAAATAGGGGGATCAAATTCATCAAATTAAAACTTGGGGGACCAAAATCGTGAGTTGGTGAAACTAGGGGGACCAAAACTGTAATTAAGCCTACTTATTAATACCATAATAAAGTAAAGATTGGAGTAAGTTTTAGATAATTTTACAAAATTTTCTCTCAACTATATTTTCCTAACAGTCAATATCCTTCATCCTGCAAACGAAGGTTTCAGATTAGGCGGTTTAATCTGCAATTGATTTCTGTTTAATGGGCGAGGATAGAGGTAGTTATGTTGACCATTCTTTACATTCTCCAGTTTACAGAAATTTTTATTGACATGACATGAGGATTAATTGCTAAAAGTTGTTTGGTGGATTCAAATATAGACAATAATGCCCTTTCCTCATCCACTGCTTTCGCAGGATGCCAAAAAATTTAGTGTCTTCTCACTAATTTGGATATTCAGTTGTAATCCTCAGAACTTTTACTTTTTAGAATCCAGTTTTTGAAAAAACTATAAGCACTTTGATATTCACAAGAATCTTACCTTTATTTGTGTGGACAGATTACACACTTACACTTATACAAGCCTGTTTGTCCACCATCCAATTGTACAATGGCTATCTTTACTTTTTCCAGAGACTCTGAATTAAAAAAATTCTCTCATTCTCTGATGCACTTTTTAAACCCATGGCACTTGAGGAGGTTTCCGTTGATGGAAGTGGATCAGAAGGTATTGTGACACGTGATCTGGGATGATAATTTACAAGAAGCTTATCTAGAGTATGAGCTTGAGGACAAGCTCAAGTTCAATGAGGGGAGTGATGATATGGATAAAAAATAAGGATTATTTTACCTTTTTCAGATTAGATTATGTTATCTTTGTAAATTTCGGTTAATTAGGATTGTTTTATCTCTTTTAAATTTGAATTTAAAGTTTCTTTATCTAGATAAGATGCTGCATAATAGTATGCTAATCAGTGGTAGAGTTTAGTTAGGATTAGGATTCTCTTCATTATCTGTAACCTTTAAAAGGCAGACTGCTATTGGAATAAACAAGCAAGAAATAAGTTTAAGAAGATTTCAGTTAGTCAGGAGAGGTTCCATCAAGGACGAGTCTGCTTCTTACTTTCATCATAGGTTGCAATAAAATTCTACCGCGTTTAGACCTGTGGCTCATCCCATGCGAAGGTTCATAACACTGACCTTGAGACATTGGCGACGATTTTCACGAGCACTAGTCCCAGGGGGGGCAGCAGCACCAATAAGACGTCGCAACCCTCCTTGAACTATAGGGATGTAGGAAGCCCCTGCAATACCTAAAAATATCTCCACAATTAGAGTTGAAGATGCCATGAAGAAAACACTTGAGACTTACAATTTAACCAGAGAATAGAGAAGATGTAGAGCCAGAGAGAGAAACATTAATAATAATTGCTGTTGAACAGTATTATATGAAGTAAATCCTCTCACCTTTTTGATTATGTGAACACTGGGTTATGGAATCAACAAGAAAGAACAAATCCACTTTACGATGAAAACTAGTTTCATTTTCTAGCTTTCGGATAAGAAGTTCAACAACCTGAACATGTATACCTTGGAGTAAGTACACCACAGGATAACTAACAATAAAACTAATGTATGAACGAAACAAAATGCATTGCCATATTCTATAACTAAATCGAATTCAGAAAGCACGCGAGTAAACGGATAGTTGAAGTATGTGATCTACACATCATGCCAAACAACTAATACAGTCAGAAAACCCTTCATTTTCAATAAAACTGCAAGCATAGATTTGTCCACTAGTTAAGCTTATCCTTCCATCTAAAATGTGACGACTGTTTTGGATGATTTGAACTGGTTGCAAACCTCCAACACAGCTCATCAGAATTTAGAATTTAACTCACATAAAAGAAGTATTATAATGGCAATTAAGACAGTATTTTTGCACAGCAAAGTAGCTTTCAAACTATTTTATAAGGCAACTTTTTACTTATATACTTGGAGTAGAAGATGAAAAAAGTCCATATCAAACTCATAATTTCAGAAATAACAGTGATATGACAAAGAAGCCTACCTCATTGGCAATACCATACTTAGCACAATCAATGGCAAGACGTGTTGCGCGCCCAATACTTTCCTTGGTCCTTGACAAAGTCTCAATCATTCCTTCAAAGGCATCACGAGCAATAGCAGCCTCAGTACCACCACTCAGAGATCCCCCTACAGTCCTTTGCCCTGAACCAACCCTTCTATCCTCATTTTCTTCAGCATCAACTTGATTTTGAGAAGTGGATTGATACCCATTGGTTGAAGGAGAAGCTAATATTGGTTGCTCATAAACTCCCTGCAGATCTGCCTGGCCAACATTGTTAGAGACAGACAGAAATGGCTGAACTGAAGAGGGGCTAGGTGTTCTCCCTTGAGCATTGTAAAGGCCAAGCGGATGACAGTGAAATTGAGCTGCTAGTCTCCTTTTTGCCTGGGCAGCTGCAATAAGATGCTTCATAGTCTTAGCAGCTTCTGGAGTCCCAGAGCCAATATATAGGCTACTTTTTTCTCCTGTACCTGCCTCTAATCTATAATAAAATAAACAAGTTATAAAGGAAATAAAAATAGTAACTACGTCAAAAGAGAATAAAACATAGAAACAGAATCAAAAGCATTTTTACCTATAAACATCGATAGCATCAAGCTCTTTCGAATTTTCTGTTGTAGTAGGAACTTCAACTGCCTGTGGTAACGTCTTTAGGGTGGTTTTAGACCTCTCCGCAGAAGATGTAGGTTTCTTATTCTGAGTTGTGACCTGACTCAGCAAAGTGCTGGTGCCAATTGAACTCTTTGAAGACCCATTATCAGCCTTCTTTTGTGTAGCATTACTGGATACTTTAAGCGAAGGTTTGGAATATTTAGGTCGTTCGGCATTTGACTTTGTTGTAGGAAGAGACTGGGGAGAATGTGCCGGAGAGATGGAGCTAAGTTTTCCCATCTTAGAAGAATATTGCTTAGAATCTAATTTCCCTGAACTGTGAGGTAAATAGACAGCAACAACTTCATCAGACTTCTCTTTTTGAGGATGCCCTGTTGACAAAGAGTCATTACATACTTCACTACAGGGTTCTTTCAAATGGCAATACTCAAGTGCGCTAGGTTTCCTCTTAATTAGCTGAGAAACATCACCATTCTCTAGGAATGCATTATTGCTCTTCATAACCTCAGAAACAAGAGAAGGTGATTTAATATTTTTAGCAGCTCCTCCATGAATAGGAGTCTTGGGTTCATCATCATTATCATCGTCATCAAAAAGGCAAACAGCTCTACGTCTCCTACATAATTGTTTATTTGCAAGATTAACTGCATCGCCTTTCAGTCCGAGGGAACTCATTTCTGCAGGTTCACCAGAAGCAAGACTAGCAGACTGAGGCCTAGCTTTCGGTACTTGGCTAGGATGTTTTGCACCAGTCAGCACTTCACAAACAGAATCATCAGAATCTACAATACCAATCTGACCCCTTGATGACAAACCTTTTTCTGTTTTCAAACATGATGTAAGCCTTTTCAACTCTACTTTTTTTAATGCTTTGTCGTCAACAACAGGAGAGCTAGGTGAAGCACTTCTCACATCTTTAGGGAGAGATTTTGAAGTTTTGTTGCCTTTGGTATCCATACACTTCAACTTCTTGGTAGCGTGTAAAGTTTCATTTGCTCCCATGTTAGGCTTTGCTTGAGCTTGGGTCTTCTTTTTCTTGAAAGAATTCTTTCTATCAGCCTCCTCAGAATCCACAGAGATCTCCTGCAACTCATTCTTTACCTTAAGACTTGTTTTAGCTTTCAGTAAACTCTTTTCTTTATTTCCATTGTTAATATTAGTGTCTGATTTAAGTGCATCTGCAGAACCTGATTCAACTAAAAATGCATTTTTCTCTTTTTTCCCTCCTTTCAATGTCTCTCTAGACCTGGAAAGATCAGCATAGCCTGCAGAATTTTCATCCTTCGAAAATGCTCTCTTAAATCCATTAATACTTTTTCTATCAGAAGCAGCTTCATTTTTCCTTTTTGAACCCGTAACAAGCTTTCTTGCTTTGTTCCCATTGGTGGAAACACACGGTACATTATCAGCTTGCTTGAAGTCAATAGGATTGGACAAATTCTCAAAATCCAAAACTTTCGTTTTGAGACATAGTTGATCCTCAAAACCAGATTTACTAGTGTACTTGTTTAATTCTGTACCAATTGAGGATTTACTTTCCAACACAGGTGACAAAACTGAAGAAGAACTGTCAGTTGGACGGCCAGATGTAGAAGGTTTTTCATCTTGGTTATTACTTTCTCCACATCTTTGAGTACAGTGCTCCAAATTAAAGGCCATGTCTCCAGTATTAGTCTTAGCTTTTTCTACATTTAATACCACAGCATCAGTGGCATCCTTTAGGTCACCCACTAACACATCAATAGAAGGGGCCTCTGAACCAACATGTGAATCATCAGTGTCATCTCTCAAACCATCGGTTTTCTGTTCCTCCAACTCATCAAATGCTGTGCAGATTTCCTTCACAGCTTGGGTAAAGTACTTTGTCTTACCTTGGCACCGAGCAGTCAACTTAATTTTAGCCTCCTTGGTGAATGACTGAATATCCACAGGGGCAACAAAAGCTCTGGGAGGGAAAAGAACATATCAAGGGTGCAATGTAAGAAGATAAAAAGCAAGACAACCAATCGCGAGACACAATCAGATCAGATTACTCAGGTACTTAAAAAAGGTCATCAAATTACTTGAAACTTACTTGCATGATACTCATCAAAGTTGTTAGCACGAGCCTTAAAATTTGAATCACACTGAAAGGGAGGTTATCATATTTTCTAAAATAACTCAGAAAAATAAGGTAAGTCAATTCCTAGTGAATATAATTCCTTCTAGAAATAACATATTTGGCATACGCAACAAATTTACCACATCCAACAACCAGAACTGCATCACATTCACATGATATATTTGGGCATCACAAGTCAATTTTTCACCTTCCTAGAACTGGTTTCCATCAACCAAAGATTAATACGGGGTTAAATTATGCCATCACAACAATTTTCTGCTAGAAAATAAATTTTGTTATAGAGAAACAATAAAATGAACAGTTAGAAGAAGGATAAGATATCTTCCAAGACAGAATTTTTAAGACAAGGAACTTGAAAAAATCTCAAGAATGAAACAAGGCTATCGAGTATTCTTTAAACATTAGAAATATAACTGATGACTGTTTTACTGAAGCAGTGAAGGAAGAGGGTCAAAGGGCTAGTATTCAATCTTTTATACTTTATACTTTACATTATATTATAGGTGATGGGTCATAGGTTCGTAAAGCACGGGTTTGTAGCACGAAACGTAAGATCCTACCAAATTGTCCAATTAGTGTATATATATACACTAATTGTCCAAATTGTCCAAATTGAATATATGCATATTCAAAAATATGTATAGAGATAAAAACCATAAATAAGTGAAAAAACTTCAAAAAACACCACAGATACTTAACTTCATTGTCATACACACATGAGTGACACAAACATAAGTCAAACACAGCATATTTTATCAAAAAACAAAAGTTATTTGCACTACTGACAAACTAAAAAATTATTTTAGTTGACACCCTATCGTTTCGAGTTATTTTAGTTTGCAGTACTGACCAACTAAAATAATTATTTAATCAAAAACAAAAAAGAACAAAAACAAACCAGAAAGAACAAAAAAGAAAAAACGATCCAGAGAGAAGAGTCGCAGAGAGAAAAAAAAAGAACCAAGGAGAAAGAAGTAGAGAAAACGAACCAGAAAGAAGGAGAAAGAAAGAACAAAAATGAACCAGAAAGTGCAAGGCCAGTCGCAGCCTCCCGGGGTAGAAGTGCAATGAAACAGAGAGGAAGGGAAGAGGAAACGCGCCTATCAGAATTCATAATGGTTTAAATTTTAAAAATAAATAAATTCGTTAAAATAAAACAAACCCTAATAATTTAATCTCACTAACTTCCCATGGAAATACCAGAAGTACCCTTAAAAGACCCTAAAGTTTTAAAAATTAAGGGCTTTTTCGTAAACTCCAGGTCATCTTCAAGATAGCATCTCTTTGCGCCGCAACAACACTGCAACAACCCTAGCTCAATGGCCATGACACTGAAACACAACCGACCTAGCGCTCTTGCCGCTTCTCACCACTCCTGTACGTTCCGGCTGCTGCTACCGCTCTGGAGCCGCGCTCTGGCCGCTCCTTTGAAATTTACAACTATATATAGGAGCGGGATCGTTGGATGGCCATCCGGAGCGCGATCTTGACTACCATCATATTATATGTATATTAATATTAATATTAACTATTTATAATAATCAGTATTTAATGTGTGCAAGTGTGCTTGAAATATATAACTTTTCGTAATATAAATAATAAATGTAGGATCCCATTAGTCTACTAGTTCCCTAAATTATTCCAATGTGCCACAACTCGTGTCCAATATCCAGCCATGAGAGTACGAACTAACTGTCAAATAGCTTTCGCAAAAACAAAAGTGAGACTTCACAATTTACGCTACATAACAACACAAGTCCCACTGAACTGAAAGGTGGAAAAAGCAAAGATGTCATTACAAAAAAAAACTGCAGTTTCATAAAAAAAATAAATGAAACAGCAGCCCTGCACAAACACACAGATAGAGAACACCTAACAAGGATGAAAGACAGCAAAAAAAAACTCGATAAACACAGCCAAAACTTTGTAGGTGCTCTCACAAGGGTGAAAGAATGTAATTGTTTGTTATTTTGGGCTTTGGACCAGAATTGTAGAAAAAACAAATAAATTTTTGGTGCTTCAACAGAGTCACGGCAAGCAACCCACAAGCCCACAACTCGTGTGCAGGGCAACACCACCAAATTTGATCAACTTGGTCCCAGACAAAGGGGAAGAAAGAGACATAGCACCACTCAGAGTTGCAGTATTACCAATGTAGTGGGAAAGCAACTCAGCGAAGCAGAGCTATATCAAATGGAAGGGAAACAAAGATAAGGAAAAAACCAAAAAGAAATTTGGGGTTGGAGCTTTTTTAAATATCAAAGAGCTCCTAGGCAACTTACATAGAACCAAAATTATCAATTTCCTACCAAGAATCACAACCAGAATTTGCAACTTAAATAAGAAACTTTTAGTTGAATTACTAGAGAATAAGAACTTCACAGTATCGGTCGGCCCTTCTTCTCAGCTACTAAAGAACTTACTGAGATTCATTGAATTACTTGTCAGTTGTCACCCTAGACATTGTCGGTTACTAAAGAGCTTACCAACATTCATGGAATTACATGACAACCTTGCCAATCATACACTGTTAAGGCAAGGTTTTACATTGCACAACACCCCAGTGCGGTTGTCTCAGTTGTTGTAAAACTGCAGTCAGAGCTGCAATTCACTTGCATCCGCAAGACAATCATAATCACAACCACAACTGACATTTTAAATCAATGTTGTGGTAGCACTGCGATTGATATTGACGATAATCTCGGTCAACTGCAGCATATGCAGCCTCAATTGAGGTCATGTTGCGGTTGCAGAGCCCGAGACATCAAAAACCAAGATGTTGCAGACCAGGTCACTGTTAAGGACCTTTTTTAAAACCTTGACCACAACTACAACCACCGTTTAAAATCTTGCACTAAGCTCTAAAAACTGCAATTAAAACAGGAGAGAGAGAGAGAGAGAGAGAGAGAGAGAGAGACTTACATTTCTTCAGTCCCAAAAAATTGAACAAAATGTTTCTTTGGATCAGGGGGTTGCTCCCAATCTTCAGGCCTGCTTATCTGAAGACAAACAATCAGTAAATTCAGTGTCCACAGCATTAATTAACAACCAAAAACCAACTTCAATAACTAATTCGCTAATCATCTAGCAATGAGAAAGATCACCAAAAATAATAAAATGAATAGAACGAGATGGATCATAAAAGTAATTATCCTATGAATCAAAATACGTATATATTCAGAGATCAATCAAATTCCAAAAACCCTAACAATGTCCAACTTCAAAAATCTGTGCAACCAGTTAAATGATAGAAAATTCCTAGTTTCCTACTAACGAATGCAAAACCACACATGCACAATTTCACAAACTCGGCAAAGATATTACTCGACAAGCTACACCATACCACACAGAATAAAAATATGAACACGACTTAACAAAAACATAATCGAAACACACAGCACCATAGCACAATGATTCACAAGGTATCAACTAAAATAACAAACAAAAACAAGTTCGATGAAAGAAAACGCACTTTGGCAGGCCAAGCCGGGAATCCCTTGACCTTAGCTAGCACAAGATCACCAAGACTCAAGTTCTTATTGGCCTTTGCCTTGTGCGCTCCGCGTCGGCGCACCGGAGGCATGACGGCGGCAATACCACAGCGAATAAACTGGAATCAAAAGAAAGCGCACCGAACAATCAAAAAATCCTAAAAAGAATCTCAGGGAACCGCCGAAAGGAACTCCGGCAGTAATCGCCGGCGAAATCGGCTAGAGCGGCAGCGGAGGCTGCGGCGGCGAAGGAGATGGAGGCGCCGGCATTGACAATGGCGGAGAGAGAGAGAGAGAGAATCTGAGAGTGAGAGAATCGCTGAGGCGGTGAAACGAGAATGTGTGTGAAAGAGGGAGAGAAAACGGTAGATTTCGTTGTTGTGAGCGTGGCTGGCTGGGTGGCTTTGGAAGGAATGAGTCTGTTGAACCCAATGGGATTTTTAGATTTTGTGATCTTTTTTTCTTTTGATTTTGGCACTATCAAACCCAACTGTTTTTCGACTTCTATTGGTTTCCTTCACTCTTAGCAAATAGTCTGGAAAAATGGATGCTCTAACTTTTTTTCGGAAACTTCCCCCTAACTTTAGTCTTTTTTTGATGAGAGAGAAAAGAAAAATGGAGGGAAATAAAGGAAAATAAGATGAGAGAAAATGTATAAAAAGAGAGAGATAAACACAAAGTTAGGGGGAAGTTCCCACCAAAAAGTCAGAGGATCCTTCCCAAATAGTCTTCAAAGTGTTTTAAAAATCGAACCAACTAAGCGGTTCAACCGGTAAAATCAACATTATTTAGGGTTCAGTTATCTCAGAGTTTCGATTGAAGTTTCATCCTATAGAACGGTTTAAAGCAATTGAACCATGACTCAGATGTCTCATCATTTTGGTTTTCAAAACATTAGTTTCCACTATTGATGTGGTAATTCTACTAACATATTGTAGCTTCAGCCTAGATGTTGAGGAGTCTATTACTGTCAAAAGAAGCACTCGTGTAGTCGCGTTGTCACCCTTCTCAACCTTGTATCTCCCTCTTTTGTCATGAGTAACCACCACGCCTCCTTATATGTTAAACAACTCCCCAACTAAACTCGACAAAACATGTAGCAGCCCACTTTTTGTGATCCTAGATTAGGAAGTGTGAAAGTTTAGACCGCATTAGAGCCATTTGGGAATGGTCTTGTTAGAAACTAGAGCATTCAAATAAATTAAAATGAAAGTTAATTGATTTATCGATTAATAGTGCTTCTAATTGATAAGCAACATTATTTTAATAGATTCTACGTTCTGGGACTTTCATAATTTGACCCACTAAGACCCAAGACCTCACGTACCTACTTGTGACCCACGATCTAAGTCGTTTTAAGGTTGTTTTTAAACATCTTAAACCACATTCTTCAGCTCGAAACACTAGTTCATGTTTATTTTTAGGGTCATGTTGGATAAAGCGCTTACCACTAGGCCAAAAGCTATATATACTTGTTAGCAAGGGCACAACTTTATTTCCTTAAGGATTCTCAAAGTCGTATTTGGTTGAGGGGGGGTTGCTCCCATTATAGGCGTCATGGGTTGGGATGCTAAACTCGTCAAATATTGGATTAGCCGAAGATCGACTAAGAGCTTGAACTTTTGATTCCTTTTTTTCTTCAAGTGATTACATTGAGGAAGAAACTCTGCTCCTCAGTTATGGGTTCCCTAACTACTCCAAAAGGTCTTTGGCTAGGTGAGAGGGATGTGTAGGATTATCTAATGGCTAACATTAACGAAAAAATGCAAGTACAGGAACGTAAAAGACGTAGAAAAAATGTAGTTTGATTGACCGGGTGTTGTTTTACAAATGTACAAGCTATATACAGTGGCGGGTGCACCTACAAGCTGCTACGGGCACTTGACCCCCACAAAAAAAAATTAATACTTTTGATATACCCATTAATTTCTCTTTTGCCCCCAATAAAAAATTGGGTTTGACCCTGGTAATATCCAAATACCCAAAACACGAGCCCAAAATTGTTATGTACATAGTACATCCAAATCAAAAATACATTGTAGAAGTTTAGAAATTTTTTTTTGGTGTTTTTTGGTCACATACGTGATTGTACATTTTGTAAAAACTTATTTTGTTTTTATTCTATGAAATATTATAGATAGTTCATTTTGTTGCCACAAATGAAATTTTCTAGATCCGCCACTAGCTATATACACACACACACACACACACACACATGGTCTCTGTTGGCTGCTAACACTATCCTACAGCTAACCATCAATGGATCGGCTTAGATCAGCGTCTACTAACGCTTATGTGCCCTAGACATTATGAGCAATGCTCCACAACGCCCACTAGCATGGAAAATGGGATGAAAATATCTTCGCTCCTATTTTCACGACACTTCTCCATGTTTTCTTCAACTGCTTCAACGTTCAAAATATCCACGTGCAATGTTTACTTGCTCCCAAAGCATGCTTCTTTGCCTCGACCAAGATACCCTCAGCTACATTATGCCCTCGGCTATCAATTCCTCAGTTGAGTCACTCCTTAGGCGAGCTGCCTATGCTCAGCAAACAATACCATTTTCTCTTTGTGCTCTGGCCTATAAGTTGGCTTTAAGTGCATCATCCAGGATTTTCTACCAAGTTTGAACAACTACTTTTTCCTTCCTCGGCAAACACTTCTTCATTGAGGCTCTTAGCTCCACTGTAAATTGACTCCCCTCAGAGTTGATGACTCCCTTCTGATGAAATGCCATTGCCTTAGTCCCTTGGGTAGCACGTCCCCTACTTTCCTGACCATACTTAGGTGAGGCTACTGACATCTCTTCTTAAAAATGATAGGGAGGAGTATAAATAATAGAGTGAACATAGGCCATTCAGGGACCTACCCCTTTTTTGCTTTATATTTGAGCAACTTGACCCATGTGAACTCGGCTGAGCCCTTGCCTCTGCTAGGTCTCTCCTCGACCAACCAAATCTGGTCCCACCAATCGCTTTTCTCCGATATCCCACCAACACAAAGGCGTTCGACATTTGCGTCTGTATAAGGCTTCATACGGAGCCATGCTGATGCTGGAATGATAACTATTGTTATACGCAAATTCCACCAATGGAAGATGATCTTCCCACCTACCACCACTATCCAAAATACAAGCTCGGAGCATATCTTCTAACGTCTGAATTGTCCTCTCCGTTTGACCATCGGTTTGAGGATGATAAGCAGTACTCATATCAAGCTGTGATCCCATTTCCGCATGCAAAGCTCTCCAAAAACGGGAATTAAACTTAGGGTAGGCTTGTAGGAACTCCATGCAACTTAACAATATTCTTGAGATATTCCTCTGCCAACCTCAACACCTTATAATTAATTGGATCGAACGGGAATAAAATGAGCAGATTTTGTCAAACGATCAACGACAACCCAAATGGAATCATGACCATTTCGTGAAAGAGGTAACCCCATCACGAAATCCATGGAAACACTTTCCCACTTCCACATAGGAATCGACAAAGGTTGTAATTGACCAGACGACTTTTGATGCTCGAACTTAACCTTTTGACAAGTCAAGCATCGAGAAACAAATTCCGCAATATCTGACTTCATTCCCGGCCACCAATACAACACCTTAAGATCCCGATACATCTTGGTAGCACCAGGATGTACTGAGAACTTACTCTTGTGAGATTCTTTCAAAACTCGCCTTTTAACCTCATCGTTTGCTGGAACGTAGATCCGGTTCCTAAAACAAACGATTCCATCACTATCTTCTGAAAACTCTAACTGATGTCGTGTGGACTGTAACTCCTCATCGTTATCCTGTGCTTGTCTGATTGCCCTCCGTAAGGCACTGGTAATCTGAACCTGATTCAAAATCAACTGACCCTTTCTTGCTTTTACCTTAAGATTTAGATCTCAAAAAGATTCCAAAAGTGCCATCTCACGCATCATCAAGGAAGACATGTGTAGTAACTTTCGGCTCAAGGCGTCGGCCACTACATTAGCCTTACCTGGATGATACTTCAATTCGAAATCATAATCCTTCAGAAACTCTACCCATATGCGCTGCCTCATATTTAACTCTTTCTGATCGAACAAATACTTTAAACTCTTATAGTCACTGAACACCTCAAACTGCGAACCATACAGATAATGTCGCCAGATCTTCAATGCAAACACGATCGCTGCCAACTCCAAATCATGAGTGGGGCAATTCTCTTCGTGAGGCTTTAGTTGTCTGGAGCCATATGCAACCACTTGACCCTTCTGCATCAAAACACAACCTAAACCTTTGCCAGACGCATCACTAAAAATCTGGAATCCTTCGGCTGGGTCAGGAATTATAAGGATTGGTGCCGATATTAGTCGAGCTTTAAATTCCAAAAAGCGTTTTTCACAGCTAGCATCCCACACAAACGGTTGCCCCTTTCGAGTCAAACGAGTGAGTGGAGTTACTAATTGCGAGAATCCTTGAATGAACCGTCGATAATATCCAGTCAATCCAAGAAAACTCCTAACCTCAGTAACAGTTGTTGGGCGTACCCAATTCAAAACTGCTTCGACTTTGCTTGGGTCAATCGCAACACCTTCCTGGGATACTACATGTCCCAAAAATCTGACCTCTGATAACCAAAACTCACACTTTTCTGGTTTAGCATATAGACGCTTCTCTCTGAGGGTATCCAAAATAACCCGAAGATGCTCTGCATGATCTTCTTCATTCTGCGAGTAAACCAAGATTTCGTCTATGAACACAACCACAAACATGTCCATGTAGGGTCTGAAAATCCGATTCATATAATCCATGAAGATTGCAGGAGCATTAGTCAATCCGAAAGGCATCACTACGAACTCGTAATGACCATAACGGGTTCAGAATGCTGTTTTTGGAATGTCCAACGCCCTGACCTTAATTTGGTGATAACCCGATCTCAAATCAATCTTGGAAAACACAGTTGCACCTCTAAGCTGATCCAACAAATCATCAATCCTCGGCAATGGATACTTGTTCTTCACTGTCACTTTGTTAAGCTGTCTGTAGTCAACTACACAACCGCATACTACCATCTTTCTTCTTTACAAGTAGAACTGGTGCACCCCAAGGCGATGCACTCGGACAGATGAACCTTTTAGCAATCAAATCCTGTAACTGAACCTTCAACTCTTTCAGCTCTAACAGAGAGATGCGATATGGAGCAATCGAGATAGGTCCAGCACCCGGAACCAACTCAATAGAGAACTCTACCTCACGATCGAGAGGTAGTGAAAAAACTTCATCCGGAAATACATCCAGGTACTCATTGACCACAGAGATGGATGGTAGATCAATACCGCAACCGCAGACCGATGACAAGAACAGAAAACAACTCGAACCCATGAGGCACACAAAGATTCAGAAATACTGATGAAAGCGACAATCTGATACCGACCTTAGAAAGTTCCACTGATTCAGAGGCAAAATTGATAACTCGGTTGAAACAATGGAGCGTGACATGATGTGTGGTAAGCCAGTCCATACCAAGAATGATGTCCATGCCTTTGAGGGGCAAACACACTAAGTTGATGAGGAATGACTTATCACCGATGTTGACAACGCAATTCTCACAGAGAAATTGGGTGGAAACACTGCCCTCAGCGGGTGTGTGAATTTCGATGGGGTGTGGCAAAGATGTCAAGGTTATATGAAGCCTTTCAACACAATCTTGAGCAATGAATGAATGTGAAGCACCAGAATCAAACAGAATATCTATGGGACTTTGAAAAAGAAAACCCGTACCCTTGAGGATATTGGTGGTGGCTGAAACTCTGCTGGAATCTAAAGCAAACACTCTCCCCTGAGTAGCTGAAACTGTATTCTTTCCCTTGAGCTTCTTCGGACAATCTTTTGCATAATGGCCTGGCTCCTTACAGTAATAGCAATCTGTACTCCCAGTGCGACACTCTCCTTTGTGAAATCTCCCACAACGGCCACAAGCAGTAGACTTAGGACTTCCTGATTGTTGAACTGACTTCCCTTTGCTGATGTCACTCTTAGGTCTCAAATTGGGAGTTGAAGCCCCAGCTCCTTTTCTCTTATTCTTCCAAAACTCCTTGTGCTCATCATACATTCTTTTGAGATCTTCTTCTGCAACATAAGTCTGCTGAACCAAAGCTGCATAACCGGTGGCAGCAAAAGAACTTAAACCCTGGGCAACATCTGCTCGCAAACCTCTATTGAACCTTCTGATTTTCCATTCTTCATCGATAGCAGTCTTAGCTAACTGATAGAATTGTGACAACTCCTCAAACTTGGCAATATATTCACTAACTGACATGTTACCCTGCTTCAAGGCCAAGAAATCATCTTCTTTGTTTAGTCTCATCACCACTGGAAAATACTGCTCCAAAAACATTCTCTTAAAGTTTTCCCACGTGATGGGAGTCTCTTGGTTGACCATGAATTCGTGGGCATTATGCCACCACGTCTCTGCTTCTCCACCCAAAACATCTGTAGCAAATAAGACCTCTGAAGAGTTCTAAACTTCTTTTCCATAGTGTCAATCCAGTATTGAGCTTGCATAGGGTCTTCTTCTCCTTTGAAACCGGGAGGGTTCATCTTCTGGAAGCGAAAATACGTCGTATTTGGATCTTCTAGTGGTTGTTGCACACATGGAGGGGGAGGTTGATTCTGTTGAGCTTGAAGCATCTGCTGGATCATAGCCTGCTGATTGTTGATCATCTGTTGATTCATCTACTGTTGAGCTTGCATATTTTGCATGAATTGCTGCACCCACTCCGGAATGGGAGCTTCTTGAGCTTGTGGCCTCGGCTGAGCATTTCTCCTTGGGCGTCCTGCCATAATTCTGCATACAATGCACCAAGCATTTTTTCTTCATGGCTTTTGATAACTCATATTTATATGAGTTATTTATACTTATTCAAAGATAAATCATGCAAGTTCTCTGGCAATAGTAGGTTGTTTCTATTAAGTTTCTGTTAGTTTATTGCTTTTCAGTTAGAAAGGGGCTAAATTACAAATTCTATGCATTTTGGCACCAATTGGCGCCTTTGTGAGCGTTTTGATGCTTCTTGTGTTTGTGCAGTAAACTGAACGTAGCAACGTCCCTCATCACGTCTGACGAAGGGCAGCAGAGCAAGAAATAAATATCTTATTTTTGGCGCACAAGAAATGATGGTCAAAGATCTAGAAGTGCAGAAGATCTTCTCTCTCCTCATCGCTGACGCGGCTGACGCACTGTAGCAGTGCAGGTGTCATTTCAGAACAGAATTAATTTACAAGCAAGCTTGGAAGGTGGGGAATGACATCAGCAAGCATGTGACCTTCTGTTTTTTTTGGCTATTTAAACAAAGCTTATCTCTCTCTACGAAAGAGAAGGGAGGAATCCATTCATCATCCACCTTCCTCCACTTCCAGAGGAGTTTTCTAAAAGAAGTTCTGGACACAGACTTCTTCATTCGAACTCTCCTCAAGCTCCATTTTTATTTCCATTCGCACCCATTACTGTGAAGCTCAGACGTTGCAACGTCTCTACAGCGTGCATGAAGGAAGGCTACTTAGGCGTATCTTTTGCGTTTAATCTCCTTTTCTCTATGTACGGTATTTGGATTTTAACTCCTCTTCTTTCTGTAAAGACGCTCAGCATGAGCTAAACATTTGGAGTTGGGTTGTTGTTTTGCATGTAATGAACCTTTAGTCTAATACTATGAAGTAATGATGTTTATGCGTTTTAAATATTTGCATGTTAATATTTCCAAACTTGTTTTGAACTGATCACTTAAAATAAGTAGATTCATAGGTACAGACATGGTCTATGAAAAGAACTCAAAGATTTATGTGAATGAAAAGGTGCACTAAAGACATTTAGGCATTTTTATCTAAGTCTAGACAAAGAATGGATAATAGTTCATAGGACATTGCTGTGGGTACTTAAAATACAGGAGTAGGCCTACTTAGAACCTAGACATAGGAATTCTAGTACTTGAAGCTCTGACATTTTGTGACTGAAAAGCACAGCTCTTTTGCAACAGCGTTCAAACGTTATAACGTCTATACAACATAGCATTTGTACGTATTAACGTGTAAACGTTATAACGTCTGACTAGAGGAGATTTACTTGCATGCAGCAATCCAACTCATACTTTTCCATATTCACAACCACTTCCTCTTTACTTGTTTTATTTACGTTCTTAGTCTTAACACCTACTTTTAGTGCCGATTTATTACCTGTTTCACTTGTGTTTTAAAGACTTGAACTCTGAAAGTTAATCAATCCTCGTGGGAACGATCTCTTACTTTTATCCACTTTATTACTTGTACGACGTGTATACTTGCACTGACATTGCGACGAGAACACACGCGCGCAACAACTTTTTGGCGCCATTGCCGGGGATTGAATTTAACTTTTATGGTTCAAAAGTATTAAAGCACTAGGTGAAAGAATTTTACTGTGTTGTTCGTTGTTTCTGTATGTGAACAGGTAAACGTTACAGCGTATGCTTAGTTCCAATTCAAGCTCTAATTCAACTGAACCAGGGAGTGAATTTGCATTGTGCTTTATGCCTGTAGTGTGTTTTCTTTGTTGTTATTACTATTATTGTTTGTGTTGAGTGTTTTAAAAAAAAAAAAATATCCACTTTTATGCCATGGACCATTGGAGTTTTTACTTTATGCAAGAAATGAATGAATTGAATGCTCAACAAGAATGTTTCAATTATGATTTCCATGAGAGTAAATATCAAAGGGGCTGTTATGAGACAAATTTCATGCCCATGACTGCCCAAAATATGGATTATGGAATGGGAAATGATGTGTGTGAGCAAGATTCATATCCTCAAGCTCAAACCGTAGGATTACATGAGGACAACTTTGAATTAAAATAACTCTTAGCTCATTCCATTGAGTATATGAAGGTGTATCGTGACAACTCTGAAGCTTCATGTAAGAATGTAGAAGCTCACATTAAGACAATTATGGAGCATCTAAAAGAAGAGAGTTGTATTGAAAAAGTGGTTGAGCTAGAAGAAAAGAGTTGTATTGAATATGTGGTTGAGCAAGAGGAAGAAAAAGAGAGTGTAAAGTATGAGCTTGAATGTGGTCATTTGGAAATGGTGGAAGAAAAACAAAAAAATCGTGTAGTTATAGAAAAAGAAAAATTCAAAAATAGTGACAAGGAAGAAAATCCAAAGTTGAGGTATGAAGAGAGTCATGTGAAAATTCAGATTCAACCTTTGGTAATTGAAGAAAAGAATCCTCCGCAAAATGAGCTTAATTTTTTTCAAGAAAGGAGAAATTCATATCCCAAATGCTTATTGGTTGGTGCATGGGAACACTTGCTTCCATATGCCAAATACATGGGATCTCTGACCAAAAAGAGAAAGCGGAAGGATGATGTTTTCTTTTTGTCCTATTATCCACCCTAACTTGGGTTTGAATTCCAAGTCTGGCTGAGGACTCTTAAACCAAGCGCTACTGGGAGGCAGCCCAGAGTTTTTATTCTAATCCTTGTTGTTTTTGTTTCTATTTTTTGTTTTGTGCAGAAATGGAAGCTGAAGGTAGGAGAGATTCAAGACTCAAGTTATTGAAGTGTGGTAGACGTTATAACGTCTGTGTGTCTAGGACGCTGTCACGTTTGCTGCCTGGGTGAAGTTTTAAAAGAAAAAGAAGACTGCTGAAGCAGGCATCCCAGCCAGATAGAGTGGAAAGCTCAGGTCAGGTGTTCTGAACAAGTAGTTTAGCCCTCTTTTTAGCAGTAGAATAGTTGTAGTTTTTAGTTAGTAGTCAGTAGTTTGTTTGCTGGTGTTGTGTTTGAGTGTTCCTCTCCCATTTTTGAAGATCAGTGAGCAGTGAGGACACTGCTCATCTTTGTGTCTGGGGGGGAGGATCATTTTTATGTTTTGTGTTTGCATAAAAAAAAAACAAATAATAATAATAATAATCAGTTTACTTTCCTACTCTATTAATCATCAAAAATGTTTCTCTTTGGGCTAAATCTAGTAATGACTATGTGTGACTTTGTGTGAGTAGCTGATGCATGCTTAGATGAATAGAATTGATTACTGCTTCCACACAAACTCTGTTTTGAGGAAAACCTAGTTAGCTAGGGACTATGTGATGCAAAAGCTAGTTTTGGTTGACTATGGTGATTGTAAATCTTGATTAAAAACTTAGAGTAGCAGTAGAAACTAAGTTTGGGGGTATATCAGGTTGTGCTAAGGCTGGGTGCAAAGACTGTAGGATGATTAGTGCTTGTGTAGTGTGGGTGCAACGTTGTAACGTCTACCCGTAACGTTATAACGTATGCCGTATGTGTTTGTGTGTTGTGTTTTCAAATAAGTGGAAAAATCCACATGTCCTCTGTGTTTGCTGCAATTTCCCGAAACAAATACTGGGTACCCCAAATATGTCAATCCAAAATTGTCAAATCCAAAGGATCAAAAAGGAGAAAATCACAAAAACTCCAAACCAAAAGTGAAGTGAATCAAATGAAAGTTGCTCAGTAATGAGGGGTTGCAGTCCTCTGTGTGTTTTACGTTGTGTGAGTCAGAAAAGTAGTTTGCACTAATCTAGTCCTAGCACCCAAATTAAGACCCTTTGTCGTGCTTAAAATAACCCTCAAGTCTTGTGTGGAAATGTTAGCCTACTCTCTGTTTTGAAAGATGTTATACTCTCACCATATGGAAACCACTCTTTCATAGGCTAGGGTAGCTTCTGAACCTAGCTAGGAATAGAATTGATACAGAGATCACACACTCACTTTGGGCAGTAATGAATCTAGAATGTAATTGTGCATTGGTGCGTGAGTGTGTAGTGTAAGTCTGAAGGAATTAGCCCCTTGAGGAAAGTTTTTGATCAAAAATAGTTGAGCAGGGTGTAAACTGTTGGTGTATTTAATTTCTTGCATCTTTTCATATGTTGTATTTCAATTGCTTGAGGACAAGCAATGGTTTAAGTTTGGGGGTGTGATAACTCATATTTATATGAGTTATTTATACTTATTCAAAGATAAATCATGCAAGTTCTCTGGCAATAGTAGGTTGTTTCTATTAAGTTTCTGTTAGTTTATTGCTTTTCAGTTAGAAAGGGGCTAAATTACAAATTCTATGCATTTTGGCACCAATTGGCGCCTTTGTGAGCGTTTTGATGCTTCTTGTGTTTGTGCAGTAAACTGAACGTAGCAACGTCCCTCATCACGTCTGACGAAGGGCAGCAGAGCAAGAAATAAATATCTTATTTTTGGCGCACAAGAAATGATGGTCAAAGATCTAGAAGTGCAGAAGATCTTCTCTCTCCTCATCGCTGACGCGGCTGACGCACTGTAGCAGTGCAGTGTCATTTCAGAACAGAATTAATTTACAAGCAAGCTTGGAAGGTGGGGAATGACATCAGCAAGCATGTGACCTTCTGTTTTTTTTGGCTATTTAAACAAAGCTTATCTCTCTCTACGAAAGAGAAGGGAGGAATCCATTCATCATCCACCTTCCTCCACTTCCAGAGGAGTTTTCTAAAAGAAGTTCTGGACACAGACTTCTTCATTCGAACTCTCCTCAAGCTCCATTTTTATTTCCATTCGCACCCATTACTGTGAAGCTCAGACGTTGCAACGTCTCTACAGCGTGCATGAAGGAAGGCTACTTAGGCGTATCTTTTGCGTTTAATCTCCTTTTCTCTATGTACGGTATTTGGATTTTAACTCCTCTTCTTTCTGTAAAGACGCTCAGCATGAGCTAAACATTTGGAGTTGGGTTGTTGTTTTGCATGTAATGAACCTTTAGTCTAATACTATGAAGTAATGATGTTTATGCGTTTTAAATCTTTGCATGTTAATATTTCCAAACTTGTTTTGAACTGATCACTTAAAATAAGTAGATTCATAGGTACAGACATGGTCTATGAAAAGAACTCAAAGATTTATGTGAATGAAAAGGTGCACTAAAGACATTTAGGCATTTTTATCTAAGTCTAGACATAGAATGGATAATAGTTCATAGGACATTGCTGTGGGTACTTAAAATACAGGAGTAGGCCTACTTAGAACCTAGACATAGGAATTCTAGTACTTGAAGCTCTGACGTTTTTGTGACTGAAAAGCACAGCTCTTTTGCAACAGCGTTCAAACGTTATAACGTCTATACAACATAGCATTTGTACGTATTAACGTGTAAACGTTATAACGTCTGACTAGAGGAGATTTACTTGCATGCAGCAATCCAACTCATACTTTTCCATATTCACAACCACTTCCTCTTTACTTGTTTTATTTACGTTCTTAGTCTTAACACCTACTTTTAGTGCCGATTTATTACCTGTTTCACTTGTGTTTTAAAGACTTGAACTCTGAAAGTTAATCAATCCTCGTGGGAACGATCTCTTACTTTTATCCACTTTATTACTTGTACGACGTGTATACTTGCACTGACATTGCGACGAGAACACACGCGCGCAACAGCTTTCCGTGCCAAACATGGCTTCTTCTATGCTGGACTCTACTTGGAATATTTTGAGCCGATCCAGTAAGTTGTGCAACTCATGAGGTGTATTAATCATTTGATTTGGTGGTAGGCTGTACATGAGTCAAAGTTTTCAATCTGAATCATTCCTCGGTTATTTCACACACTTCTACTCCTCCGTCCTCATATCCCTCAAGTATGGCAATAAGGCCCAAATGAGAAGAGATTTTGATCAGCTTCAATGATCTCAAATTTGTCACCAATCCAAAGCATTTCTGGTGGAGTGTGGATGACACACATTCACTAGTGTGGATCCAATCTCTGTCGAGTATGACGGCATAAGAAGGCTTTCCTTCTATCACAAAGAAGGCAGACCTTGTAACCTCCAATCCTACAGTTACGTCAGTAATCAACACCCCTACGGCATGAGAAGCATGACCCATGAAGCTAGACATCTTCATGTTTGTAGGGATTAAGTCTTCAGAGTTCCTGCCGAGTCTTACCATGGTGGCCAAAGGCATGATATTTAACACTGCACCTCCATCAACAAACACCCAATTGAAGGATTTTCCATTGATGCGGGCCTTGATTCACAAGGGCTTCAAGTGCTTAGTCATTTCCGTGGTTGGCTTCTCAAATAACATTCCCTCAGTTACCTAGTTTTCTAGCTCAGGCGCTCGGCTAAGGTGACCCGTTCGTAGAGCTGGCAAAATGGGCCAGGCCCACCGGGTCGGCCCGGGCAAGCCTGAAAAAACATTGGGCTAGTGCATAATAAATTGAGCTCGTTTTAATATCCGGGCTTTTAAGCCCAGTCTAGAAAAGCCCAAGCTCGATTCGGGCTAGCCCGACCGAGCCATGGGTAGCCCGTAGGCCCGCTAATAAAAAATAATATGGTTAGATTTATAGTGCATTGCTGCTAAATTTGTTTGCATTTTAACCATAACTTTTCTCATTTCAACACACTATTGATACTCAATTATACTCTTTGCTTATTCTTTTCCTTCGTAATTCTGTTTCAATTTTATATTTGTTTGCCATCGGTAAAAGTATTCATTTAAGAACAGTTAGTGATTTATTTTTCAGTTATTTCAACTTTTGTATCTGTATATGTGTCGGTCAAAAAAAAAGTATCTGTATATGTGGATTATTATTTCGAGAGTTATATACTTTGTTATTTACTAGTGGCATGCATGGCACTGCAATGTTGTTTGTCAGGTGCTATAATTGATTATAAAAAATGTTGTATAGAAAATATGAAAGGTGCCTCTGCATTCAACTTATGGAGCATTTTGGCGAATGAGTATGTGAGTTGGCTGTGGTGTTGGATGAGGTCCTCGGTTTTGGACCACAAGTGGTACAATGGATTTAATGTAGAAATCACTCTAGCTGGCTTTGGAATTAGCCTTCCACTAACATAATCTTTTAATAAAATTTCTTACGGTGATAGTAAGAAAGTTTTGCTATATATTTTTGCTAATTTTTTTTTTTATTTTTGCTATATATTTTTATATAAAATAATATTTTTTAAGTAGCGTCGCGTATAATGCGAGCTAGCCCGAAAAGCCCGTGGCTCGCATAGGGCCAGACTCGGGCCACAAAGGTTGAGCCTGTATTTTAATCAGGGTTTTTGGCCCAGTCCGTAAAAGCCCGAGCCCGATATGGGCCAACCCGATGTGGACCGGGTAGCCCGTTTTGTCAGCTCTACCCATTCGGCCTCCTCTACAAACACATCACCTTCTAGTGCTCCTGGTTGTCCCTCAGCACCCCAAAACTCCATAGGCACAACCGTATGGTTTCTATACCTGCCATGAGATCTTCACCCTCTTCGTTGAATATGTAATCCAAGATAGAATCGTTGAATTGTTTCCTGACAGAGTTAAGTGGGCCAGTTGGGCTATCAAGGTAGGTTATTGTTTCCCGAAAGACTGGACTATCGGCCAACTATACCGACTCTACCACAGTGTTGGCATTCGCTAATCTACTATGACTATATGGGATATGAGGATTGTAAGAGCTACGAGGACGATAAGGGCTATGAGGATGGTAAGGGCCATAAAGGCAACCCATGACTGCATAAGTGATTGGGCTGCCAGATAGCTTTACCGAGTCGATCATATTGTTGAACTCAACTTCTTCCTCTGATATCGTACCCACCTTAGGCATTCCCACCACTTCTTCCTTGGTTGCTAGCACGCTCTTCTTAGCCACCTTTGGAAAGGCATCCTCCAAGGCTTGTAGCAACAGGAATTTCCTGCTTGTCTTTTTTCTTCGCCTTGGCCAAGATCTGCAAGGTGTTCTTCATTTTTTGAACGGACCTTTCTCTCTGCAACCTCCTCTTCCGAGTTCTTGTTCGAGGGGTTATTTTTAAGGTTAGCTCTTTGAACACCTTGTTCACCACCCACCGGTTCTGGGGTACTGTCGATGATGGTTTAATCATCCTAATCGGCTTAATCTCCTTGTCGTTCCTGATTGTGATCTCAAGAGAGGCCATGCCTTTCTCCGTAGTGACCTTAGCCACTCTCCTTTTTCCTTTTGGGATAGGTTCCTCATTGATTCTAGGAAAGTTAGTCTGCCTGATGTTACCATTAGCTGACAGGCCTTGCTTCTCAGGCAGGAGATGTTGGGGCCATGACTTTGGAGCTTTAGATTGTGGTCTTTGACCCCCGTGACTTTTTCATGGACAAGTAGAGGCTTGTCAACTCTTGAGTTAGCCTTCCTAGTTTAAGCGGCATTTTGAACCTCCTCACCCCTTAACTCGACTCTGCTACAGTTAGCCTATGTTCATGCATGCCTAAGCGGTCAAATATTGAGGAGCTGGGTTTGGTCATTTCCAACCGAGTGAACGCAAGTTTCCTATCACATGAAACAACCTTTTGCTTTGGTACCCAATCCAGCTGGTACTTCTTCCTGCCCTTCCCTTTGTTAATCCCCTTTACTAGGAAGGGGTCGATGTGTACTGTCATTTTTGATATGCCCTTATCGGCTAGCTTGAATCTCCCTTCCTTGATAGCCTTTTGGATAGCTTTCTTGAAGACAAAGCAATTAGAAGTGGCATGGTTGAAAGAATTGTACCACTTACAATACTTCTTGCCTTTCAATTCCTCCGGAGGAGGTATGATCTGGCCATCAAGGAGCCGAATTTGTTTATCCTTCAACAAATAATCAAAGATCTGGTCTGCCTTAGAGATGTCAAACAAGTATTCTCTTTTCCCTTAGAATTTTTCTTTTCTTTGCCTTTAGCAGGCTTTAGAGCAGAGCAATAGTAAACTTTTCCTTTGACTATCTCGACTAACATGATGTCTGCCGTGGGATTGGCTGAGTCATCATAATCAGAGTCTTCTTTGGCATCTACAACGGATACTAGGTGTAGGCCTCTGCCTCAGCTAACCCTCATTTTCTCTTCCTTTTGTATGAATTGTTCAATTTGGACAGCTCTTGAGGCTAAGCTACCGAGGTCTGCACAGACTTGGCCCACCAGCTTTTCTTTTAGCCGATGGTGCATTCCATCTTCCTAAATCTTTCTATGAAATCAACTACCGACTCATCAACCTTTTGTTTCAAGTTCATGAGATCGGCTGATGTAACTTCTAGTTGTGGCCAATAGAATTTATCATGGAAGTACATTTCCATGTCTGCCCAGGTTTGAATTGAACTGGGTGGAAGGGAAAAATACCATGTGAAAGCTGTTTCTGTCAACGATAAAGGGAACAATTGCAGTTTGTGGTACTCATTATGATTTCCTTCCCCACACTGAGCTGTGCACTGGCCGACATGTTCTATAGTTTATTTACCATCTTCTCCGGAAAAGGTGGAAAAATCAGGAGTTTTAAATTCCCTCGGCAAAAACACCAATCTATTCACTCACCCAGGCTAAGACTTCCTATATATTGGTCTATCAAGGGGCTTAGGTGCACACAAACTACTTCTTGATAGTGTCTGCAATGATATTGGGATCCAGAAGTTGGGACCCTGGAGGCCTAGGATAGGCTGGGATAGATGGTCATTATTGTGTAAAATAATGTGCAAGTATACACAATCAACAAGTAGTAAGTGATATGTAAAGTTCGTTCCCACGAGGATTGGAGTTCAATAAATGCTTAATTTGGTTAACAAATTAAGGAAGCAAAATAAATTAAAACAAGTTTTTGTAACCATCATTTAATATCAACAATAAAAGTAAAAGGGTGTGAAAATCAGATTAGAGAACAAGTTGGAATGCTTTTACTATGTAAATCCATCAAAGTATATTAATGTTGTATCCGATGTTGTAGCATTGAGTGTTGTAGCATCTAGTGTGTACTTTTCAGATACTTTCTCTATGGTTTCATTACAATGACTTATGTCTAAGCCCTAAATAGGTTCACCCTAAGCTGTTACGCACCCACAGTGTTCACTCTATGGAATTTGCCGTCCTATATCTAGGGTTCAAGCAAGGAGTGTTAAAGTGTCCCTTAACACCAACTATCTATATTATCCTTTAAGATTAATTTATAAACCTTTTCAGAATTCATAAATGCTACTTAAATTAGTTGGTCATTCCTAAATCAAGATGGAAATATTATCACGCAAATGATAAAATGCTAAAACATCAAATACACTTCATTAAATATACTAAGACTTCATTACATAGATTATAGCATCCCAGCTAAGAGTATTTAGCTCATGGTGAGCAAACAACACAAGAAATAAAGCTCAAACATAAATGTTATAGCCATAAAACCGAAGATACAAAGAAGAGATATACTAAGAAGAGGTAGATTAAAGATTGACTCCAAGATCAGCACCTTGGAGGTACAAATCAGCTCCCACATCCACGAAAATTTTCAAGTAAGTCAGCTCTTGTGATGCTGCAACATCTTACTCAGCATCAGAATTTCCAGTTTAGTATTTAAAGGTAGCTTGGTACGAAAATGGAGGAAAAGCTATTTCTATACTTTTCTCCTTCTGACCAGCGTACTAAAGGGAAAGTTGCCTTTTATAGTGCTAGGGTACATGATCCAAGGAAAACCCTAAAAGAGAGGTGCCGTCCCTTTGTCCTATATGTGCCCAATAGTACAATGTGCCCAACATAAGGAATATTATAAATTCCAAGTGTTGGCCCCCACTAGTACGAGCTCGTCCTTATCTGCCAGCTGCCAGGTGCAAAAAGTAGCGCATCAAGCTTTCTTTCTCATCTGATGCAGAAATGCATTGCTGTGTCACCTAATGCGGTAGCAAAAAGAACACACACATAAAAAGCACAAATGGGGGCACCAAAGTGCCAAATGACTTCAAACCAAAAATTAATCCTCTAATCTACTAAACAACTTATTTACATAAATTAAACACATTCCTACTTGAGAACTTACAACAATTTAAGCATAAGAAAGCATAAATAACGCTTATAAATAAGAGTTATCAGTCGTCATAGTTGGTTTGGTGGACATTACATTCCTGACTACGTGGGTACCATAGGTGAACTATTAGTCCATGTCTGCCCTAGAGCCATTTGGCCGAGGTTTGCAAAGCCAATTCCTTGTAAAGAAGCTTGGCCAACCTGGTAAGGTGGAATTATGTTCCATGTCTGCTCGCCAGTGTTACCAAACGGCTGTTGTGATGGAAGTGTACCCACCGAAGGTTGAACAACTGCTTCAGAATAGGGTTGGTGGGTTGGTAGACAAGCCGAGCCAAGCAGGATTTGCCCCCATGTCTGCTGAATTGGGTAGAAACTACCAGGCCTACCAATTTATGCTTTTGGGTCGAAGACTTGCCCCCTACATAAGGTGGGTTGTTAGCCAATATAGGTGATCCACACGGTAGTCCCTATGGAAAACCAATCTGCCCTATGGCCTCGGATGACCTTCTAGCCATCTGCACCTGTCCAGGTTGAAGAACTGTCGTGTTAGTTGTAACATTTGCCATAAACCGCCCTTCAATGTTGGCAGTGGCAAAATTACCAGGCTGAATATAACCAAGATTAGGAATTACCTATGGTGGAGGCACCTACCGAGGCCCTACCATAACTGAGTATGGCGGGACCTGTTGTGTGTTCCCTATTACATTTGTAGGCATTCCTTGTCCTTGGCTAGGGGTACCAAGGCCAGCTGAGCTGCTGCTCTAGGCAGTTTTTCTACTTTCTTGCTCCCTAACCCGTTGCACCTCATTGTGCACCATAGGTTTAACTATGTCAGCCAGTTGTTGAGACACTTGGTACATGATGTCATGTATCTCTATGTCAATATGTTTCCTTATGAAGGATGTGGTCATGACCACATGCTGCTCCACGTCAACATTTTGAGGTTGATCAATTGCAACAACTGAAGGGATACATAATGAACTACGAACCCTGATGTACCTAGCTACTCGTGGTTCTTGGCCTTATGAGAGGGTCCCTTCTTAGTAGCTGAAGGAGGATCCATACCACTTAGGTTTCTACCAGAGCAAATGTACATACACAAATGATAATCCAAACCAGATGAATTAAACCCTATGGGTTGTTTACCTATGTTGGTCCCACCGAGCATGCCAATTTTTGTTGTCAAACTTTGGTTTAGCCGAGGATCGGCTAAAAGCTTGAACACTTGATTCCTTTTTTCTTCAAGTGATTACACTGAGGAAGAAACTCTATTCCCCAGTTATGAGTTCCCTAACTACTCCAAATAGTATTAGGCCAGGTGAGAGGGACATGTAGGATATCTAATGGCTAACAAAATCGAAAAAATGCAAGTAAAGGAAAGTAAAAGACTTAGAAAAAATGTAGTTTGATTGATTGGATGTTGTTTTATAAATGGACAAGCTACACACACACACACACACACACATGATCTCTGTTGGCCACTAACACTAGCCTACTAACCACCGTTAGATCGGCTAAGATCAACGTCTACTAACGCTTATGCGCCTTAAACATTAGGAGCAACACTCTACAACGCCCACTAGCACGGAAAGTGGGATTGAAATATCTTCACCCCTATTTCCACGGTGCTTCTCCACGTTTTCTTCAACCGCTTCAAGGTTCCAAATGTCCACAAGCAATGTTTACTTACTCCCAAAGCAAGCTCTATTGCCTCGGCCAAGATACCCTTAACTAGATTATGCCTTCGGCTATCAATTCCTGAGCCGGGTTACTCCTTAGCCGAGCTGCCTATGCTCAACAAACAATACCATTTTCTTGGTGCTTTAGCCTATGAGTTGGCATCCAAGCTTTTCTACCAAGTTTCCTTAAAGACAACTACTTTTGCCTTCTTCGGCAAACTCTTCTTCATTGAGGCTCTTAGCTCCACTGTAAATTGATTCCTCATAGAGATGATGACTCCCATTGCCTTAGTCCCTTGGGTAGCACGTACCCCTACTTTCCTGACCATACTTAGCTGAAGCTACCAACACTTCTTATGTGGTTGCTCTTCTTAAAAATGATAGGGAAAAGTATAAATAATAGAGTGAACATAGGCCATTCAGTGACCTACCCCTTTATTTGAGCAACTCAACCCATGTGAACTCGACTGGACCCTTGCCTCGACTAGGTCTCTCCTTGACCAACCACTCAGCGGATTTTGGGTGTTAACAACCGTGATGGATTTGTCCATGAACTTTGATTGGTGAAGTTTGGAGGAAACCCAACCCTGTTCTGTTTTGTCTTAAAATACTCAAACAATGCAACGAGAGCTTGTTCCATTATGCTCTACTCTACTCCATTATAATCCCCTCGTTTTGAAATAATTAAAGAGAGCCTTAAGCTTCGTTTCAAGTACCAAGATATTTACCTTCTTTCCTAGAACCTAAACAACAAGGGATCCCTTCCATTTAGAGCACATTTCCTCAATCATAATGTCATTCTTAATTGACATATCACCCTGGTCAAGAAATGTTTCTTTGGAAGACTTTGGAGACTAGGAGGCTCCAATCAACTTATTCCAAGTTCCAACCATCAACATCCATATAAGTAAAAGCACAATTTCCAAGTCTTCATTTTTACTTTTTTGTGCTACGAAATACAAAAGATATTGTTCTTCTATTGATCCCCAAACTGGGACCTAACAAAGCCTTTCACTTCCATTTTTTTTGAAACTCTTCCTTAAACACACAACACAACAATTATAGGGCAAGGGTTTATATCTCACCTTAAGGAAGATTTACTATGAGTTTTAAGAACCTCTTTGTTACTGATTATTTTATGGCACAATAATTTTTTAAATAATCTTAATTAGGGATTTTCTATATGTTTGTTCATTTTTTTGAAATAACCAGAAATTCAAAACAATATGAAATCTGACTATAATGAAATACCATTTAAAGCAACTTTTGGAAAATAATCTAATCATTATGAGCGTGATAGACGAAAGAAAATATAGAGAAAGTAACTTTTATAATCATAAACAAACACAAACTAACTTAATTCATTTAAAATTCTTTAAAATGTTCTTTGGAGCAGTTGATTTACTACTCCTATATTTTATTTTAATTATATTTACTATTTAGTGCTCTGGAATTATTACACCTCATCATTACATAACTAAAATCAAACATCATATCCTTGGATGAACTAAATGGTCAGATTCAATACCCCAGCATTGTAATTGAAGCTTAAAAGGGACTAATGCGCCACATAATTCAAATATTGTGTCAATATTACAAAAGATGACGCCCTTACATGAATGGCCAATATCACCTTAGCATTTGATGGTTATATGCAACTCCTATCATTTTACAAATGTTACTTTTCTTCCCTCTTACTAATACAAAGACTTGTGCCCAAGTGAACATCCATATATCCATATAATCTAATGAAAATTGAGGTCAAAAGAAAATGTTAACAAGAATTAGGAAACCTACCCTGCCCTTTTGCTATCATATAATAATCAATACAAATATGGATGCCACTAAAAGTAAAAAACAAAAAGGGGGGAGTGGGGTGGATTTACAACATGGTGTTTAAAAATCAAAGATATTTTTGAGCTTGGGAAACTAAGCTGCATCAAGGACTAACAATAATCATGTAAGAATTGGAATGACGGATTCTCAAGAAGTTCTGTAGGAGGTTTTACTTTCGGAACCGTCTTTTCTTGATGGGAACTAGAAAGCTCTTCAACTATAATAGGATGACTGCATTTGAAAAGTGAAAAACTTTAGTTTTCAAAATTAACATAAAATTTAGTCTTCAACAATAATAGCATTGAAAAGTGAGAACTGAACTAGTTTTCAATTAAGATAAAAAGCGATCTTCTGTTTGCATGTACATTTGTGTATCACATGAAGTTTGTTTACCTTGAATTGTCTTCCACCATGAAGGACTTGTTATCATCATCTACACCATCTGTCACTAGCAGCTTCAATCTAGAAATAACCTGCACAAGTACATAGCAGTACTAATTACAGTAACTAAAAGTTCAGATAACATAGTAATTACTGAGAAAAATGAGTATCTTTGTACTCTTATTATTTTCTGCAACTTACATCTGGTGATACACTTTGCGAATCGTCATCATCATCCCAGTATAGTGTACATATTCTATACAACTGTTGAGAACTCAGGACCTGAATTCAGTACATGTAGATGTTAGAGTGAGAGAAACATTAAATGCACTTGTTATGTAGATTATATTTGATACAGTCCAAAGATTTTATTCATGAAACTGATCCCACCTTGTAGGTATTATAAGCATATTATAATAAGCTAAAGTGCACCTCTCAATCAGTAATTCAAAGTGTTGTTAGAAAAAAATATTTATTTTCTACCCATTACATACAGAGAAGATTAGATAAGTTCAAGTTGCAGATATTTGTTAGTTTTATAATGAATTAATGTTAGCTGCTCAGATTTATCTTACAAGTATGTTAATGCATTCAAAGCTTTAGCTTAGACATGTTATCATTTACTCATATTAGAGAAGAAAACTTACAGGGCAGAGGTCATTTGTAAGATCATCATAGGTTAGTTCCTCCTTCTGTTGTGCAACCTAGAGAAATGATTGCAAACAAATTAATATAGGGAGAGAAATGCGTAGTTGAGGATTTCGGCAATTTTTTGAGCTGCATTCTAAATTTATGGCATGTTACTCATGTATACATACAGTAATGACAAAACTACAAAGACAAAGATTATGAGTATAGAGCAAAATCTTAATCAATTGGCTTGATCATATCCAGAGTGAGACACCAAAAGAGAATGAAAAATATGATGAAATAGCCAACAAAAGATTAAATATATCTCACTACATGGTGCCTATTATTAAGATTTGGAGCGTAACTCATCCTTACAAAATCAGCTTGTAAGGTGAGAGATGCTCCTTACTAATTATCAACTCTTGTGAGGCCTTACTTCTAGTCAACGTAGGACTTTAACTTTTCCCAATACACTCTCTCACATCCAACGCTATTGGGCTTGATGTGTGTATAGTGTGGTGGGTGGGTGGTTCAACAAGAATCTAGGATAGAATTTGATACAATATTAGATTTTGAGCCTAACTTATCGTTACAAAGCCGACTTTTACGGTGAGAGATACCCCTTTGTTAATGTCTGATTTGAGTTTTTTCCAATATCTATCCATAATGAAAGAGGTTACAGCAGAAGTAAGAGACATACCAAGTATCTAACTGCTTGCCTTGCATGTTTGAGTTCATCCAAAGATGAGCCAGCATACTGTAACAAAAGTAGTTATTTGCTAAGCAAAAACTAAATCATTGTTCACAAAATTCATGTGACTTAAATACGCCCATGGAAGTTATATAAGTGTGAATATAGCATACCTCCTCAGTTACTTCATTACACCATAGTTCTAGTTCAGCTAACCCTGATTTTACATATTCTCCATTACTGAATGTGCAGCATTCTCGTTGTAAAAGAAGGCTGGAGAACATACCATTTCCAAACTAACAAGTCAACCTAGATTCTTATAACAAGTTTATTGCCATGAAAGGTTCCAAATGAAACAAGACATTTACCTATTAAAGAGCTCAGCATTGATGTACTGAAAAGTCTGATTAAATATCTTCTGAATTAGAATGGGAGGCACCTGAGACAAAAACAAAATTAGTTTTCTCTACAACTAAAGAAGGACTGGAAAGGCAAGGGGATGTAGATACATTGGTTCACTGTACAATCAAACCTTCACATACATAATTTTCTTTCAGAATCTTGAGAAATCTATTAAGGCATTCAATAAGGCTGAGCCAAGAACCAGATGGTTGGCCGTTTGATGATCTGTGTCCCTGAAGTCATAATAACATGTAAGTGGGATAAGCATAATGACTAGATACACATTGAGCTCTCTACCTACAGGCATGCAGGAGAAATATTCAAGCCAACCAACCATGACCCTCAATTTTTTATTTTGTTTATGAAAGGAATGATTCTCTTTCATACTTCTTAAGATGTAATAACCATAATTCTAAAACAAAGTGTTCAAATAATGCATTTCTTTACAAGTGAACAATATTCTTGAAGATATGGTTATAAAGTAAACTGTTAATAGGAAGTTACTTTGAATTTCATGAACATGAAGACTAAATTATTGGTAAAGTTAACACCAAATTATAGCATGAAGTACAAAAGCATGCCTAATAGAAAATATCACCACTCCACCTATGATACTATTCCAAGTGGCCTATATTTTTGCTGCACACTGGCATCATACACCTGGAAATGCAGAAAAGACACGCAAATACGCAGCCACCATACCTGAATGCAAGAAGAAAGTAGAGGTAACAAGTCTTTCTTCATATTTTCTCGAACGATTCCATATATCTTTTCCACATAAGCTGCAAGCTGTTGCTTGAACAGCAAAGCGGGATATTTTGCATCAACCTGATGTACTACATCAAATGCATTGCTGGAAAGACTATTGGATGAGCGGAAACCCTGAGAAACAATGTCGCATTTCATATGTAAGTTTCAGGTCATTATCTGCAACTATAATCATCAGTTACAATATACCAATTCATCCGTATAATTTTTTTCCTTTCATTTTGTCCAGCCTTTATCACTATGAAGTTTAGATATCAACATTCTACAAAATAAAAATGTATGCATATAGCATGTTGCGGATAAGTAGGAGAGTAACACATCTACTAAGAGCCTCCAATTATTGATCATACAATCTGGAAATATTGTGTAGACTCATTATTACTATAACAGATTAAAATATGTTGATGAGAATGCGGGTACAATTAAGAAGAAAAACAGATATGGGAAAGTATTTGTTAGGAAGGGCAAGAGGGTAATTGGCACAAAGTAGTGGAAGGGATTTTGTAACTGACTTTGATGAGTTACTGATTGAGAATGTGAAGCATCAAACATAATAATGGCGGTTAAGAATAAAAGGAGGGTAGTAACAAAGAGGGTGGCAGGCAGAAATTTGGCTTTGGGCTTGGGCATAGGCAACAATTTCTCTCACACTGAGGATACGGCACTTCTCCTTCTGTTTTTTTTCCTTTTCTGTTCACTTCTGATTCCTTGTAATTCCCACTGAATTTGAGGAATAAACTATACTATTATCTCCATTTTCACCTTTGTTTTACTGTTACTTTGATACATCTATCATATGTAAAATAAATAATCATATATGCAAATAATATATTAATATGCAATTGACTCAAAAGTTCACAAGGAATTTATGTTCAACACATGTTAAATTAGATGGGTATAATTAAATTTAGGCACCTGGGTCATCCTCCCAAAAAACGATGTTGGAGTGGGTGGTTTCCGCATCGAAGGCACTCTTAGACATTGTTGTAGGTGGAAAAACAAAGTAGATGTATTGGATAACCAATAAGCCATACAATCATTATTATCCTGATCCTGCATAAATGTAATAAGTAATACAATGTGAGACATTAGTATATGACGATGGCTGACCCTTGAACAACCTAATTGTTGGGACCTAGTGGCGGATGCATGTATACTTAGCATAGACAAAAAAATGATTTGAGTGAGCAGGAAGTTACCTCTATTGCAGAACCAATAATCTGAATAAGACGATCAAAAATACTTGTCTTTTCTGCTTCAAAAGATTTCCAATGCAGTAGACAGTTATAGAGGGTAAATGCTGCAACAGGTTTCCCTTCAGAGAATCCAAGATCTTTTGTCACACATTTGAAAAGAGCATCTACACTCTCCTACACCCAAAGAAAACGAAAAGAAAAGATAATTGGCTAAGTGCTGTGAAACTATATAAGAATGTGAACTAAATATATTAAAAAGAAACAATTGTTCTGCTAGAGAATACTTGATGCTTTTCCATGTGAGATCTCCTCACAGATTCTGATCCAAATGTTTTTGCTGGTGTAGAACTCGCTGTAGCTGGTGCCTGTAGAAAATATACTTTTCTTCAAAACCATGGCAAAAGGATAGGCGGAATTTTTTTTCCTTGATATAAATAACAAGGAAAATTAAAGGACTGATAGTTTTGAAAACCATTTATTACCTGGTGACCATTTTCCAAAGGCTGTAGCAGCAAGAGAGAAAAAGAAATTAATATAATCTCCAGTAAGGGGGTATACAAGGATGAAAGTCTGAGACTGTTAAGGCATGGAATTGTTTATTCACATTGCTCATTAGCTAGTTTGAATTGAAAATATCCAAATTGTCCCCAATTGTGAATAAACAACTAATAACAATTACTTAGGACTAGACTTAAATAAATACTTATTTAGTTGAGGATAATTTGAAAAATATCAACTAAAAGTAACTGGTGGGCATTGTGAATAGACAATTACTTAGGACTAGACTTAAATAAATACTTAATAAACAATGTTTTTGTATTTACCGGAACTGCAGGTGAAAATTTTCCTGACATTCTCCTGGATGATGAACTCAACAGGGCTTGCTGCCGCAAAATTTGATTCTCAGTTTCCATATCAGAAAGTTTTTCTTCAAACCTAGCATATGACAAAGGCAGCATATTAAACTAATTAAAACACAAAATATGCATTTTAACTCAATATTGAACTTGCAGATACAAAAGCTACTATAAGAACCTCTGCATATTTGTCTTTAGCTCAATCATCTTTGATTCTGTCTCTATAATTTGATTCATGCGTTCCTCACTAATTCTGCTACATTCTTCATATTTCTTCTCTGTTTCATCAATTTTCCTTTGCAATGAATTAACCATATCCTGCAACACATCAGAAGCAACCATGATTTGGGATATTGTGGCACACCTGGGAGCATAAATTTCAAACACTTAACATAAATAGTACCTTAAAATTGTGATTTTCAGCAGTAAGCTTATTAATTAGTTCATTGTCAGTAAGATGAGCAGGAAACTCCTCTTTAGTTTTCTTTTCCAATGAATTAATCCGCTCCTGTAAAGCACCAAAAGTAACAATAATTTTGGATACTATTATACATCCAAAGGTATACATTTTCTAAACACTTAATATGGAATGCTTACACTCAGCTGTTCATTTTCTGCAGGTAAGCGTATTAATCAGTTCATTTTCAGTAACATTAGCAGGAAACTCCCGCTTACTTCTCTTTTCCAATGAACTAACCAGATCCTGTAAAGCACAAAAAGTAACAATAATTTTGAATACTACGACACATACAGAGGCGTAAGTTTTTCAAACATTTTCTTATGTAATGTTTACCTTGAGTTGTTCATTTTCTTCGGTAAGGCTTATTTATCAAATCATTGTCAACAACATAATTCTCCTGTATAGTTGGAGTTTGCTTAGCTAATTTCTTGGCAGCCTCACGTTCCTGAATGAGTGTTTCTTTAGTTTCTTCAAACTGAAGCTCCATCTCTTTTAAAGCATGTTGTAGTTTTTCATTTTCCCGTGTCTCGGCTTCCTCAATATCACAATGAACCAAAACAGTTAGAATGTAAGCAAAATAATGTGATAAAACAATACATTTAAAAGGTAACAGAACCAAATTAAACCAAATTAGCAAAAGTTGACAGGAAGAACTTAATTTCATACTTTAACATTTTCTTTTACGATAAATAAATAAATAAATTACCCTCATTCTCTTCTCTGTTTGTAGAGACAAAGTTAGTTCTTCAACTTGCTTTTCCAAATTAATTTTGGCAGCTTCTAGAGCCTTGGCTTCCCTAGCAGCCTGCAGGAATTTAAAATTCATATATTTTTCATGTATGATTATAAATAACAGAAGATGATAATATTCTCATTTAAGAAAGATACAGCACTATGGGTTTCAGTTTCACCAATGGGGGGGGGGGGGAGAAATAACACACTTTCTCATTAAATCATTTTCAACAGATACAATTTTATTATTAGTTAGTGCTACTAACTGTTGTACTGCATGAGATATAATAAAAGGACAAATTTGAATTTTAACAGAATTATTTTATCTAGAATGAAGCAGTACAATAGTAGTCATATAGAAAACTTTTCGTAATTACACAATAGTAGTCATATAGAAAACTTTTCGTAACAGAATTATTTTATCTAGAATAGCAGTACAACAGTTGGCACAAATAAAAGTTTTAGAAAATCTCGTAGAAAATCAAAATGTTTGAGAATGTCAGTTACTTCTGAAATAAAAAACCCAGCAGTATGCTTATGTAGGAGGAATTAAGAAAAGTAAACAAGAGGGAAAGGGGGAACACCATTTTACGCTTTCGAAGTTCTCTACGTGCATTTGTTCTCCTCCAGGAACACTGTACAGCAATTGTTGCTTTCTTTAGGCTTTTGAAATAAGTACGAGCTAAATAACATCTGTAGTGACCCTATAATTGAGAAAACAAACTCACATTAATTTAAGCAGACCTCATTGTAGAAAAATATTCAAATGTATTATTTCTATCGTATGTAATTACATTCACTAATCCTTATTATATAGACAAGCTAGGACTAGCAAAACCTAATGGGCCTGAGTAACGGACCTATTACAATGACGACTAACAATAAAAAATAACAACTATATACAACACTTGTGTATAACAATTCACATTTGATCATTACAGAGATAAACAGTTGTCCAACATTCTGATTTCCAAACCTTAAGCTGGGTTTGTCATTTTTTATACATTGAAAGGAAGGGTTATCAGAAGATTCAAATTTCAGTTAGCAACGAGAGAATTTCAAAATAACGTGAGCAATATACAATTGGTGACCAGTATCTGAAGTTCCCTCCATTGTGTCAGATTAAAAGAGTTTCAGATTGTAGTCCTTTTTAATTAAGAGGAAAATGACCATCCTACCTGAATAACAATTGCAGCTTGTGTCCACCTTCCTGAATCTAAGTTCATTTCTAGCAGCCATCCCTCGCATAACAGATTGAATGCAAACTGCTGTGGTGTAAATAGTTTTGTAAGCACATTTGGAAAGATACATGCGAAATTGTTTCTGGATTATCAATGAAGCAGCTTCCCTCCTCATGCATTGATACCGATGACGTGCAAGTTGTCCTGCATTACATTCGTAAGATGTAAAAAAATAATCAAAATCATTGAAACACAGTAAATAACTATAAACATAGTTAATAGTTATATTCACATAATTGATACCTCTAGCAGCCCTTTGTAGTTCTATTGCAGAAAACCGCAATAAATTGTATTGTTTCTGACAGATATATGTGCGAGCTTTTTTCTGAATAACGCATGCGGATCTTCCTAAGACCTCCGCACGACATGCATCTAGTTCTGCCATTTGACCTGCTCTCAGAAACACTTTTGTCTTTCCAATCTGCAATGGAAAAAGTTCAGCAACCATACCATACCATACCATACCATACTCAATTAGTAGCATGCTGGAACATTTCATGCTTTTCGTGGTGTTACTCAAACCAATGGAAAAGGAAAAAAATTACAAACAACATTTTATTCCAATACATTTTTTATTACAAAATATGTTAGCTAGAAGTTAGCTTCATCATCTATGGTTCATGTAGTCAGCTAGCAAAGAAAAATGTTATAACTGAGATTAACAGAAAGTCCAGGATAAGATGAATTAGTACCTGATAATCTTGAAGGTTTGCTTTATCTAGCAGCCTCTTGCAAGCAGTCATCTCATCAGGGCTGTGAATACATGGTTATTATTAGTTGTTTGAAAATATCCCACAATCACATTCATCTATATGACCGGAAAGACAAAAAGAAAAAACAAAAAGGGGATGAAAATACCATGCTTTCAGAACCATAGGTTCCAAGATACTAAACCGCTGAACAAATTCATCAAAGTTCTTTCTAGTGGGATATCCTGCACAACTTATCCTAATTGCCTCCATTACTCCCTATAAGTGGCAACCACAAAGTTTCAAGTCACTTGACGAAAATCTTTATGCCATACTATAGAACAAGAACAAAATGGCGTTGAACTCACCCCACAACGTAGCTGCTGCAACACATTGTTGTTCTCGAATATCCCTGGCTTAAGAAGATTGTTTGGCTTTACGCAACGAATGTAATGCGGTTCAGTAGCATTCAGTGTTTCAAGCAAAGATTGAAGTTGTTGCTTCATAAGATAAACATTAAGAATAAAACTGATAAATAGGTATCTGCAAGGCTTATAATTTGATAATATGTGCATGTCAAAAGAAGAAAACAGACCTTAAACTGTGTTGCTACAGAAGAGAATTTTGTTGATTTAGTAGTTTCCTCAGTTAAAGGCGGGAAAAGTCCTGCAACAAAGGAGCACTTGGAAGCACAGAGTAGGGCGGCATGCTCTGGAACAACATAGTCTTTGTTTTTATCAAGAAAAAGTTCAGTTTGATAAATGACCTGAAATTGAAAAATCAATCATATATAAGCTTTTTTCTTTCATATTTGATGGTGGATATTTATGTAGACCAAAAATGTACTTCACTTACATCACCAGCATAATGATTGATAGTGAAGTCAGTTCGGGACAGCTTTGGCTTGCTGAAGCGTTTATTGTCTTTCAATGTTTGATATAGCTTCTCAGCAAATGTTTCATGCGTTGATCTTGGAAACATACTACAAAGAATAAGCAAGATGACAATCTCACAATCTCAAGGTATATGCCAGCATGTGCAGATATCATTTTACATAATGCAAGATGACAAAGACAAGCCACTCCGGATGAAAAAAACAAGGATTTAATTTATATGTACAATCAGCATAAAGATTTTGTACACGGTCAATCGATCATAACTTGACACATCAGTAAATTTTTTGACTTTAATCATAATAACTACCTTAAAAGTCACACACACGGCGGTTTATAATTGGTTGACGTTATAAAATTTTTCACACCGATAATGCATCAAAATTAAACTCTAAAAAGAATGACTATACATTATCGTTTAGTTTAATACGTACCAAGCCTCATCTAGAAGAGCAATAACACCACCAGGCTTCTGAAAATATAAACAAACATCAGTTAGAAATATAAAATGCAAACAAACAAGTATACCTCTATAGAGTTCAAACATATATAGTTATGTGTACAAGTTAGTATTCTACATCCTTTTCAAACAGTTAATAAGATTAAAAAAAATTACTGAATCAATTTCATTATATTGCCAGAAAATCTAGGTAACTTTAACATTAACAAAATAATCACTATTTACAACAGACTAACCTAATGATGGGAAGAGTATTTATTTGAAAGGGAATTTTGAAAAAAGTAAAAGTGCATCACAAAAATGCAGTATGATACATGCATTGTCACTGCCAATAATTATCTTAAATCAATGGTGAAACCATTCAGATATAAATAAAAATACATTTGATACAAGAATGAGATGGTAAACTGATAAAACTTTCCTAGAATGTCAAAATTGATGGAACGGTAAATTAGACCTTCTCTATAAGATCGAGAACATCTTGATTGTCAACGAATTCTATATAACTCCAGTCAATCTCTTCCTTTGTATATTCCTCTTGCTCCATTTTGAAGACATGCTGCATAGTGAAATAATGAAATTTTAACAGAGTCAATAGAATTTGTATACAAGATACTGATATCAAACAAGATGGAGATAATAAGAGGTTCAAACCTGGTTGAAATGTTGCTGTAATTTCTCATTCGTCAAATTGATACAAAATTGCTCAAAGCTGAACAGCACCAATCAAATGTTACACAGGGCAGTTCAAAAAGTTAGTGATGTAGGCACAAGAAGAAAACAAATGTAAGAAATTCTTGTGTTGCTTATTTCTTCAGTATTTTTACTTGTGTTAAACAAAACAAAAACTTAAAGTGCCGTTGCCAAGAATATTATCCCTAGTAGAGATAACTAATGCCTAAAATAAAATTATTGGATATTATCAACAAATGCATAAAATAAAACACACAAGTTCCCTAGTTAATAGTCCCAGCTCATACATCTCTTCATGAAACTTTATATAAAAATCAGGAAAAAGGGGTACAGCTAAAGCACCTGTTTGTCTTGAAACTCTCAAATCCATATATATCTAGAACCCCAATTAAGTTCGTTGAAGTTGCATCTTGTCCAATAGAGTTGTTAATCTTCTCCACAATCCTGGATCAACAGATGTTTTCATCAACTGAATTACAAAAGCTCATGCATATTAAATTGTGCTTTTATAACAATATAGAGACAAATTTATTCTTTCCATAAATTTCACATAAATTACCAGTCAAAAAGCCTTGAATAAACTATTTTAGCCAATGCATCTCTACTCAGAGCTGCAGAATTTGGATCAAGCGATCTTGTTATAGCCTCACCACGAGTCACCATGACGCGTTTGCAGAAAGAGTCTTCAAGGGACTTTTCATCACACCTAAAATAAATAGATAGATAGATAGATAGATCAGTCAATCAATAAATAATATCTATAGATGTTATAGATTTGAACATTAATCTAGAGCAAATTGTCTAACATCAAAAGTTCAGCTGCAGTTCTTAAGTGGAAACGGGATTGCTCATCCTTGGGTTGAGAGGAATCCATCCCATCATCTGCTCCCTTAACAAATTCAATATTTCCTAAATGAAGTACAGCAGCTACTATTCGGAATATAGCTTCCTGAGAAGAGAGGGATAGAAAATTCCTGTAATGAAAAGGATACAAAAGAAAAAGAAAATTCTCCGATAGAGATTCCAATGAGGGAGGGTACCTGCTCATCAGAGCTGATCCCGACAACCTCCATAGCTCTCCTAGTATCAAGGTACTCCTTAGAATCATCCAACCCATCCAGCTCATAGCAATTCGATTGGTTAAGATAATGAAATTTTCTTGGATTTCCCAATTTGAACTTGTGAACATCCTAAACATGGAAAAGCTCAAATAAAAATAAACTCACATCAAAGGCTCATCATCTCAGGTAAGTTAATGATGACATGGCCAACCAACAAGCTAAATTCAAAGGAGAATGTTCATGAACTACCGAAACTAAGCCACAATTCTGTCTTTGAAATGATAACAGAAGCATTCCATGTATGCAAAAATTGTATGCAGCCTAACTCCCATTTTATCAAGAAGATCTTATGTGATTGAAAAGTATGAGAGAATAATAAGATTAAAAAAAAAATTACACAAATATATCCTGGTTTACAAAATTGCTACACATCAAGCTACATACTATAATTTCATATTACAAAGAAAATTGCTTAATGTTGAACATCTATTACATGTCATGGAAGAAGAATCCTTGAAATTCTATAGGCATATGATTTTTATCAACAAAGGAAGAGCTCATTATGTACCTCTTCTGGTGCAGCACAAAGCATATAAAAGCAATGATAATTTCTCTCAGGATCAGAAACTTGACAGACACGAGATTTTTCCAACAAATAGGTTCTGATAGCAGCTCCTGAAATTCTCCCCTTTTGATCAAACTGAATCTCCACAAACTTACCAAAACGACTGAAATTGTACTTTGTAAGCTTAGGACGGACTTCAAACCAATTAATAGAAAGAAGAGTATGATGCAGATTGCAAAGATGGTTAAAGATGACCTTAACTGATTACCTTGAATTGTTATTCCTAACAGTCTTTGCATTCCCAAATGCTTCTAAAACAGGATTGGACTACAGATGTGCGAAAAACAAGCAGAATGAGTACTAACATAGTATCACCCAAACGTAAATTCCATTAAGCACAGTTCTAATTCTTTGTACCTCTAGCACTTGTTGCTCCACAGACCGTCCCTCCGTTGCTGCTCTACCTCCCAAAAAGGCAAGATAGTGCATAAGCATCTTTGTACTTTCTGTTTTACCAGCTCCACTTTCTCCACTAACCAAAATAGCTTGGCTTGTTCCTTCATTTATCATCTTCCTGCAGACACTTATCTTTTTGGTGAATGCAGACACATCTTATTCATAATTTTGTATCATTTGCAATGACTTTTGGTTGCTAAATGAAGTTGTAGGTGACACAACTCTCAGAAAGAAAAACTAATAAATGATGTAGACTCCAGATTGCATTGGATTGTAGATAAAATTTAGAGTCATCCTCAGAGCATTTATGCAAGAAGAAAAAGCGAATAATTCTTCTACTGATTTAGAATGAATTGTTATTGTACAACTAAAATTATGCAATGTTCTCTAAAAGGCAGGGAGAACACAACTTAACATTATCTATCTAACATTATATCACCTAGTGCTTCAATTGTTGAAATTGATATTTCAAATTTCTTTCTTGTCTTATGAACTCTAGAGGGCCGATTCAAAGGTTTCGCTACTAAAATTCTAGTTTTAGGCCCACCAACAAAAAATCCATTTACTACTAGTTTTAATAAAACAAAAAGCCACACATTTTGGCAAAAAGGCCCAACCTATATCACATGCTGATATTAACAATGCAAAAGGCCACGCAAAAAGGTCAAACCTAAAGCACAAAAAACTGAGAGCAGCAACAAGATACCTATATGCAGAACCAGCAATTGCAAAAGGATGTGGACTCTGCTCACCAAAAGCCGCACCTTTATACTGTGCCATTGTACTATTAGCATACAAATGAGGTAACCTTTGAAAGGGGTTCACTGCTATCAATATGTTTCCTGTGTATGTCTACAAAACACCATCATCAGCAAAAAGTTAAGGCTTCATCACAATGAGTGGGAGTGAGTGACAGCAAAACAAAGCATATCCTCAAACACTTGGCATGATAGATTATCTTACATAGATTTCATTGATAGTATAACGGATTTGCAGATTTTGAAGAACCCCTGGTTCATGTAGATATGCAAGCCTCGTCATATCATCCACACCGTTAGGTGGGAATTCAGGATCTTTGGGATAGATATTAGCTGATTTACTAACAACCTGCAATGAAGTAAGTGAGGTAATTTCACTGTAATGAAGTAATAATGGAGAAGCTTACATATAAATTTCTTAATTAGGGTTGAGCTAAACTATACAATTCCTTGCAAAAGAAGTTTCCATGATGCAACATTGGAACTTTTTTCTTGTGAATAAAAAATGTTCTTCTCTCACACACAGGTGAGTGAAAATTAAAGTGCTTTTAACAAAATGTAGTGTTCCCATCTTTGATGAGTGTGTGATATTTTCCCACACAGAAAACAGTTCAGCAGGGAAAAACATGCATAAAGAAACCACGTGTACATCTATGACTCAAAAGTGCTATCACCACGTCTACATATTTTTTCCTTTACCCATTAGGTTTATTTTTGAGTACGGAGTGACAAACATCACTCGTAAGTTCATATATAGAGATTTCGGGTTCGAACTCAGATAACTATGAAAGATATCCAACCTAACAACATCGACTACGCCAGTTTCTGCTAAGTCTTACGAATTTCCTTTGTACAATAGATGCAGGCACTTTATTATCTTTGCATATTTTTTGGGATACTCTGCGCGCAACTACAGAGATTAATCCCTCGAGCCTGGTAGGACCACAATGGGCGGCAAACTCTCCCTCAAGAAATTTAACACCGCTTCATGCTCAAGGCTTCGAGCCCAGGACCTTGGTAATCTTTGCGTATTTAACAAAGACAAAAATGATATAGAATGAATTGAAGTAAAAATATATCATTAATTAAATATTTTATACGAAAGGAAAGAAAAAGATATAAAGAATAATAAGTGTTGTATTTATACTTTCACACATATATAAAATTTGGTTATCATATAAATTATTTAAAAAAGGATCTAAATTACAAATTATTTATAGTTCATGAACTAATTACAGTTTTAGGAATTTGATTATAAATTATTGACAATTTTATAGACTTTATTACAAACTTTATTACTTTAATTTATTTAAAAATTTTCAAATAGTCCAGTATGAGAGAGTAATTAAACCTTTAATCTGAAGCATGGATTTAATTTTAAATAGATTATGGGGAGACTTACCCTTGTGCCTGATTCACAGCTAATGGTGATCTCTCCACCATTAGATTCCAGGATTTCTCCATCTATCCAAGCTTCATCAGAGTCCTCAACCCAAATATGAGATCCAACTAAAAAATTCAGTTGAGCAGTCTGTGCATTCAAAAATAATAAATAATCAGTTGCTTACATGGAAACTTTCTAGTTAGACTTTTCCCTCACATTACAAGTGAAGGTCAATAATAATAACACACTATGATTATATAATACATGCTACTTAGTTAAGTCCCTTTAAACCTTAAAGCATTGTCATCAATGACCAAAGTAAAAACAAAATGCACATTTGCACCAAAACTATAATGCAATATAATCTGGCCATATTGTTTAAGATTTGTGCAGTCTCAATCTGTTCAATGCCAAAAAAAATTCTTAAAACTTTGGTTTGGGCGTAACTCAAGTGCACAAAACTAACTTGTAAAGTGAGAAGTGTCCATACTATTTATGCCATATAAAGTGGGACTAAACACACCCAAATTCCTAACACAATTAAGGTGTTGAAGCTGCAATGAAGGCGGCCCAAAGTTTCCGCAATGAAGGCGAATTTTACAGCACACCCCGACAAGACCAAGTCCAAGCCCAAGTCCGTTGGGACTGGATCATGGACGATAAAGGGCGAACCAGTAACAAATTTAAGATAGACTTTAATACCATATTAAAATTTGGTTTGGGCCTAACTCAACACCACAAAACCAGCTTATAAAGAGAGCAGTGTCGAAACTCTCTAAACACAACTTAGGCTATATATCTAGGCAATGTAGGACTAAACACTCCCTAATGCCAAACACAATTAAGGTGCTGAAGCCACAATGAAGACAGACCAAAGTTGACGCATTGAAGGCGGCTAGGGGCAAGGCAACCACAATTAAGGCGGATTTTCCAACATACCCCCTCACACCCAGGTCCATTGGGCCTGGAACATGAACGATATGGTCAGCCCAACAATAGATTTAGTATAAGCTCTAATACCATCTTAAAATTTGATTTGGGCCTAAGTCAACCTAACAAAACCGACTTGTAAGGTGAAAAGTGCACAAACTCTGCAAACAGTAACACTATTTGGGTCATATCTTTAGGCGATGTGGAACTAATAAATACACCGTATTGCCCAACACGATTAAGTTGCTGAAGCTGCAATGAAGACATCGTAAAGTTGTTGCAATGAAGGTGGCTATGCAAAACTACAATTAAGATGGACTTTCCAACATAAAGCACTGAAAAGTTGCCACAAAACAATTTCAACCACCCCCATATCCCAAAACCAGAACAAATTTCTAAGACTTGCAGACACTAAAGAGAACACAAAGTGAATAGGAACTGCTTATTTGAAGCATTTAACAGAAACTGAAACCCAATTAAACAAAAGGCATATAAGAAGAAAGGCAATACAATTTAGAGATTAAAAACCTAAGATAATTACCATTGTTAATGAAGTATTATGCACCCAAATGGATCCAAGAATCAGCTGCTCAAACCTTCCATCACCAATGTGGAGCCAAAACAGCTTATAGAATATTCAATAGCCAAAGGGTACAATGAGTAACTGTCTTCTTGCTGATAAGTTCTCTCTCTCTATCTCTAACTGAAAGAAACCTTGTTGCTGAATATATCTCAATGTGATGTTTGATCTTTCTTGTTCTCAAATGTGAAATAGAAATCACCCCGGGAAAGTGTTGTTGCAGAAGGGGCTTTCACAAGAAGAATCCAACACCTATATGCTAACCCCTCCTTTGCAACTATCTCCCCTTAATTTATTTCCCTCACTCTTTTCTTCCAATGTTTCTAACTAAAATATTCTCCTTCTTTCTCAACCTCAAAATATCTTCTTGGTCTTTTTCTTCCAACAGCAACGTAAAATGTGTTAATATTATAACACAATCTTCTTCTTCTTCTTCTTCTTCTTATATTTTATCTATGTAACTGGCACACCATGAATTCCATCTTCACATGGTGTCCTAATACCACTCACAAGATACCGTATACACTTCCAACAGAAGAAAAATATCTCTGAATCCCTTCTTGTTGTTTCTTCACACCTTGCATTCATTTCTTGTACGTAAATCTCAGACAATACATGTCGCCATTACATCCCTTTTCTTGAAACATGTACGTAGGTTGATCCTATGATGATGAATCTAAAGAAAATGGTGCACCTTTGTTTAATCAATCAATCAATGAAAACCTACCTCCATCATCATCATAATCCATGCATGCCCATTTGTTTACAACACCAGTGTGGTAGTTTTTTAACCATTGAATTGAATCTGAATATCTGATAGGGAAAACAAAAAAAAAACGAAAAATTGGTTTTGGCAGAATTCAACGGTTTAGAAAATGTCACTTTTACTAGTTGTATATTGGTGCAATGGTGGCACGTTAACAGATATCATACCCGTATTCATCAAGGAAAAATTCAACTACTTTTTCTTATGAGGGTTATTTTTTTTACAGCTTCTTACGTGGTTAAATCTACACTCTTTTCTATTTTTATACTTATTTTTGCTATTATATATAGTATCATTATTTTTTTTGTTGACACAAATTATAGTATCATTATTTAAAAAATCTAGCTGGCCCTAGTTTTTCTCCATCTTCGCTCTAACCTTTTTTATTCATCATCCATCGGAAAGGGGTGATTTTGGGTCACTTTTTTGACCCGAAATCACCCCTCAACATCATTTTTCCCTGTGTTTCATCTAAATAAATGTTATTCACATAGCTGCTTTGTGTTTTTTTGATTTCATCGTCTAAGTGCGGTGCTGTTTGTTTTGTTCGTCGTCTTGTGCGACGTAGCTTGGTTTTCCCGTCTTGTTACGGTGTTTGTTCTATTCGGATTGATAGATCAGCTTCGACTCGTTACAAATTCAACTAATAAAGACTTGGCCGTCAACGCTACCGATCTGAAGGCATGGGGACTCCGGTGGCTTTTATTTTGTCATTTTTGTCGGCATTTTGCCGTTTTATGCTATTAACTTGGATGCTGTGAGCTTGTTCGTAGATTTATCCTTTTCAGTTTTAGCAACATAGAATTTGTACTGTTCTCGATGTAATCGACCGATTTGAATGAATGAATACCTTATTTTTACTCAAAATAAATAAATTATTATCGATGTTATTATATAGACAAATATTTTTTTATGGAATGCAATAGAAAGGAGACTATAGCTACACCGAGCAATGTTGTCAAGATATATAGAGATTCTGAGTAAGATTGAGATGAGGTAATAAGATTGTAACTCATAAAATCACAACTAGAATTGTAAGATTCTACCCAAGTAATTACCCAAGATCAAATAGGGGGTAGCAAGATCACAATTCGTAAAATCATAATTAAAATCCTAAGATCTTAGTTTTCTTTCCAGAAAGGGCACATGCTTATTCCACTCTCCCCTACTCACCACACACCCCCAAACCCTACAAAATGACCAAAATAGCCTTAATGAATAAAAATCTTCGGTACGGTTCCATGTCGTACTCAGTAAATTTTTCATTTCATTGGTACGGTTGCAAGGTGCCGTACCTGTTAAAAATTTCTACAATTCTGCATAACTTTTTAATAGAAAATTCGTATATTTCAACGGCTTAGATCCCACTGACACTTTTGGTCAACGACCTACAATCAGTCAAATGTGTCGGTAAAAGGAGTGGATTATATTTTCTATGGTAAACGTGCCTCAACGGATAGAATTTAAACGGTTCAGATTTATCAAAAAATATCTAATCAACGGCTCACATTCGACGACTTACACTATAAATAGGGTATCAGATTTCATTTCTTTCACACCAACCTTCTCAACCACCCACATCCCTTCTTATTCACAAACGCCCCTATGTAATGGAGTTCACATGAACCCAGTTCTCAATGGACTCCGACCTGATTGTCCTTCATCACCGTGGAAGTATATATTACCACGAAGGAAACTAGTGTTTGGTTTCAATGTCCCAAACCTGCCTTCTATAGGATGAAAATGGACATCACATTCTCGGAGTTCAAGGAAAAAGCAGAGAGGAAGATTCAGGAGGGGAAATTTCCTAGACAAGTAATAGTATTGTTTACCGCAAGCCCTAGTATGGAGATGACAGTAGTATTCACTATTCAGAGATGGATATTCAGACCGACGACGACGTGCGTGCCATGATGGAAACACATGCACAGTTTGTAAGAGCTGGTCCATTGGAACCGTATGTCAAAACCATACGAACTCCGGACGAGATAATTTTTCTTTTGCGACAGGGACTTAAAAAAAATTGTAATTGGGTGTTTGTTGTTTTTGTGTTTCGTTATGTTTCTTGTTTGATGTGCAGTTATGCGTTTGGATGAATAAAATTCTAGTTTAAAATAAAGATAAACGGATATATTAATTAACTAAAAGTAAACAAGTTCCAAATAATTCGTACAAAGTCATAATAAAAAAAACTATAGTGTCTGGGGCCCGCCTCGCCCATGTCTCTGCCGGTAGACACACCCTGTAAATCGGTCGAACAACCTCACCAAAGCTTTCAGTCGCCCAAGTATGCCCCAAGGACGCGTTTGTCGGGGAACGTTTCCTTCCATCGCACCCTCCAACTCCTCCATCAAACCCAGTATTTGGGGCATTATCTGTGAGATAGAATTTTTTTTATTAAAATAAGATCATGTTTAAGGAATAATAAAACAAAAAATGTAAAACACATATCTGTCTAGCATCTGACTCATCCGGTATGGGGTAATTTGCCGGATCTAGGTATGGGTGCGATTGGATGAATAAAATTCTAGTTTAAAATAAAGATAAACGAATATATTAAATAACTAGAAGTAAACAGGTTCCAAATAATTCATACAAAATAAAATTCAGTACAAAGTCATAATCCAAAAAAAAAACTATTGTGTCTAAGGCCCGCCTTTCTCATGTCTCCGCCGGTAGACGCACCCTGTAAATCGGTCGAACGAACTCACCAAAGCTTCTGCCGCCTGAGTATGCCCCAAGGACGCGTCTGTCGGGGAACGTTTCCTTCCATCGCACCCTCCAACTCCTCCACCAAACCCGGATCTGGGGCATTATCTATGAGACAAAAAAATTATTAAAATAAGATCATGTTTAAGGAAAGAATACAACTAAAAATGTAAAACACATACCTCTCTAGCATCCAACTCATCTGGTATGGGGTAATTGGCCGGATCTAGGTATGGGTGCGACACCCTCTTAAACCAGGTAAAGTACTCGTCGACGGTGTCTGGGTACCTAGTATGATCCTCTGACTGCGCTGTATAACATGCTTGGTGATCTCCGCCCACATGCGGTTAGCATCCTAAAGAGCCACAGTCGTCTGACTAGAAGGTTTGGGGTCATCTCGGGTCCCCTGTATGTAGCCAAACTGCTTGATGACACAGTCCGGTAGATACGACACCGTGCACCCAACATGACGTACAAACCATCTGAACAAGGTCAGCACGTGGAAGGGCTGGCCTGGACATGTCTGTGATCTATGTATGGCTCTCAGGTGACCTCTTATGGAGCAAGTCGATCCAACGCGAATCGAAAGGGTTTATTAGCCCCTTCGCCTTTTGTAGTTAACCACTTAGTACCGACGTTTTCACCTTGGACATGCTAAAATATCTAGGCCTGTAATCAACATGGGAACCAGGTTAGTAAACATACAAAAACGACGTAAACTAATAAATAAAGTAATTATAATACATACCTGAAGAAGTGTCGTGTAGCCCGCCACCTGCCTACATTTGTCTCTGTTGGCATTCCTTAGCTGGTCATATAGATGGGAAAGGGCCATCCCCCCATGTGTAGCCGCCAGTCGCCTCGAGGTCACTAAGAATTCCAAGATAAGCACCTTTCACCTTGGACCCGACTTGTCGGTGAAGATGGTGGTGTCCAGCAGGTATAGAAGACATGCCGGAGTAGCATGCTCCTATCGATGCTCGTGGATGGCTGAAGGGTATACCACAGTCTTCAACCATTTGTGCTTTATGTACAACCCTCTCGATTCAATCTGGTAATGTGCATCTTGGGGGTCCGCTCCTAAATAGTCAATCAGAAGCTGCTCTCCCTGGAACTTAGTGTAGTCCACCATGTCGTAGAACCTGCTGACAATGGGGATGTGCAACAAGGTTGGGACGTCATCAAGTGTGACGGTCATCTCGCCAGTGGGAAGATGGAAGCTTGAGGTGTCTGGCTGCCACTGCTCAATAAAGGCATTTATAAGCCCCGTAAGGACCTGGGCATACCCTTTGTAACACCCCGGTATTTTTATCGAGTAAAAATACCCAAGTGCACCATCCCTAAAACATCAGTGATATAAAATTCCTGCATAGATACTGAACACTGCAATATAGTTCTTGCTGAATAACTAAAAAACAGTCTTAAATACAAATAAGACCAAAAAGGTTCCCTGACCATAACCTTCAGCAAACTATAGTGCTCAATATCATACAAGAAAGCGGAATAAAGTCATAATACTAAGACATAGAGTTGTAGTACATAGACAACAAAAGGAAATATAAACTTTATCATAAAAGCTAAGTCATTAGAAGTCGCCCGAGCCCAACCTACTCGTGTCTCTTGAATTTCCGCTGTCCCTGTTTCTCTGTAAAACAACAACATATAAACAGTGAGATACAATCTCAGTGAGTTCTACCGAGACCCCTATCTACACTCTCGGTTCAATTATAAATCCTATTTTACTTAACACGAAACCGACTGCAATCCAGTGCTAAATCCCGGTGAACCGTATTATAGGACTTTCTTTCATTCGTGGTTTAATTTAACCACGTGCATTTTAATTCAACATGACACCGACTGCAATCCTGTGCTAAATTCCGGTGAACGTGTTATGACTCAGTACGGCACCGACTGCAATCCTGTGGTAAATCCCGGTGAACCCTACAGTACGACACCGACTGCAATTCAGTGCTAAATCCCGGTGTATCGTACAACAAAACTTTCAACATAATACCGACTGCAATCCTGTGCTAAATCCCGGTGAACCCCTTTACCAATAGTACTTTCCCTAATGGTATACGGGCCTAGGGTAAGGGGTCATGACTTCCCCGCCTAGTATGTTAACCTCGTGGGTCGTCACCCACACTCGATATAATTTATATATCTTAACTCATCGCTTGAACATTTAGTTCTTTAACATTAAACCGTTAATTGAACATTTAGTTCTACTGACACGCATATTATGTGTTCGCTCCCGTACACTATTTTACGGTTTTTCCGAATAAAGCATAACTTTGCAAACCATTATAAAAACCTTTGAAAACATATTCAAAATCATGGCATTATAAGCCTAATATCATTGGAAAAGGGTTAGGAAAGGATTAAAAGAGGATTGGAATCGAAACGGAATCATTTCGGGCACTTTGTAAAATTTTGACTGAACCATGCGCACGGATCGTGCCCCCCATACGCACGGATCGTGCGCCGTGTTGAGCATTTTGAAAATCAGAAACCGAACCAGGCGCACTGATCGTGCCCCTGGGACTAGGGGTGTCAAAAAAACCCGGACCCGCGGGTAAAACCCATCACGGGTCCGGGGCGGGTAGTTAAACGGGTACCCGCGGGCCAAATAAACGGGTATTTTGGCTACCCGTCAATAAACGGGGCGGGTCCGGGTAGCGGGGTACCCGGACCCGCGGGTACCCGTACCCGTTGAAAATTTTGTTGTTTCTTCCTTTTTTTTATCATCTAATGTTGTTGTTGTTTAAGTGAATGTTTATTTACATTTTGTGGTATCTTTTATCCTAATATTTTGGATAATGTTTAGTTGTTATTTTTCAAGTTTCTAATATCATAATTTTAGTTTTTTTATCTCAATTCATTAACAATTATATATTAATAAATAGTTGATACGATAAATACATATCAAAATGCGTAATTTTTTTATATAAATGAATCAAAAAAATAGTGTTAAAAAAACTAATTTTCTATGGTATTTCAAATTTTATTTTTAAAAGTTTTTTATTTATTAATTTACAAATACCCGTGGGTAACCGCGGGTACCCGTTTAAAAAAATATCCATTTAAAACCCGCTAAACGGGTACCCGCGCGGGTCCGGGACGGGTCCGGGGCCTATTTATAATAAACGGGGCGGGTCCGGGTAGTGAGATACCCGTGCCCGCCCCGCCCCGTTGACATTCCTACCTGGGACGCACTGGTCGTGCGCATTTGACAGCATTGCTAAAATGGCCTTTTTCATGAAAATTCGCTTTCCGATCAATCCGAAACTCGCTCCGATCGATTCCTAACTCGAAAACAGACAATACCAGGCAATATTCCAGTCCAAACAACATTAATTCATTCCTCAATCAATCAAACATATCAATCAAAAACTCAATCTAAACGAATTTCGTCAAAACGCGATATATTTCAAAATAACGTTTTCGACTAAAAATCTTTCGAAACCAAATCACATAAAATTCATTTCAAAACGGAATAAACCTAAACGTGAGTAAAACTCACCGATTGTGATGAAAATCACAAATAGCCGAGACTTTCCGTGATATCGCTTTTCCGACATAACCACACGAACGTTTCCCGTATAAACTTTACGCTCCGACGACAATCGAATCCGCTCCCAAACCTTTGAACCTCCAATAAACCACAAAACCTCCATGAAATCACTATTCATCGTCTTCAAGCTTCCAATTACTATTCACACATAACCCCAAATTTGAACCCTAACCTTTGATTCTTCAAAAACCCCAAATCGGACTTCAATATTTGCGTAATCCACCTTGAGCTCGCTCCTCACCACCATCCTAAGCTTTCCTTTGAGCTTGAACCACAAAACCTCCTTTTTCTCTAAATTTCGAAAATGGCAATATGAGAGTGAGTGAGTTGATGATGATGATTTTGGTACCAAAATGAAGAGGACGAAATGGTGATCAACTTTCGTGTAGGACGGAAGACGTTTTGATGAACCTTTGATCATTCTATTTCCTCTTTTTCCCTCTTACCCATTCTTTCTCTTATTCTTTTCTATCTTCTTTCTCCCCTCTGTCTCTCGTTCTCTCCTTTCTTTCTTTTCTTTAATTCTTTTTCTTTCACTCTCACACACACACATACATATATATATATATATATATATATATATATATATATATAATATAAGTGGTAACGTGGTCAAATTACCATATTGTTTTTAATCTCTTATTTTGTTCTGAATTGTCTTTATTCCGTATTATCCGGTTAACGATCCTATGACGATCAATAATTAATTTTAGCGCTCAATAAATTAACCAATTAAGTACTAAATTAATTCAGTTGGGTTAACATCCAAATAATTGATATAATTATTTTAAGGATGTTACACCCTTAGTCCTAACTCATGCCTCCACAAAGCCTCTAATGCCTGGGTGGAGGTCCATCTTCGGGTTACTCTGCTCGTGTGAAATTATTTTGAGCGGCTTACGGTCCTGCATTGGCAAATGGTTTCCGTTACTCAAACATTCAAAAAAACATAACAATAAATATTAAAAAATTTATGAGCAGTAACTTACCAAGTCATCCCATAGTGATTTAGCAAAGTCTGAGCCATAAGAAGTCAAGACCGACCCGTCCTCCGGACTGCCAGGGTACGGGCAGTGGCAGAGCTAGCCCTTTTTTATGGGGTGGCGAAATATAAAAGTAATTTTTTATATGTAAAATAATTTTCATTAAGAAATAACCAAAATGAACTACATGATGTAAATTAAACCGACATAGTCATTTAGGAAAGCCAAGCTCGACAACACTGTGACAACCCATATTCTATTTATTTTGTAATATAAGTAATATATAATAATATTAATAATAATAATAATAATAAATAGTGTGCCAGTGTGTGTGCAGACGTGCAGTGCTATGTGCACACTAGAGTAGAGTACAATGCGTGAGTGCAGTGCTATATATAGATATATTTATTAGTTTAATATTTATTGGGGTAGCACAGCTGAATAATAGGCATACTATAGGTACTTGTTTTTTTTGTGTAGCAAGGACTACCCCACCCAATAAGGAGGATCCGCCCCAGGGTATGGGTATGTAGATGAAACTGATGTGGATGACTCATCATCAGGAGTGTCAGCACGAGCAGAAGAAGCTTGCCGATGATCATCACCAGCAAGATCAACGACAGGCTGAGCGGCATCATGCTCAATGTCAGTATCAGCATCGTGTGTTGGGTCCGGGTCCACATGCCTGCGGTTGGGTCTAACGCGTTCATTCGTCTTCTTCTTCCTGACGGAAGTAGTAGGCCTTTACCTCGTACGGCCACGGGCACAGGGCTCAGGCTGGGATTGTGCCTGTGAATTACCACCTCTTGTCTTCGCCATACCTAAAGGAAGCAAAAAACCACGTTAAAACCAACATACAACAACATTTTCAAAATCAGAAATATTACACTGGTCCGGCACTATCCAACCGCACAGGTTCAACATTGATGTTGCAGACATTGTCTTCTCAAATTTTTTCAAAAACAACGTACGGTCGTATGCCAACGAACGGGTACGGTTCCATGCTGTCAGACAGTGCTTTTGAAAAAAAATTAACGGGTTTGGTACCAATGTATCGAACCATGGTCAGATAAAAAAAATGAATGCAGAATTAGTAAAGGAGAAATTGGGGAAATGCAACGTACCTGGATATTAAGAACGTGAGGGAGATGGAGTTTTGGGTATGAGAGAGAATGGGTATGTGAGAGAGAGAGAGAGAGAGAGGCGGTGTAAAGTGAGAGAGAGATTTGGGTACAGTGGAATAGGGAGAGGGTGGTGTGAAGGGGTTAGGGAGGGAGAGTGTGAGATGAAGGGGTTTTGGGGAGAGGTATTTTTAGGACTTTTGGGGTTTGGGGGTGTGTGTTGAGTAGGGGGGATGTGGAATAAGCATGGGCCTCCAGAAAAAAGGGGTTATTAATTCAAAAAAGAGGTCTTTTTAGAGAAAAAGGGGGGAGGGTGGTTTGGAAAAAGAGGTTACTTTTTTTAGAAAACTAGTTAGTGCCATTTACACCCCCAAATTACAACCATTACTAATCCTTAAGTAATGACACTTGAAAAAGACTAAACAACATAAACAACAGTAACACATGTCTGCAGCAGAGTTTTCATTAGGGGTTCATATATATGTTTTTAAGGGTTCCACTTTCAAACTGCACTTATCACATTTTTCGATGTTCTTCATGGATGTTTCAGCTCACAAACCCTCCTAAATGAGTGTGTATATTCTTAGGCCTAGTATAGTCAACAATATAGATTCAAAAGCTTACCTTATCTTGCTTAGAGATTGCCTACCTAAATCACACCTTACTTGACTGCAAAGGGGAACTGAGTTGACTTTATATTGTGATAATGGGGGTTTTACATTTGAAGCATTGGTAGTATGATCACTTTTTGTTTTTCTTCTTTTGTTTACTAACATGCGCCCTACCTTTTGATGCGGATCACAACGTTATCCATGGAGTGACATGATTACTCAACAAGGGACTTATTCACACATTTTTATAAGCCTTTGGCTTAAGGCCCTAGCCAAATAGAATTACATAAATTGATTAACCCCCAAACTTGTTTTGTTCCCTATTCCCCCTCTGTTTTATCAAGATTGCACAATTTTCAGTTGGCTACTCAAGCTTAACTTGGCGCACTCTCAAACTTCTTGGTTTTCTTTCTAGACCTAAAGTTTTTTAGTTTCAATACAACTATGAGCTTAAGAAACAATCCAAAGAAAGTTTTATGTTTACACGCAATATATCCTCATGAAGTTTAGTCTTTTTTTTTTTTTTAAAATATATTTTTACCCTAATCACAACCAACTACTAACAGTGTTGCAACAATACACTTATTTAAAACAAAACTTAAGGCAAAAGTCTCTCCCCCAACAGAAAACCAAGTAGTGTCCCCACAACAAAGTTTCCGCTAGAAGAAATGATTGGACACAACAAACAACAACATAGTAATAGAGTAAATAATAATAGTAGTATATTAAATAGGTAAGTTGTATGCAAATATAATGTTGACTCATCAATCAAGTAATTCTAAATAGTTAGATCTAGTTAACAAGCAAACATAATTGGTAACTAACTGAACCATTGAATTTGGCTTCCCTACTCATATTGTCAATCTTATTACAGGTTGTGCTACCTCATCAACCTTATCTCTCAAATGGAATGGGGGAAAACTGGATAGTTTTGCTCCAAATAGGGGCTTGAGACAGGGGTCACATGTCCCCTTATCTATTTCTTCTATGCAGGGAGAAGCTTTCCTTTCTAATCCTATCTAAGATGGATTCTAAACAGTGGCAGCCCATTAGAATATCTAATAATGACCCAAATATCTCTCACTTGTTCTTTGCTGATGATTGTCTCTTATTCACTAAATCTAAATCCTCACAAGTCAGGTTGGTTAAGGAAGTTATTCATGACTTCTGTTTGGCATAAGGTATGAAGATTAACATTCAAAAATCAAGGTTTCTCCCATCAAGAAATATTCCTATAGCCAAAGTTAGTTTGAAAGCATGCTTGAGTTTACTCATACTCGAAATATTAGAAGATATCTTGGCTTCCCTGTGCTGCAGGGGAGAGTTACTAATTCTGATTTTTCCTTCATCCTAGATAAAGTGAATGGTGTTTGGCTGGTTGGAAAAGCAAACTTCTCAGTAGGGGGAAGAGAGTAACCTTGGCCAAATCGGTTTTAAGCTCTATGCCCATTTACACCATAAATAACTTATGGCTTCCCCAAGGTATTTGGGATAAACTTGATTCAATTATAAAACAGATTATTTGGGGAGGAGCCCACTGCCACTGGGTCAAATGGGATACGATAAGTACTCCTACCAGTAGAGGTGGTTTAGGATTGAGAAGATCTAGACAAGCCAACGCTGCTATGCTGGGCAAACATGTTAGGGAAATGCTTCACAATCTTAAAAAGTTATTGGTTCAATTAATTTTTGCAAAGTATCTTCCCGTGTCTCACATCTTTGATGATAACTAGTACAAGTGTGTGTCCTATACTTGGAACTCCATAACTAAGGCTACTGATATACTTCAACTGGGTTACATTACGAGGGTTGGAAAGGGTATGATATATCCTTGTGATATAAAAAGTGGCTTCATATGAGTAGAATCAGGGAGAGGATTTCCTATGTTGATATCCATGATCTTGATCTTAAGGTCAAAGATGTGTACAACAATAATTCTTGAAATTTCTATCTGCCTTACACTCAAATTCCAGAAGACATCAAGCTGGAGATGCAGAGTTGCTTCATTAATTCAGAATCTAATGATCTTCTCATTTGGGATTCATCACCTAATAGGGGGAGTATTCTTTTAATTGCATACTTTTGGCTTATTCAATAAATAACCCTTCTCCATCATCTTTGGTTGGAGTCACTCATACTTGGAAATGGATTTCGAAACTTCATCTTCCTGAGAATGTCAACCACTTTATATGGCTCATTATGCAAGGTAGCCTTGCTACTAATTCTCTCAGGTTTAGTAGACACATTACTAGGGACCAGTCATATGCTAGATGTGGAGTCGATAGAGAGACAACTCTCCACACCTTGAGAGATTGCTTTTGGATTCAACAGATTTGGCGCATGCTTGGCTTCCTTAGTCAGTCTGAGTTCCATGTGGATGATTGATCTAGCTGGTTCTTCGCCAATGATGTAACGCCCCAAAAATTTAATTAATTATTTAATTGAATTGTTTGGGAATTTAATTGGTAGAAAAATAATGGAATAACTATATGTTAGTGTATGTGGACCTATTATTAGTGTTAGGATTAGTAAAGGAGGGGTGTTAGGGAAAAAGCCCATGATTAAGTCGCATAAGCGAAGGGAAAGCCCATGAAGTTAAATGAGTTGACAAAAAGTAGGAAACTAGGTTAGGGTTTCATTATTAGAAAAACAAAAGTTTGAGAGTGAGAGAGAGCTAGAGGGCGCGACGGCCAAGAGGAGAGAAGAGGGAGAGAGCGACGCCAAGAGGAGAGAGGAGGCTAGGGTTTCGTGACCTTCTAAGGCTAGGGTTCGTGATCTTCTAAGGCTAAGGTAAGGGTGGGATTCAAGCCTTATAATGGGATATATGAATTACTTTATGTGGGGGTTAGAGTTTGATAATTGTCATATGTATGATCACATATGTATTGAGTGCCTTGTTGAATAATTATGTTTGTGTGATTGATATTCCTATGCCCTAGAATTGTTATTGTATTTAGCCATGATCATGAGAAATTGAATTGGGTGCTGAAAGTGGCGCCCTAGGCGCCCTGTCACTGTTTTCTGTTTTTGCTGTTGCTGAAACTGGCGCCCTTGGCGCCTTGTGCATGTTCCTGCGTTTGTGTTGCTGAAAACGGTGCCCTAGGCGCCCTGTTGCTGAAACTGGCGCCCAGTCCCTATTGTTGTTGCTGAAACTGGCGCCCTGTGCCTGACGGTGTGTTGCTTGCTGAAGCTGGCGCCCTAGGCGCCCTGTGCTTGGTGTTTTGTTGCTTGCGGATGATGGCGCCCTATCCCTCGGCGCCATGCTCTATTTTATTGCTGCTGGTGTTGGCGCCCTGTCCCTAGGCGCCACACCCTATGTCTGTGTTGCTGGTGTTGGCGCATTGTCCCTAGGCGCCACACCCTAGTTCTATGTTGCTGTTGCTGTGCTGCTGTTGCCGTGTTGCTGTTGCTGTGTTGCTGTTGCTGTGTTGCTGATGCTGTGGTGCTGTTGCTGTGGTGCTGTTGCTGTGTTGCTGTTGCTGTGTTGCTGTGCTGTTGTTGCTGTGCTGCTGTTGCTGTGTTGCTGTTGTTGTGTTGCTGATGCTGTCCTGCTGTTGCTGTGTTGCTGTTGCTGTGTTGCTGTTGTTGTGCTGCTGTTGCTGTGTTGCTGTTGCTCTGTTGTTGTTGCTGTGCTGCTGCTGCTGTTGCTGTGTTGCTATTGCTGTGCTGCTGTTGCCGTGCTGCTGTTGCTGTGCTGCTGTTGCTGTGTTGCTATTGCTGTGTTGCTGTTGTTGTGCTGCTGTTGCTGAGTTGCTGTTGCTGTGCTGCTGTTGCTGTGCTGCTGTTGCTATGTTGCTGTTGGTGTTGTTGCTGCTGCTGTTGCAGTGTTGCTGTTGCTGTGGCCGTTGTTGCTATGGTTGCTGTTGCCGTTGTTGCTATCGTTGCTGTTGTTGCTGTGTTGCTGTTCCTGTTTGTTGTTGTTGCATGTTGGCACCTTAACGCCTATGGTTGTTGCTGTTGCTTGTTGGCGCCTTAGCGCCCATTGTTGTGGCTGAATTGTTGGTTCAGATGTTGTTAGCTGATGATGTTACACCAAGTTGAATTGCCTCTATTTATTGGCAGGTGGTATGTTGTAGGCCTATGGCCAACGATGATTTCCGATGTTGTTGCGTTGCTATGTAATCGTTGTTTATTGGTTGTGCATTTACATAGCGTCGCATACATAGCATATTTTTACGATGGAGCTATGCTCAAAACACGATGGCCTGGACTGGCAAATTACGATGAAATGATGTTACGATGTTGATGCCTCTATTTATTGGCTGGATTATGGTACCACATGCATTATAGGACGGTGGCCCTGAGTCGAGTCACATTCTGCATTCATGTTGCATATTTATGCGATTGAAATGATTTTGACTGTTGTGACGTAATGACTTGACCGTTGTGATATGATGATATTGACTGCTGTGAAATGATGATTTGATGTCCTGACCTGATATATATTGTCTTTCATATGATTCATTATATAGTTCGATATCTCACCCCTTCTGTTTGAATGTTACCCCGATGTTGGTAACGTGCAGGTAACCTCGAATGAATGCCGTTGTACCTTCATTAGTTCGGGTCGGTGTCGTCGCTCTGATACGTAGCACTCGGGGGGATGAACGTTTATTTATGTTATTTAAGTTGTTTACTGTTGGATTTTGTGTTATGAATCTTGCATAGTTGCCACGATTGTTTAGTTGAACCATTTGAATTTCCGCTGCGTAGTTAAAAGAAGTTTGACTTGTTTCGAAATGTTGTTTTGTCGGTTCATCCGAGTTAGGGTGTTATGTATCCGATTTTCAGAAAAGACTTATTTATGTCTGTTTATGGTTTTTAAGTTGATAAATGTAGCATCCGTTTGTTTGTGAAAACTCTGATTTTACTTATATTTTTACCGGGTAGAAACGGGTGTTACATTAGTGGTATCAGAGCAGTTTCGGTCTGTCCGGCCAAGTTGTCAAGTTATTGTGTCATTGACGATCAAGTATTGTCAATTAGTTCTAACTGTTGTTTGTGTTGAAGTGATTAGTGGAGATGGCTGGAAGGAACGATGCTGCTATCGCTACTGCTTTGGCTGCTATGGCTCAGGCCGTGGAAGGTCAGCAAAACGTTGGAGAAAATGCTGGGTCTCGTAGTTTGGCAACCTTTCAAAGGGAGAATCCGCCTACTTTCAAAGGCAAGTATAATCCTGATGGAGCGTTGGCTTGGCTGAAGGAGATGGAGAGGATTTTTCGTGTGATGGACTGCACTCCAGCGCAGAAGGTTCGTTATGATACTCACATGTTGGCAGAAGAAGCTGATGACTGGTGGTTAGAGACTAGCCAAAGGTTGGTAGCTGCAGGTGAAGAGGTCACCTGGGTTGTGTTCCGTAGGGAATTTATGAGGAAGTACTATCCGGAGGATGTTCGGGGTAAGAAGGAAATTGAGTTTCTTGAGCTGAAGCAAGGAAATCTGTCGGTTACTGAGTATGCTGCTAAGTTTGTGGAGTTGGCTAAGTTTTATCCGCACTATAGTGAAGCAACTGCTGAGTTCTCAAAGTGCATCAAGTTTGAGAACGGGTTGCGGCCAGAGATCAAGAAGGCCATTGGATATCAAAAGATCCGTGCCTTTTCTGATTTGATTGACGGCTGCAGGATCTACGAGGAGGATAGCAATGCTCATTATAAGATTGTTAATGAGAAGAGGGGCAAGTCTCAGAGTCGTGGAAAGCCGTATGATGCTCCTGCTGGTAGAGGTGAACCGAAAGCCGCTGAGGGCAAGAGGACTAGTGGGGGAGATGCTCCTGCTGGTATTGTGTGCTTCAAATGTGGCAAAGCTGGTCATAAGAGTAATGCGTGCAAAGCTGAGACGAAGAGGTGTTTCCGTTGCGGTAAGATCGGGCATGAGGTGTCCGGGTGTGAGCATAAGGAGGTGGTTTGTTTCAACTGTGGCGAAGGAGGACACATTAGTAGTCAGTGTCAGAAACCAAAGAAGGAACGAGCTGGTGGGAGAGTGTTCGCTTTGGTAGGGATAGAGACTTCTAAGGAGGGCGGACTTATTAGAGGTACATGCTTCATTAATGGTATTCCTCTAACTTATATTGTTGATACCGGTGCTACTCTTTGTTTTATTGCTGCGGATTGTGTTGAAAGATTGGGTCTTGCGTTGTCTTCTATGAATGGAGAGATGGTTGTCGACACTCCAGCTAATGGGTCGGTGGCTACTTCTCTTGTGTGTTCTGGGTGTCCCTTGTCGATTTTTGACAGAGACTTTGTTGTTGATTTAATTTGGTTGCCGTTGAGCGGAATGGATGTGATCTTAGGTATGAACTGGTTAGAGTATAACCATGCCCATATTAATTGTCATAGCAAGTCTGTAAGTTTTTCTACTCCTGAAGAAGAGGGAGCTGGTTTGTTGTCTGCTAGACAATCGCGGAAATTGATTCGGGAGAAGATGAAAGCTTCGCAAAGTAGACAGAAGAGTTACCATGATAAGCGGAGAGAGAATTTACAATTTCAAGCAGGTGAGCATGTGTTTTTGAGAATCACTTCGGTGACCGGTGTGGGACGCGCTATGAAGTCTAAGAAGCTCACGCCTCGTTTTATCGGTCCGTATCAGATTTCGGAAAGAGTTGGAAATGTTGTTTATAGGGTGGCCTTACCGCCTAATCTTTCGAATTTGCATGATGTGTTTCATGTGTCGCAACTTCGGAAGTATATTTCAGATCCGTCTCATGTAATTCATATGGATGATGTGCAAGTACGGGATAATCTCACTGTGGAGACGATGCCGGTGCGTATCGAGGATCATGAGGTGAAGACTCTAAGAGGCAAGGAGATCGTTTTGGTGAAAGTAGTCTGGTTGGGAGCTGCCGGAGAAAGCATGACGTGGGAGCTGGAAAGAAAGATGCGGGAGTCCTATTCAGAGTTGTTCGAATCAGGTAAATTTTCGAGGACGAAAATATTCTAAGTGGGGGAGAGTTGTAACGCCCCAAAAATTTAATTAATTATTTAATTGAATTATTTGGGAATTTAATTGGTAGAAAAATAATGGAATAACTATATGTTAGTGTATGTGGACCTATTATTAGTGTTAGGATTAGTAAAGGAGAGGTGTTAGGGAAAAAGCCCATGATTAAGTCGCATAAGCTAAGGGAAAGCCCGTGAAGTTAAATGAGTTGACAAAAAGTAGGAAACTAGGTTAGGGTTTCATTATTAGAAAAACAAAAGTTTGAGAGTGAGAGAGAGCTAGAGGGCGCGACGACCAAGAGGAGAGAAGAGGGAGAGAACGACGCCAAGAGGAGAGAGGAGGCTAGGGTTTCGTGACCTTCTAAGGCTAGGGTTCGTGATCTTCTAAGGCTAAGGTAAGGGTGGGATTCAAGCCTTATAATGGGATATATGAATTACTTTATGTGGGGGTTAGGGTTTGATGATTGTCATATGTATGATCACATATGTATTGAGTGCCTTGTTGAATAATTATGTTTGTGTGATTGATATTCCTATGCCCTAGAATTGTTATTGTATTTTTCCATGATCATGAGAAATTGAATTAGGTGCTGAAAGTGGCGCCCTAGGCGCCCTGTCACTGTTTTCTGTTTTTGTTGTTGCTGAAACTGGCGCCCTTGGCGCCTTGTGCATGTTCCTGCGTTTGTGTTGCTGAAAACGGTGCCCTAGGCGCCCTGTTGCTGAAACTGGCGCCCTAGGCGCCCAGTCCCTGTTGTTGTTGCTGAAACTGGCGCCCTGTGCCTGACGGTGTGTTGCTTGCTGAAACTGGCGCCCTAGGCGCCCTGTGCTTGGTGTTTTGTTGCTTGCGGATGATGGCGTCCTATCCCTAGGCGCCATGCTCTATTTTATTGCTGCTGGTGTTGGCGCCCTGTCCCTAGGCGCCACACCCTATGTCTGTGTTGCTGGTGTTGGCGCCCTGTCCCTAGGCGCCACACCCTAGTTCTGTGTTGCTGTTGCTGTGCTGCTGTTGCCGTGTTACTGTTGCTGTGTTGCTGTTGCTGTGTTGCTGATGCTGTGGTGCTGTTGCTGTGCTGTTGTTGCTGTGGTGCTGTTGCTGTGCTGCTGTTGCTGTGCTGATGTTGCTGTGGTGCTGTTGCTGTGCTGCTGATGCTGTGGTGCTGTTGCTGTGCTGTTGTTGCTGTGCTGCAGTTGCTGTGTTGCGATGTGCTGTTGTTGTGCTGCTGTTGCTGTGCTGCTGTTGGTGTTGTTGCTGTTGCTGTTGCAGTGTTGCTGTTGCTGTGGCCGTTGTTGCTATGGTTGCTGTTGCCGTTGTTGCTATCGTTGCTGTTGTTGCTGTGTTGCTGTTCCTGTTTGTTGTTGTTGCATGTTGGCACCTTAACGCCTATGGTTGTTGCTGTTGCTTGTTGGCGCCTTAGCGCCCATTGTTGTGGCTGAATTGTTGGTTCAGATGTTGTTAGTTGATGATGTTACACCAAGTTGAATTGCCTCTATTTATTGGCAGGTGGTATGTTGTAGGCCTATGGCCAACGATGATTTCCGATGTTGTTGCGTTGCTATGTAATCGTTGTTTATTGGTTGTGCATTTACATAGCGTCGCATACATAGCATATTTTTACGATGGAGCTATGCTCAAAACACGATGGCCTGGACTGGCAAATTACGATGAAATGATGTTACGATGTTGATGCCTCTATTTATTGGCTGGATTATGGTACCACATGCATTATAGGGCGGTGGCCCTGAGTCGAGTCACATTCTGCATTCATGTTGCATATTTATGCGATTGAAATGATTTTGACTGTTGCGACGTAATGACTTGACCGTTGTGATATGATGATATTGACTGCTGTGAAATGATGATTTGATGTCCTGACCTGATATATATTGTCTTTCATATGATTCATTATATAGTTCGATATCTCACCCCTTCTGTTTGAATGTTACCCCGATGTTGGTAACGTGCAGGTAACCTCGAATGAATGCCGTTGTACCTTCATTAGTTCGGGTCGGTGTCGTCGCTCTGATACGTAGCACTCGGGGGGATGAACGTTTATTTATGTTATTTAAGTTGTTTACTGTTGGATTTTGAGTTATGAATCTTGCATAGTTGCCACGATTGTTTAGTTGAACCATTTGAATTTCCGCTGCGTAGTTAAAAGAAGTTTGACTTGTTTCGAAATGTTGTTTTGTCGGTTCATCCGAGTTAGGGTGTTATGTATCCGATTTTCAGAAAAGACTTATTTATGTCTGTTTATGGTTTTTAATTTGATAAATGTAGCATCCGTTTGTTTGTGAAAACTCTGATTTTACTTATATTTTTACCGGGTAGAAACGGGTGTTACATTAGTGGTATCAGAGCAGTTTCGGTCTGTCCGGCCAAGTTGTCAAGTTATTGTGTCATTGACGATCAAGTATTGTCAATTAGTTCTAACTGTTGTTTGTGTTGAAGTGATTAGTGGAGATGGCTGGAAGGAACGATGCTGCTATCGCTGCTGCTTTGGCTGCTATGGCTCAGGCCGTGGAAGGTCAGCAAAACGTTGGAGAAAATGCTGGGTCTCGTAGTTTGGCAACCTTTCAAAGGGAGAATCCGCCTACTTTCAAAGGCAAGTATAATCCTGATGGAGCGTTGGCTTGGCTGAAGGAGATGGAGAGGATTTTTCGTGTGATGGACTGCACTCCAGCGCAGAAGGTTCGTTATGATACTCACATGTTGGCAGAAGAAGCTGATGACTGGTGGTTAGAGACTAGCCAAAGGTTGGTAGCTGCAGGTGAAGAGGTCACCTGGGTTGTGTTCCGTAGGGAATTTATGAGGAAGTACTATCCGGAGGATGTTCGGGGTAAGAAGGAAATTGAGTTTCTTGAGCTGAAGCAAGGAAATCTGTCGGTTACTGAGTATGCTGCTAAGTTTGTGGAGTTGGCTAAGTTTTATCCGCACTATAGTGAAGCAACTGCTGAGTTCTCAAAGTGCATCAAGTTTGAGAACGGGTTGCGGCCAGAGATCAAGAAGGCCATTGGATATCAAAAGATCTGTGCCTTTTCTGATTTGATTGACGGCTGCAGGATCTACGAGGAGGATAGCAATGCTCATTATAAGATTGTTAATGAGAAGAGGGGCAAGTCTCAGAGTCGTGGAAAGCCGTATGATGCTCCTGCTGGTAGAGGTGAACCGAAAGCCGCTGAGGGCAAGAGGACTAGTGGGGGAGATGCTCCTGCTGGTATTGTGTGCTTCAAATGTGGCAAAGCTGGTCATAAGAGTAATGCGTGCAAAGCTGAGACGAAGAGGTGTTTCCGTTGCGGTAAGATCGGGCATGAGGTGTCCGGGTGTGAGCATAAGGAGGTGGTTTGTTTCAACTGTGGCGAAGGAGGACACATTAGTAGTCAGTGTCAGAAACCAAAGAAGGAACGAGCTGGTGGGAGAGTGTTCGCTTTGGTAGGGATAGAGACTTCTAAGGAGGGCGGACTTATTAGAGGTACATGCTTCATTAATGGTATTCCTCTAACTTATATTGTTGATATCGGTGCTACTCTTTGTTTTATTGCTGCGGATTGTGTTGAAAGATTGGGTCTTGCGTTGTCTTCTATGAATGGAGAGATGGTTGTCGACACTCCAGCTAATGGGTCGGTGGCTACTTCTCTTGTGTGTTCTGGGTGTCCCTTGTCGATTTTTGACAGAGACTTTGTTGTTGATTTAATTTGGTTGCCGTTGAGCGGAATGGATGTGATCTTAGGTATGAACTGGTTAGAGTATAACCATGCCCATATTAATTGTCATAGCAAGTCTGTAAGTTTTTCTACTCCTGAAGAAGAGGGAGCTGGTTTGTTGTCTGCTAGACAATCGCGGAAATTGATTCGGGAGAAGATGAAAGCTTCGCAAAGTAGACAGAAGAGTTACCATGATAAGCGGAGAGAGAATTTACAATTTCAAGCAGGTGAGCATGTGTTTTTGAGAATCACTTCGGTGACCGGTGTGGGACGCGCTATGAAGTCTAAGAAGCTCACGCCTCGTTTTATCGGCCCGTATCAGATTTCGGAAAGAGTTGGAAATGTTGTTTATAGGGTGGCCTTACCGCCTAATCTTTCGAATTTGCATGATGTGTTTCATGTGTCGCAACTTCGGAAGTATATTTCAGATCCGTCTCATGTAATTCATATGGATGATGTGCAAGTACGGGATAATCTCACTGTGGAGACGATGCCGGTGCGTATCGAGGATCATGAGGTGAAGACTCTAAGAGGCAAGGAGATCGTTTTGGTGAAAGTAGTCTGGTTGGGAGCTGCCGGAGAAAGCATGACGTGGGAGCTGGAAAGAAAGATGCGGGAGTCCTATTCAGAGTTGTTCGAATCAGGTAAATTTTCGAGGACGAAAATATTCTAAGTGTGGGAGAGTTGTAACGCCCCAAAAATTTAATTAATTATTTAATTGAATTGTTTGGGAATTTAATTGGTAGAAAAATAATGGAATAACTATATGTTAGTGTATGTGGACCTATTATTAGTGTTAGGATTAGTAAAGGAGAGGTGTTAGGGAAAAAGCCCATGATTAAGTCGCATAAGCTAAGGGAAAGCCCGTGAAGTTAAATGAGTTGACAAAAAGTAGGAAACTAGGTTAGGGTTTCATTATTAGAAAAACAAAAGTTTGAGAGTGAGAGAGAGCTAGAGGGCGCGACGACCAAGAGGAGAGAAGAGGGAGAGAACGACGCCAAGAGGAGAGAGGAGGCTAGGGTTTCGTGACCTTCTAAGGCTAGGGTTCGTGATCTTCTAAGGCTAAGGTAAGGGTGGGATTCAAGCCTTATAATGGGATATATGAATTACTTTATGTGGGGGTTAGGGTTTGATGATTGTCATATGTATGATCACATATGTATTGAGTGCCTTGTTGAATAATTATGTTTGTGTGATTGATATTCCTATGCCCTAGAATTGTTATTGTATTTTTCCATGATCATGAGAAATTGAATTAGGTGCTGAAAGTGGCGCCCTAGGCGCCCTGTCACTGTTTTCTGTTTTTGTTGTTGCTGAAACTGGCGCCCTTGGCGCCTTGTGCATGTTCCTGCGTTTGTGTTGCTGAAAACGGTGCCCTAGGCGACCTGTTGCTGAAACTGGCGCCCTAGGCGCCCAGTCCCTGTTGTTGTTGCTGAAACTGGCGCCCTGTGCCTGACGGTGTGTTGCTTGCTGAAACTGGCGCCCTAGGCGCCCTGTGCTTGGTGTTTTGTTGCTTGCGGATGATGGCGTCCTATCCCTAGGCGCCATGCTCTATTTTATTGCTGCTGGTGTTGGCGCCCTGTCCCTAGGCGCCACACCCTATGTCTGTGTTGCTGGTGTTGGCGCCCTGTCCCTAGGCGCCACACCCTAGTTCTGTGTTGCTGTTGCTGTGCTGCTGTTGCTGTGTTACTGTTGCTGTTGCTGTGTTGCTGATGTTGTGGTGCTGTTGCTGTGCTGTTGTTGCTGTGGTGCTGTTGCTGTGCTGCTGTTGCTGTGCTGATGTTGCTGTGGTGCTGTTGCTGTGGTGCTGATGCTGTGCTGCTGCTGCTGTGCTGCTGTTGCTGTGCTGCAGTTGCTGTGTTGCGAGGTGCTGTTGCTGTGCTGCTGTTGCTGTGCTGCTGTTGCTGTGTTGCTGTTGGTGTTGTTGCTGCTGCTGTTGCAGTGTTGCTGTTGCTGTGGCCGTTGTTGCCATGGTTGCTGTTGCCGTTGTTGCTATCGTTGCTGTTGTTGCTGTGTTGCTGTTCCTGTTTGTTGTTGTTGCATGTTGGCACCTTAACGCCTATGGTTGTTGCTGTTGCTTGTTGGCGCCTTAGCGCCCATTGTTGTGGCTGAATTGTTGGTTCAGATGTTGTTAGTTGATGATGTTACACCAAGTTGAATTGCCTCTATTTATTGGCAGGTGGTATGTTGTAGGCCTATGGCCAACGATGATTTCCGATGTTGTTGCGTTGCTATGTAATCGTTGTTTATTGGTTGTGCATTTACATAGCGTCGCATACATAGCATATTTTTACGATGGAGCTATGCTCAAAACACGATGGCCTGGACTGGCAAATTACGATGAAATGATGTTACGATGTTGATGCCTCTATTTATTGACTGGATTATGGTACCACATGCATTATAGGGTGGTGGCCCTGAGTCGAGTCACATTCTGCATTCATGTTGCATATTTATGCGATTGAAATGATTTTGACTGTTGTGACGTAATGACTTGACTGTTGTGATATGATGATATTGACTGCTGTGAAATGATGATTTGATGTCCTGACCTGATATATATTGTCTTTCATATGATTCATTATATAGTTCGATATCTCACCCCTTCTGTTTGAATGTTACCCCGATGTTGGTAACGTGCAGGTAACCTCGAATGAATGCCGTTGTACCTTCATTAGTTCGGGTCGGTGTCGTCGCTCTGATACGTAGCACTCGGGGGGATGAACGTTTATTTATGTTATTTAAGTTGTTTACTGTTGGATTTTGAGTTATGAATCTTGCATAGTTGCCACGATTGTTTAGTTGAACCATTTGAATTTCCGCTGCGTAGTTAAAAGAAGTTTGACTTGTTTCGAAATGTTGTTTTGTCGGTTCATCCGAGTTAGGGTGTTATGTATCCGATTTTCAGAAAAGACTTATTTATGTCTGTTTATGGTTTTTAAGTTGATAAATGTAGCATCCGTTTGTTTGTGAAAACTCTGATTTTACTTATATTTTTACCGGGTAGAAACGGGTGTTACAAATGCCACAAGTTCCTTTGGTCCTCTCTTCTCTATCACCTGTTGGATGCTCTGGAGGGCAAGGAAGGAAGAAGTATTTTCAGATTTAAAGTGGAAAAATTGGAAGATTATGAGTAGGATTAATTCGTGCCTTTCTGGATACTTTGAACAAAACTCTTATGACTAACTCCACCTCTATGCAACCTTGCTTGGTTACTCTGAATCCATCTCCTTTATCAAGCTAAATGTTGATGGCAGCTCATGTGGGAATTGTGTGGGAATCCAAGCAAGCTTGGCTTTGGAGGGCTCTTTCGGAATAACATGGGAAATTGGTTGCTGGGTTTTTCTGGAGGTTGTGGTTACTCTACTAACATCAATGCAGAGCTTCAAGCAATTTATCATGGGCTGAAGATTGCTAGGAAACTTGGTTATAGTAACTTGATTTGCGAATCCGATCTAAGTGGCTCTCTCCTTTATTGAAGAAGGAGTTCCCTCTACTCACCCTCATGCTCCCATCATTGACCTTATCAGGTCATGAATTTGGGTTGGAATATCTCCTTTGCTCACTCTCTCAGAGAAGGGAATGCTTGTTGATAACTCTATTTTATATAGAGTTATTTATGCTTCTAAGACTTAAATTATTACTAGAATCTCAGTAATATAGTCATGTAGATAATAAAATATGCAAGAAAACATAAAACAAGGGGAAAGGAAGGTTTTGATAAACAACTTGGCACTTTGGATATTTTGTGGTGCTTTTATGTGTTTGTTCAATGCTGCAGCACTAGATGCCACAGCATTAGAAGGGCGGAATGCCACAACACTACATGCAAAAGCAAAGGATGCCGCATCATTACTCTGTTGACGTCATGGATGACATCAAAGTCAAGTTGCTATGCAAGTGGCCCAAGTTGCTCATCTCAATAGCCACCCTATGTACTTTTTAGATTGTAACTTTTTCTTTTTAAGGACACTTGTCCTTACGCAACAAGACCCCTTTGGTAGTAGATGGAAAATCAAATCAATCAAATTCAAGCAAGTGGATGCAAGTTGGATTTACCTCTTCTCCAAGTAAACTTCAAATTGAAGAAAGCTCACTCATGAAGCTTATAAATACTCCTCACCTCCTCATTCACAAGTAGACCAGAATTCACCACAAAGTATCACTTAAAATCATTTGGAACTAGTTTCGTAAGGAGAGGTAAGGAATTGACAACTTCTTCCTTTGCCCTCTAGCAACTATAAGGAAAGCAATGCTGTAGCATTACTGAGCTAGCTGATGCTGGGGCAATCAATTGTGTGCACTCTACTCTATTCATTGTCTCTTGTATTGGTTAGTTCTATTAATATGATTATGTTTTTAGTAATGTTAAGCCTGGGCTAATTCCATTTGTAGTTGAGATGTCGTACACTTAGTAATGAACTTTTGACTAAGGCTTTGTGTTATATATTGATGTTAGCATTTTAGTTCTTGCATGCTTAATTCTTTCACATTTATTCTTTAAAATTGATCAGCTAAAAATGAATGCAAATTATAAATTCAGACATGGTTTATAATTGGAACTCAAGAACTAATGTGGATAAGTGTTTTAACAAAGGAAACTTTGTAATTCCATGCTCAACCTAGACATAGGCAGCATAGTCCATAGGGTGATACTGTGGGTACTTCATATACATGAGTGAACATATTTAAGGGCGCAGACATGTTGTCCCTTGTAATAAAACTCTGACGACAGTGACAGAAAGGCACACAACAATTGCTACAACATCCAATGCTCCAGCATCATATGTGACACAATGCTACAGCATCAAAAGTAATTTACTAGTGGAAAGCATTCCAACTACTTCTTTATCATATATTTCTCAACACAACTCTAATTGCTTGTTTACTTACTATTTTTACATTCTTGCACACCTCTTTAATTGTGATATTTTGTTACTTCTCACTAAAGCTATTTATTTTAAACTTATAAATTAATCCAATTCCTGTGAGAACAATACTCTACTTTCACTTTATTACTTGTTACGATTGTGTATACTTGCACATCAATTTGTGTATATATATATATATATATCAAGCACAACACTTGTGCAGATTGGCTAGCGAAGCATGGCTCAACCTTGGCTTCTGGTGTCCTCATTTGGCAACATTGGTCTGCAGTTGTTTCCTCTTCTCTATTTGTCGATGCTATATATGGGGTTTGAGAGGATTATAATTAATATAGTTTTTATTTTCCATTTGTGCTCTTTATCTTTCTTGTTCTTAAAAAAAGATTGCCCTGAGTTACACGATATCTCCTCTTCTAAATCCTAACCTGGGATGCTGCAAAATAAGCGGGAATAATAGACTTCCATGCAAATATTTACGTAAGTTTTCCACCACTTTAAAGGGGAAAAATAAACCCCATGCAAACTCCCGCGTAAATGATGCGCCATTTGGGTATTGTAGCTCACTGTATCAACAAAGAAAATGTATGTGGCCTACTTTGATAATTTTGGTTGAGTTCACACTTACACTAATATCAGCCAGCAATGTGAACACCACCATATTTCACTTGTTTTCAAAGGAACTTAGCAATGATATGACATTACATTGGGTTGTAGTAAATAGACATAAAAAAATGCAGAGTTGACAAAATTGGCTAAGTTGACAAAATGTGCATCCAAAGAGTGTGTATAGGCTCCACACACCAATTGAAGCATGGTGATCCGTTGGGTAATACACCAAATGAAGCATCCTCCACATGTCCTACCTCTCCATCTCATGGCTATAATGGGGGCCACACAAGTTATACTTTTGGCATTTCTGATTTTCCGTAAAATGTTGCAGTCCCAACTTTCCCATGACAGCCGTTTTGTTTGAAAAGTAGAGACACATTACACATCTCAATTCACCTCACCTGCATCACTCTAAAAAACACTTTTCAAATTTTCTATGAAAAACAACACTAAGTTGAGAAGAAGTAAGAAGCTGGGGAGAAGAAAAAACCCACAAGAGGGGAAACTTAGGTAACCATTTCATACATTGTTCTCTTCTATTTGCTTAGCTGGACTATTATTATCTGAAATCTGTTGCTTTTCTTCATCTAAACGAAATTTCTTCATCCAAGTGAGAAAGCTAATAACCATTGTAGCAACAGAGAAGAACTTTGTCTTCCAATATCTTCTGTCTTTTCTTCTTTTGTTCATATTTGTGTTAAGCAGCAGTAATGAGTTCAAAAAGGAGGAATATTGTCTTCTTTATTTTTCAAATCTGACACCAAAAGCCATATTAGTGAGCTTCTACGATACAAAAAATGTCAGCTTAAATCAAATTGAGCTTTACTTACCGTGGTTCCCAAAAACTGTAAACCAATCCCAAAGTACAGTCCCAACATTTCTGGATCTGCAATTTGATATCAGGCAGAAAACATTTCTGGTTGTCATTTTCAAAAATCACAAGCAACAAACAGTTGGGAGTAAAGTTTTGACAAGTTTTCAAAAAAACACTTTACCTTCATATTCTATTCACGGCTAACTCTTCTTTTGCATTGTCTTCTAGGTCCAGCTGCAAATTCATAGAAGGGAGTTATTCCATTTTCAAAAAACAATAGCAAAAGTAGCAAGCATCAACTCAAAACCTTCAGTTTCACGACATTGCTAACTACTTTGAGCCAAAAAAGGCTATGAATAAGATGCATGTTGTGAATGTAAAAAAGTATATTGTCCAGTAACATCATTAGGGAGTCAACACGCAAACAGTTTTGTTTGGGGAAAACATATATTCTAAAATTAGAACTTGACAATCTTCTTACACTTGTCTGTTTATTTGTTTTAGCTTCCTCAGCCTTTGGAATTGATTTTGGGGAAAGCAAGAAATCTCCAGCTTTAGAAAAGTCCTAGGAATGTATGTTTTCTCTGTTTTCCATTTAAAATAATTTAAAACGAACACACTTAAAATATAGCTTTGAATTGAATTATATATCTAAGTTACCAAGTTCAACTCTTATACCTCACGATCAATTTCCCTACTTGTATTGAGATTGAGAATGCTGTTGCAACTGATCGCTTGTCCTTTTTTTTACTTGAAGCAGAAGACTTTGATGGTCAAAATAATAACATTCCAATTTTTTAATGAACATAACGGAAAAAATACGGAATTTTCGTAAAATATAGAATTCAGAAACCCGGTCAAAGAATAAAGCACAGGCAGCAAGCAAAAAAATGTGCAGGCAAAAGAACAAATGATCAAATGGTAAAATCAAGTGATACTATAGTTGCTTTTGTAATATGTTTACTCTACAATTAAATACTCCAGGCTGATTGCAGAAAGCTTATATACTTATTTACCTTATCCTAGGTTCTCCAGCTTGCGTCTGACGCTCGGACCTTCTATTTCCAACCCATTGTTGCATTGTCTGGTTCCACAGAAGAAGACCTGCATACATCATCGTTATTACAACAAGTTTATATAGATGCTAGAAAGTGTAAATATCCAACAACAAATAGCCCATAAAATAAAACGTGTTGATCAAAGAAAATCCTAGAAACTAATTTTGAACTCTAAGTTTCAGAAATAGCATTCACATGATTAAAGTGAGCACATCAAGATAAAAGACACTGAAGTTTGAAAGAAAAGATACAAATAAGGGAATTATCCTAACACAATGAGACACATAGTGTATGGGTAAGAGGATGCCTCAGAAAATACATATCCCTATGTTAGGGTAGTTGCATTGCAGAACAAGCACCAAGCATTCAATCGTTTTAGAAGTAGTAACTGCCTTGCAAGGGTCTAGGATTATAATTTGAAAATTCCATGAAACTATAACATACGTGACACCAAATTAGATGTGAGTTTGCAATACTCTACTAAATTTGAGCAAAATAGCTTACACGGAAGAGAAAATGGCTATTGAAAACAAAGAAGATTGGTATAAGCACCCGATGATAAAGTATGAGACTAACTGATGAGCCAAGATAATATATAAAGTATGTTCACTTGTTGAATATTTTGGTATGATACTGACTTATTAAATTAAACCAGTAATCTCATTTTATAACTATTAAGAATTATAAACTACGTAAAATAGCAAGACAGAATTAACAAAAGTTGTACCCAGGTTCACAATTGAAACCTTGGAGATGCTAAATATGAAATAATTCTTCCTAGGAAAGTGTTAATAGACATAGTTATATATAGGATGTCTATCATATTAAAAAAGAGAGAAATTGAAAACAAATAGAACAAAGTTTGGGATTAAAACTTCTACCCCCGGGCTCCGGCCACCGTTACGGTGGTCGCATTCCCGGCGCGCCGTTCCCCGGCGTGGCCACGTTCTCGAACCCCCATGGTTTCGTCTCTCCCTACTGCTCGCAGCTGCTCCGGTGACCACCACTATTTACCCACTCCGGTCGCGAACCATCATACCAAAGCTCTCTCTCTCTCTCTCTCTTATTCTCTTCCTCATGCGCCTCTCTCTCTATCGTCTCGATTTCTGTCTCCTCGACGCGGCCAACCTCTCTGTCTCTCTTGCCGTCGCAAGCTCCACTGCCATCTCAACCCCTTTCCACTCTCAGTTTCATTTTTCTCTCACTGTAATCTCACATCTCTCGGTTCTCTCTCTGCCATTTCTCTTTCTCTCTTTATCTCTTTTCTCTCATCCGCGCTATTGTGCGGCTGTGTATTTTCTTTGATCAAAAGTGCGACTGTGTATAAAATTAGGGTTTCTCATCACCCAACCTTTCCTTCTATATTTACCACTTTATTTTTTCTTTATTCAAACAATTAAACAATAATAATCATTTCAAAAAGAATAAAACTGTTTGCTAAATCCCCACTTTATTTTTGAATGGAAATCTCGGGCTTGCATCACATTTTTTTCGCCCACTTTGAGAGAGAGATGTTGAGAGCCGCGCTTTAAAAAAAATCGAGTGAGAGAAGAAAATGCGTGAATGGTAACAAATTGCACTGTCTTCGAATGACCGTTACAACATAATTATTAACCCACCGACGCTACCCATTTTGTAAGCCCTCTAATCGTAAATCATTAAGTAAAAATCCGCCCATATTTGTCACTATTTCGTAATTAGCAATGTAATTATCACATTGATTCACCATTATAAACGCAAACACACCCCGTGCATAATCGCCCTAGTTTTACTAATACATTCCTATTCATATTTCTAATGAATAAAAAAAATAATTTTTCTTCACCAATACAATTCCTATTGGTAAAAGAGACAAAGTCTGATTTTTCTTCATTCAAATATTGTAAACAAAATAAATAAATAAGAGTCGAAGATTGCTTTCTTTAAAGAAAAAACCATCCAAGTCCACTTACTCATAATAGATGATTCTTGACTATTTGATTTGATTTTTTTTTTTGACAAGAAATTATTTGATTTGATTGATCGAGTTACTCTATGCAATAAACGTGAGATCTAAAAATAATAAATAATAAACTTAATGAAAATCAAAATTTAGAACATAAGTATTTTGGTATATTAAGAAATATTTTTTTTTTTGACAAAGTAAGAAATATTTTTTTAAAAACATAAATATTTTTGTCGTCAAAAGAATTTAAAACATAAATATTGTTTTAGTCTATTTTTGATCAATAAATATTGTTTTAGTCTATTAATGTCGACAATACAAAAAAAAGAAGTCTTAATGTACATTTTTTTTATCATATTATATATAGTTATATACTAATTTAATTTACACAAAATTGCAAGCAGCCATGGACAGACAACAAGATCAACAACCCACCACCACCTAATGACAAGAATTTTCATTTCATAAAAAAATATGATATGATGTCTAGCCTCGGTGATTTCTCCCAAGAAGTCCTTCCATAATCACTTTTTTCTTATATTCCTCCGAATCAAAATCCACGTCGTTTGACTTCATTTTGGGATCCTCGTCGTTTACCAGTAATATCCTTTCTAAAACGCGGGATGAAATACAACCACGCGGAAGTGCAAAGAATGGCACATAAACGACCCCAAAATATCATTATCATCAAAGTCACCAACAGTACGGACATTCCTACAAGAGCGTCGTATGAGCTCTGCGCGTTTCTGGGTTTTGATGTCGTTTGGTTTTGCATTGCAGACGACGGCCGCCGCTCCTGTCGTTTTGCGCGCGTTGGAGTTGTTCTAGCTTGTTCACGCGTGTCCTCTGCATTGTTACTATTCGGACCATGCCTTGTCTGATCCAAACATTAACAAACAAGGAAAAATATATCTTTTTTTGACTGAACAAGGAAAAATATATACAAATTAAAAAATATATACAAAGATATCGATTTAACTAAATTTAATTAATTAATTAATGAATAAAATAAAATTTGAAATAGAAATTGTAGATATTTCAAACTTTTAGTTTAACAGTTTTTAAAAAATTAATTTAGCTGATAAAAAGTTATTTACTGATATAATGTATACATTTTATTATACTTAATATTTGTTGAAAATTTTCATACTAGGTAAAACATTAAATTAATATAAATTTTTTCACTTAACAATTATTTAAAATAAAAAATTAATATTATTTAGCTCATGTTTGAATAAATAGTTTTATTAAATGCTTATAACATAAGTGTTTATCATGTAAGTATTTATGTATAAGCTATATATTATTCTATAATGCTATACAAAAATAAGACGTGTATGTCTATATATATATATATAAATTGAAAACAACCTATTATAGAGAAATTAAACATTCATTCAAGAAGAGTATTTCTCTAACTTTGTTATTTTTTTAACATTAACAGTTCAAATTGGGTATGTAATTATTGGACAAAAAACATTGCTAGCATATGCTGGGGATAAATAATTGAATAGACATCAGAATCAGATAAATACCTGTGACGGTGTATAATAGGGTGTGCCGGGGAGCACCAATGGTGGCTGAGTTGGTGGTGGTGGAGGATTAGTTAGTTGAGCTTTTGATTTAAGAGTTGACGACTTTGACCGTGACTTGGAATAAGCTTTAACATTAGAGAATGAGGCTTCAAGCGGCACCGTTTTGGAGGTTGACTTTGTATTCATTCCAATCCTTAGCCATGAAAACCATCTACTTCTCTTTTGCTTTGTTATATGATCATCAGGCTCTTTCTCTTTCTTGGGTAGGTGGGATCCAAAACAACATAGAAATATAGAGGTTTTGGTTTTGGTTTTGGTTTTGGCCATGGAAATAAGAGAGAGGGTTAGAGAAGAGAATATTAGGTATAAGAGATGAACATGAACATATGATTATGAATATGTTGATGGAGTAGGATTTTTGAGACTGGAATATGAATGGTTTAATTAGTCTCTATTGGTGATGAATGCATGATAATTAAAATATTTGATAGGTAGGGTATATGAGAAATATATAGTTTTATATAGAATTATGTTTTAATTGTTTTATACAAAGTTGTGAGGGTTGGAGGGAAGACTTGGACTTTTTCCTTTTTATCTAATTTTCCTTACACGTTTACACTTTTCTTACGTTTCATTGTGTTCTTATAACTTTTTTTTTGACAAATTGTGCCCTTTAACTTACTCTCTTCCCATTCCAATTTTTAAATATGGAGGTTTTTCTAAGCTACTTCTAGCTTACGTGCATGCCTCGTAGCACTAAACATATTTAGATATAAAGTGTTAAATGAAATGAAACATTGACAAAGAAAGAACGTCGTCTTTTTAGTAATTAGTAAGAAGGGAATATTTGGAATGAAGGACCTAAGTTTTTACTAATTATTATAAGTATGTGCATACCATGATATATATTGTCTAATTAAATATAGCCTACTTGTTAGGATATTAAAATTTTCTGGTACATATTTTATTGACGGAAGCTTCTTTCACTAGAAAGAAAAAGGCTTAACATGTTAAAATTTAGATTTGGTTCCAAAAAAAATTCATGAGCTTTGGTTCCTCATGTTTGAATATGTTTTTTTTATAAGCAATGATGTATTATATAGAGTACAAAGGGTACTCAAACCCGTTACATTAAATAAGGATTATCGACGTGTAGACAAGCCAATGGGTTAAGCTAGCCACCAATTTGAAATCGGCCAATAAACGATTTCAAATGTGCCAAACAACCGATTCCAAAATCCTTTTTTGCACTAGTGCGTCCTCCTCGTTTGTCTTCTAGGCGGATGCGTCCTGCTCTGTGCACGGTATCTACGGCGGCGCATGCGGTTTAGACGCTCTCTGTGGTACTATCGTTGTCTCCTCGAGTGTCGATTGTGCTCGTCGGCACCTCTCCTCGGCTAGCAAGGGTTCTCCTCAGTTTTTAGAAGCCTTACTCGACATTTCCGGTCAACCCCGGTACATAGCCCTTAAGGGCGAAGATGCTCAAAGCCCTTCAGGGTGGCCGACTTGCAATAACTCCTCTGTTTCCCGATGTTTTGCTATTTATTGTTACCTTGTTGTGCCACCATTTTCATTTATGGGGCTTGCATCGACCCTCTGGTCGAAGCATTTAATGGTTTCCCTCTTTTCTTAAGTCTTTATTGTTATCTTGAAAGCGTTTTCACCTGCCTCCTCTTAACTTGTGTATAAATACGGCTAATTTCATGTCCTTGTGTTGTCATTCCATTCCTCTTTTCCTCTTGGTGTACTTCGCGAGCGTTAGCTTGCTCTTGTTGGGATGTGTGGAGTAGTTGGTGAAGTGGGGCGAACATGGCCTCGAAAAATGGTTTGTTCAAGAGGGTCATTCATTCTGTTGGAGGCGTGCGGAGTCCACTAGTCCGGTCGCCAGTTTCCCAGTGTGTTTTAACTCTCACCCTTTGGTTTTCCCTGGGGAAGGCGTGGGATACACAATGAAAATTTGGTGGAGTCGAGGGTGGGGGGAGTCATGAAGAGTAGAAGTGAGTTAGCGTCGCCGACCTCCCCTCGTCTACTTGGTGGTATCTTTTGGGAACAAGTCGGGGCTTCTGCTTCATTATCAGCTCGTAGTCGTTGTCTTCGGGTTTCCAAGCTGATCCTATTTGGAGCTCTGTTGGTTTGTTCTTTCAGAATGTTGTTGTATTTGGAACATATTTTAATGGAATTTGCAACTATTTTGTTCCTGTAGCCCTTGTTTTCTTTACGTTGTGTCGTTAGTGACACCAGGATTTGATTGGTTGTCAATCGAAGGGCCGCGTCTTTATGGCGGAACGGTGCAATTTGACAATTGATGCGTCACTTGGTTTTGGGGAAGGTGCCTATTCTGCCCATATAAAAGGGTGGAGGTTTGGTGAGATTTGTTGCCATATTTATTTTGGAGTTGTGCCTTGGAGATTTTCGATTTTTCTTGGTGGAGAGATTAGTCCGAAGTTTCTGATCGATTTGTTTGATTTTAATGGTCGGCGGTCGTTGTTGGAGATGGAGATTTCTGGTTGCGCCGCTGGTGACCCTATATTGTTGTCTTTGGATGATGAGTCATTTCAGTTTATTCCTTTTTTGCCCTTGAATGAAGATGTGGGCTCGATGTCACTGTCGTCGTTGGGCCACCACTTGCCCCTCTGTCAGTGGTGGTATTATGGTTCCTCCCAAGCGTCTTGGTAAGCTACAACAAGTGTTGGGACATTTTTTCGGTCCGCAGTTTTCCCAGTCGGAGGTGCGTCAATCGTATTGTGAGGTGGAGGCGACCACCAATCATTTTGATTTTCCTCCAAATAAGTTTCTGTCTTGGTACAATCAAGCGGTGGATGTGTTGGACGAGGGCTCTTTTCCTCGTGATGCGCCATAGTATGCTTGGGTGGCGCCTGAGGTGATGTCGATGAAGTCGATCTATCTTGCGGAGGCCGGCATAGGCGGTTTGCCTCGGTTGTTTCCTAATGAAGTTAATCCCGGTGAGGCGTGGGCCATTTGTCTAGTGAAAGCTGAGGAGAGAGTCTGTTCTTATTTCGATGAGGTGGAATTCAATGAGCAAGCAAAGTTCACCATGTATGAGTTTGTCATGAATGATATAGGGGTTGGGGGTTCCCAGTACTGTTTTTGGGTCAAATCTTCCGTGGGATTTGAACGTTGCACCGAGCCAACTTCATTTAGAAAGTTGGTCATGAGTTAAAGCTTTCTGATGTTTGACAAATTATGTACATATGTCAGTCGCTTCAATTGTTCTTCGCATATTTTCAGGGTGGCGAGGCTGCCTCGGTGTAATCTTGGGAAGAAAAGTTGGGTGGGATTGGTTCAAAAGAAGAGATGTTTTTCTTTGCTTAGCGACTCTGTCGAAGGATTCGAAACAGAGTATGTTTGCGTGGTTCCTGCGAATATGCCTGCGTGTCGGCGACACTGTTGTTTGAATGGCAATGGTTTGGAGGTTTACAAGTTTCTTTTCTTGTGGTCGGAGAACATGTCTTTTGTAACGCCCAAATTTAATTAAATATTTAGGTATTCAATTATTTATTTTATTTATGTTAATTGGTGTAATTATATTAATGTTGGATTGAGAGGGTGTGTATTTGGGTTTTAGGTGATGGCGTTAGTGATCGGGCCTGAGGAAGCCCGTGATCCAAGCCCACTATCCTAGGCGCATATTTAAGCCTAAAATTTAGGGTTTGGCTCATTTTTGTGCAAAAGAAAAGAAAGGAATTGCGAAGAGAGAAAGAGAGAAGGAGGGGCGGCGATCTCAAGGAGAAGAGGAAGAGGAGAAATTTCGCAAAGTCAAGGGAGCAGAGAAGAGAAGCTGTGTTGCTGTGGTTACTGTTGGTGATTTCTCCCAGGGTCTTCTATTCCTAAGAATTAAGGCAAGGGTGAGACCTCTCTTTCACTATAATGGTGGGTATGATGGGTATTAGGGTGGGGGCTTAGACCTATGTTGCCATGATCTTGTGTGATTGTTTGATTTGTAGTTGATTGAAATCCTTGATTGATGGTTATTACGAAATTGATGTCTTGATGATGATTATTATGAATTGGTGTTTTGATGTTGGTTGTTATGAAATTGGTGTTTTGATGTTGTCATGGTCGTACATGAGGTGTTTGACGAATTTGGTTGCGTTGTTGTTCAAGTCCTAGGCACTACAAGCGCCATTGTTGTTGCCACTGTCAAGTGTTGTTGCTGTCTGGGCGCTGGGATCCCTTGTATGTTGTTGCTGTTCTGGCGCTGGGCGCCAGGATCCCTTGTATGTTGTTGCTGTTCTGGCGTTGGGCGCCAGGATCCCGTGTGTGTTGTTGCTGTTCTGGCGCTGGGCGCCAGGATCCCCTGTGTGTTGCGCTGTTCTGGCGCTGGGCGCCATGTGCTGGACGCCAGGATCCCTTGTGTGTTGTTGCTGTTCTGGCGCTGGGCGCCAGGATCCCCTGTGTGTTGCGCTGTTCTGGCGCTGGGCGCCAGGATCCCTGTTGTGTTGCTGCTGTGTTGCCTGTTGCTGGCGCAGAGGGGCGCCAAGGGCGCCTAATTTTGGCTACCCGTGTTGCGTTCCTAAGTTGTGTTTCCGTATAGTTATGTTGCCTGGATGTCATTGGTGCTGAGTTTTGGTTGCTAAGTTGCGTATTCTGAAATGTCACTGGGATCCCCTCCCCTGGGCGCTTGTTTCTGCCTGCGCCAGTTTTTCTGTGTTGCGTTGCCCTTGGGCGCCAGGATCCCCTTCCTGCGCCAGTTTTCTGTGTTGCTTGTTCCTGCTAGGCGCCCAGGTCAGCATGTTCCTCAAATTTTTTCCGGTTTTGTTTTTGACATATCTTTTGACTCGGATGTCCGTTTTAAGTGTTTCAAAGTGCGTTGCGAAGCTTATTCATTTTTCTACCTGTGTGTTCAATTTTAAGGTAAAAATTATTATTTTTCTGACAGTTTCTGGGCGCCTCAAGTGGCTGTCCCCGTTAGTCGTTGTCGTTGGCGTTGTAAACCTATTTCGGTGTTTAAAACCCTTTTTGGTGTCCTATTTGGTGTCGTGAGCTGAAGTAAAGCCTTTTGATGTAATCCGTAATATTAATGTCCCGGTGTCAATAATGATGTGTTGATGTTTTTGACGATAATGCCCTAGTGGCTATTACTTTGATTGACGATGGTATTGATAATGAATAAAAGCTGTGGTTTTATAAGTGACGATGATGCCATAAATGCTATTAGTGACGATGATGTTAATGACGATGAATGTTAGTGGCAAATGTATGTGTGACGATAACTTGACAGGTGATGTGCCTTTCATTGGCAAATTGGTAAGTGATGGGTTGTAAGTTGATTGTGCTTGTATGGGACTGTCTCTGGCGCATGTCATGGTGTCTCATACATCTCATGTGCATAAACAAGTGACGATGATGCAATAAAGGCTATTTAGCGACGATGATTCCATAAAGGCTATTTATTGACGACGATGACAGGTACCTCATGCATACGCCCGTTGCGATGGGTTGCATTTCATACATGTTCATGACATTGTGATGACTTGTTGTGATGACTGATTTGATGTGCGATGTGGTTTATATAGCGTTGTAGCTCTAGCATAATACTTATCATATGCACTGTTATATTGTTAGATGAACTCACCCCTTCTGTTTGAATGTTACCTCTATGACATTTAGTAGAAGAGAGATGATGTTTTAAAAATGTTTTTAAAAATAAAATTGTTGTGTTAAAAGCCTTTGAAAAATATTTTTGCATGCATGCATAAGGTGGCACCTAAATCTAAAAACAATTTTTGTGAAAAGCTTGAAATCGATTTCCTAAGTTATTATGCAGCTTGAAATCGATTTCCTAATTCTCATAAGGCTTGAAATCGATTTGATAAACTATTGTTGAAGCAATGAATCGACTTCAATACACAATGAGCAAAGCATGAAATCGATTTTGACTCACAATGTTTCAAAGCATGAAATCGATTTCTCCTTATGTATTTAGAGCAATGAATCGATTTCCAACTTCCATTTCTCAAGCATGAAATCGATTTTAATATACAATGCCTTAAGCATGAAATCGATTTCATACACATTGCCTTCCTTATTTAAAAGATCATAATCGATTCTTGGCTCCCTTTTGAAAGAAATACAATCGATTACATGCTTCCTTGAAGCACAAAATCGATTGACACAAGCAAGGAATCGATTATACCTTTCCTTGTATTTAGAGCAAACAATCGATTATGCCATCTAGTGCATCAAAGCACATAATCGATTTCAACATTGTGGTTTTTATTTCAACGGTCAATTTTTTACATTCCCTATAAATAGGAAGCTTGGATTCACAAATCCAGACACCACTTTCCACTTCTCTGCTACGTACCTTCAGATCAAAAAGCAAAGAGAAAAAAATAAGAGCTTTCATTTTCAGATCTATATTTCAAAGTTCTTCATTTTCAAAAACCAATCATCTCTCACTCTACTATATTGTTACTATACTGCTGAAGTGATTGGTTCGTAGATCTCATATTGTATTCGTTTTCTAAGTGGTTATTTTGAAATCCTGGGAGGTGTTCTTGGGTCGTTCAATCAGGAGATTGAAGCGGTTATTTTGAAATCCTGGGAGGTGTTCTTGGGTCGTTCAATCAGGGGATTGAAGCGGTGTTGAAATCCTTAGCTAGGTGCTCGGGTTCTCAGTTCGGGGGAATTGAGATTTGCTATCTTGAAGTTGCCTGTTTGTAAAGAATTCTTCAATATAGTGGTTACCATCAAGTCCAAGGGTTGCAAAGCCTGAGGCCGAGGACGTAGGGCTTTTATTCCGAACCTCGCTAAAATCCTGGTGTATCTCTATCCCTATCTCTTTACTTTGCTTTATTATCTATACCCTTGCTTATTGCTATATTGAATGTTATTTAGATCTGTTTATCATACCTTTCATCTGTCTACAACTAAACTACTCTGATCTTGTGCTTATCTATTATCTTCCATATCACTGCAATTGAACTACTTTCTACTATATTCAATATCACTACACTTCTTATAAATAATCTTATTGTGTATATTGAATATAGTATAATATCTCTTTGTTCCTAAATCTGCCTGCTTGCACCATATAAAGTTTAAATCTAAGTTTCCGCATCTGATTTAAAACAAACTTATCATTTATTTTGAAAAGAATCCAAGATTTACATATAACCTTATTCACCCCCCCTCTAAGGTTATACTATAGTCTAACAAGTGGTATCAAGAGCTAGAAATTGCATATAGAGCTTTACATCTCGCAATTTAAATTCTATTTATCTATCTGTGAACATGGGTTCTTTTATGAAAGAGGGGATGTCCTTCAATAGGCCACCCCTGTTTGATGGAACTAACTATGACTATTGGAATAGTCGAATGAAATGTCATGTGCAGGCTATAGATTTCACCCTTTGGAGGATTATTGTTGATGGACCACTGATTCCTATGAAGATCAAAATTACAAAACCAGGTAGTACTGATGGAGACACTACAAAAAGTCAAGCCACCGGCAAAGCAGAAGAAGTTCCAATTGAAGACATCTACACCATCGATCTGAGTGAGCTAAGAAAATCTGAGCTTGACAAAATATCTCAAAATGCCAAGGCTATGAATATTCTTCACCTATCACTTTGTGAAGAAGAGTATGGAAGAGTAAAAGGGTGTCAAACAGCAAAAGAAATCTGGGATTGTCTGGAAGCTACACATGTCGGTACAAGCCAAGTAAAGGATATAAAAATCAGAATCCTAACTTCTGAGTATGAATCATTCAAAATGAAGGAAGGTGAATCTGTTGCAGCTATGCACCAGAGACTGAATCTGATTATAAACAACTTGAGGGCTCTAGGAAAAAGGTATTCTACAAAAGATATAAATGGGAAGATTCTTGCATCTCTGACTGGTGAGTTCTTTCCAAAAACTTGTGCAATCACTGAAGCCAAAGATATTGGCACTCTACCCCAAGAAGACCTTATTGGGTCACTTCTGGCTTTTGAGGTAGTATTGGCTGCCAAAAAGAGTCAAGAAAAGGAAGTGATGAAAGAAAAGAAATCTCTTGCCCTTGCTGCTAAAACTCCTAAAGTAGCAAGGAAAGAGGTTGAGTCTGATCAAGAAACCGATGATGAAGACATGGCTATGCTTGCCAAGAATTTCAAAAAATTTATGAGATTCAAAAAGTTTGGAAAGGGTGATTTTTCAAAGAAGTCCGGGTACAACAAAGAAGACAGGTATGAGAAAAAGGATGATCAACTAAAGTGTTTCGAATGCAACAAACCGGGTCACATCAAAGCAAACTGTCCAAAGCTGAAATCTAAGTACAAGCAAAAGAAAGCAATGAAAGCAACATGGGACAACACTGATACTGAAAGTGAGACCGAAGAAGAAGAGGAAGTCGCAAATGCTGTCTGTCTCATGGCAAAGAACACAACTAAAGCAACATGGGATAATCTCAGCACTGATGGTGAATCAGATGAAGATGAGCAGACTGACAATGCTGTCTGCAATATGGCAAGTGACGCATCTAAGGTAAGCCTTAACTCCTCTAGTCTTTCTGATTCTTCTATACATGATGATCCATTTGATGATGCGTGTAGTAGTCACAATTTGAGTGAAGCTTTTGAAGCTCTTTATTTTGAACATGAAACTCTTTTGTTAAAATCTAAGAAATTAACAAAGAGCAACAAAAGCTTGTCCACTCAAATCGAGACACTTGAAAATGAGGTAGTTAAATTGAAGAATGAGCTACATAAAACAAAACCTTTCAACCTTGAATTTCTTGAGCTTAAACAAAATTTTGAAAAAGTCAAGGTCGAAAATGAATTTTTGAAAGAATCTTTGAAAAAGTTTGAGGTTGGTGAAAAGACCTTGACTCAGTTGCTTCACTCTCAACATCAATATGTTGATAGGAGAGGAATTGGGTACAAAGGCAATTCCACCTCCTCTGTTTTGAACAAGAAAATAACTTTTGTAGCTGCTACTTCAAGTTATACACCTACTGTTTTCTCATGCACCTATTGTCAAAAAGGGAACCATAGCTCTCTTAGATGTCCTATTCGTAAATTATGTGAGCTAGGTACCCTTATACCTGCCTGTAAGAAACCAAGGTGGATTGTGAAAGCAAACCCCTTGATAACTAACCCCCAAGGACCCAACAAAATTTGGGTACCTCGTACTAGTTGTTAAATGTTCCTCTTGTAGGTTGGTCCTTCATCTAAAAAGAAAAACGTGTGGATGGTTGATAGTGGATGCTCAAGGCATATGACTGGTGATGCCTCACTATTTCTGAAATTGAGCAACAAAGCTAGTGGATCTGTAAAGTTTGCCAACAATGAATCTGCTCAAGTAATAGGTAAAGGTTGTGTGGGTAAGGAAAACACAATTAAAATTAAAGATGCTTTATTAGTTGATGGTGTTAAATTTAACTTACTAAGTGTTAGCCAATTATGCGATAATGATTTTGATGTGCACTTTTCTGTTGATAAATGTGTTATCACCCATATGTCTTCTAAACTCTACATTACTGGCTTTCGAGAAAACAATGTATACTATGTTGATTTTGATAATGTAAGTGATGATATAGTATGTATGCCTACCTTGATTGATGATGTGGATTTGTGGCATAGACGCTTAGGACATGCTAGTATAGAACATCTATCTAAGTTAAGTAAGAATGAGCACGTTAGAGGTCTACCTAAATTGAAATATGAAAAAGGCCAATTTTGTGATGCATGTCAACTTGGTAAACTACACAAAACCTCTTTTAAATCAAAACCTGTTATTTCCACCAAAAATGTGCTTGAACTGCTACATCTTGATTTGTTTGGTGAAATTAATGTCGTAAGTCTAGGAGGGTCTAAGTATGTCTTTGTTATTGTTGATGATTATTCTAGATATACTTGGGTTATCCTACTTGCAAATAAAAGTGATGCTTTTAACGAGTTTGCTAAGTTGTGCAGAAAGCTACAAAATGAGAAAAACTTAGCCATCAAAGAAATTAGAAGCGATCATGGAGGAGAGTACGAAAATTCATCATTCAAGACTTGGTGTGAAAAGTATGACATTCATCATAACTTTTCAGCGCCAAGAACTCCTCAACAAAATGGTGTGGTAGAAAGAAAGAACAGAACTATACAGGAGATGAGCAGGACAATGCTGAATGAGCACAACCTTCCCAAATACTTCTGGGGTCATGCAGTGGATACAGCTTGTCACGTACTAAATCGAGTATACTTAAGGCCATCTCTCAACAAAACGCCATACGAGCTGTGGAATGGTAGAGCTCCAAATATTTCATATTTCAAGGTGTTTGGAAGTAAGTGCTTCATCCTTAATACCAAGGACAAGTTGGGTAAGTTTGATGCTAAATCATCTGAAGGTATTTTTATGGGTTATTCTAGTCATAGTAGAGCTTATATCGTTTACAATAAAATTGATAAAACTATGCAAGAATCTATTCATGTTTCTTTTGATGAAACTAACCCGTTTGTCAAGAAAGCTGATGATGAGGATGAAGTGATAGAAGTGATCGAAAATAGATCACCTGAAACTAACAATGAAAGTGTAGGAGAAGCAGAGGTGGAAGTTGAACCTCAAAATGAAGTTGAAATGGAACGAGAGCCCCAAGACATCGACGACCATATCCATGGAAGAACACACGATGATCTGCCCAAGACATGGAAATCAGTTCGAGATCATCCCCTGGAGCAAATTATTGGTAGTCCATCAAAGGGAGTAAAAACTCGTTCTTCTCTTAATCTTTTATGCTTTCATAGTGCTTTTGTCTCTCAAATAGTTCCAAATAATATCAAGGAAGCTTTAAATGATCCAGAATGGGTTTTGTCAATGCAAAAAGAACTTGAACAATTTGAACGGAACAAAGTTTGGCATTTAGTCGAAAAACCGGTCGATCGAACCATCATAGGTACTAAATGGGTTTTTCGCAACAAACTTGACGAAAATGGTACAATTTTATTAAACAAAAGTCGTTTAGTTGTTCAAGGTTTTAACCAAATCGAAGGGGTGGATTTTGAAGAAACTTTTGCTCCTGTGGCCAGGTTGGAGTCCATTCGGATAATATTGGCATTTGCCTCTTACATGGATTTCAAACTACACCAAATGGATGTCAAAAGTGCCTTCCTAAATGGTTTTTTAGAAGAAGAAGTATATGTAAAACAACCCCCTGGTTTTGAAGATTTTAAAAATCCTGATCATGTTTTCAAACTTGACAAAGCTCTTTATGGATTAAAGCAAGCCCCTAGAGCTTGGTATGAGAGACTAAGCAAACATTTAACTGCCAATGGTTTCCAAAAGGGTAAGATTGATTCTACCTTATTCCTTAAAACCAAGGGCAAACATATCATAGTAGTTCAAATCTATGTTGATGATATTATCTTTGGATCTACTAATGATGATTTGTGCAAGGAATTTTCTGAGATGATGACTAGTGAATTTGAAATGAGTATGATGGGAGAACTTAACTTTTTCTTGGGACTTCAAGTGAAACAATTAAATGAAGGAATCTTCATATCCCAAACAAAGTTCTCAAAGGAATTACTGAAGAAATATAACATGAATGACGCAAAAGAAATCAACACTCCTATGGCAACAACAACTAAACTAGATAAGGATGAGCAAGGTAAACCGGTAAATGAAACTATGTATCGAGGTATGATAGGTAGTCTCTTATACTTAACTGCATCTTGACCTGATATTATGTTTGCTGTATGCCTGTGTGCTCGATTTCAAGCATGCCCAAAAGAATCACATTTAAAAGCTGTAAAACGGATTCTTAGGTATGTTAAAGGGACCATAGACTTTGGTTTGTGGTACCCGAAATCGAGTACGTTTGATTTAGTTGGTTTTTCTGATGTTGATTTTGCAGGTTGCACTCTTGATAGAAAAAGTACTAGTGGAACTTGTCATTTTCTTGGTCCTTGTTTGACCTCCTGGTCTAGTAAGAAACAGAACAGTGTTGCTTTGTCCACCGCTGAAGCTGAATATGTGGCGGTTGGAAACTGCGTTGCACAAGTTCTGTGGATGAAACAAACTTTGGAAGACTTTGGTCTAATTTTCGAAAATGTGCCTGTTTTATGTGATAATACAAGTGCTATTAATATTGCTAAGAACCCTATACATCACTCTAGAACTAAGCATATAGACATAAGACATCATTTTATTAGAGATCATGTGTCTAGGGGGAGCATTGCATTGAAATTTGTAGGCACTAATGACCAACTAGCGGATATCTTCACTAAACCCCTAGCCGAAGCTCAATTTTGTAAAATCCGTAGAGAGCTAGGGATGCTTGATTATGCTAGTTTATAAAATGTTTTCTATTTGTTTTTTCACCCCCCCCCCTCCTTTTTGATGAAAACAAAGGGGGAGAAAATATGCAGGTTACTACTATATGGGGAGAAAATATATGATTATGCTTAGGGGGAGCGAAAATATATGATTATGCTTAGGGGGAGCCTTTTCAAAAAGAATTTTCATTATTACCAAACCCTATGCATAAAGTAATTTGTTATCATCAAAAAGGGGGAGTTTGTTGAACCAAGGACAAACACTCTTTGTTTTGAATGATAACAAATTACATCTTGTTTACTAATGGTTGCAGTTGAATGAAAGTACAGAAAAAAATGAAGGTACAGTGATTAAATCAAAGAGCAGGGACTAAAGTGCAATGGCTTGCAGAAGAAGCAACAATGAAGTTGAAGACCTAATTGTTTATCTGTTTTTGATAGGACTCAAATGTAAGATCCTATCCCTTCAGCTTTATGACATTTAGTAGAAGAGAGATGATGTTTTAAAAATGTTTTTAAAAATAAAATTGTTGTGTTAAAAGCCTTTGAAAAATATTTTTGCATGCATGCATGCATAAGGTGGCACCTAAATCTAAAAACAATTTTTGTGAAAAGCTTGAAATCGATTTCCTAAGTTATTATGCAGCTTGAAATCGATTTCCTAATTCTCATAAGGCTTGAAATCGATTTGATAAACTATTGTTGAAGCAATGAATCGACTTCAATACACAATGAGCAAAGCATGAAATCGATTTTGACTCACAATGTTTCAAAGCATGAAATCGATTTCTCCTTATGTATTTAGAGCAATGAATCGATTTCCAACTTCCCTTTCTCAAGCATGAAATCGATTTTAATATACAATGCCTTAAGCATGAAATCGATTTCATACACATTGCCTTCCTTATTTAAAAGATCATAATCGATTCTTGGCTCACTTTTGAAAGAAATACAATCGATTACATGCTTCCTTGAAGCACAAAATCGATTGACACAAGCAAGGAATCGATTATACCTTTCCTTGTATTTAGAGCAAACAATCGATTATGCCATCTAGTGCATCAAAGCACATAATCGATTTCAACATTGTGGTTTTTATTTCAACGGTCAATTTTTTACATTCCCTATAAATAGGAAGCTTGGATTCACAAATCCAGACACCACTTTCCACTTCTCTGCTACGTACCTTCAGATCAAAAAGCAAAGAGAAAAAAATAAGAGCTTTCATTTTCAGATCTATATTTCAAAGTTCTTCATTTTCAAAAATCAGTCATCTCTCACTCTACTATATTGTTACTATACTGCTGAAGTGATTGGTTCGTAGATCTCATATTGTATTCGTTTTCTAAGTGGTTATTTTGAAATCCTGGGAGGTGTTCTTGGGTCGTTCAATCAGGAGATTGAAGCGGTTATTTTGAAATCCTGGGAGGTGTTCTTGGGTCGTTCAATCAGGGGATTGAAGCGGTGTTGAAATCCTTAGCTAGGTGCTCGGGTTCTCAGTTCGGGGGAATTGAGATTTGCTATCTTGAAGTTGCCTGTTTGTAAATAATTCTTCAATATAGTGGTTACCATCAAGTCCAAGGGTTGCAAAGCCTGAGGCCGAGGACGTAGGGCTTTTATTCCGAACCTCGCTAAAATCCTGGTGTATCTCTATCCCTATCTCTTTACTTTGCTTTATTATCTATACCCTTGCTTATTGCTATATTGAATGTTATTTAGATCTGTTTATCATACCTTTCATCTGTCTACAACTAAACTACTCTGATCTTGTGCTTATCTATTATCTTCCATATCACTGCAATTGAACTACTTTCTACTATATTCAATATCACTACACTTCTTATAAATAATCTTATTGTGTATATTGAATATAGTATAATATCTCTTTGTTCCTAAATCTGCCTGCTTGCACCATATAAAGTTTAAATCTAAGTTTCCGCATCTGATTTAAAACAAACTTATCATTTATTTTGAAAAGAATCCAAGATTTACATATAACCTTATTCACCCCCCCTCTAAGGTTATACTATAGTCTAACAGTAGAGGTTAGAGTCTGTGCAGGAAGAGGTTACTTAGGAGGTGTTCAGCAGAGAGTTTGAGGAAATACTTTCCGGAAGATGTCCGAGGGAAGAAGGAGATAGAGTTTTTGGAGCTGAAGCAGGGTGGCATGTCTGTGACTGAGTATGCGGCGAAGTTCGTGGAATTGGCGAGGTTCTATCCGCACTATAGTGAGGCTACAGCTGAATTTTCAAAATGTATTAAGTTTGAGAATGGTTTAAGCCCTGAAATTAAAAAGGCAATTGGCTACCAGAAGATCCGTGTGTTCGCTGACCTGATAGATAGCTGAAGAATTTTTGAGGAGGACAGTACTGCGCACTACAAAGCTGTGTCTGAGAAAAAGAGCAAATATCTGAGTCGAAACAAGCCGTATGAGGTTCTTGCGGGTAAGAGTCATCATAGAGCTGCTGGAGGCAAAAAGGCTAGTGGGGGAGATGCTCCTGCTGGTATTGTATGTTTCAAGTGTGGCAAGGCTGGTCACAAGAGTTTCATGTGCAAGTCTGATGAGAGGGTTTGTTACCGTTGCGGCAAGGCGGGTCATTTAGCGGCTGAGTGTGGGCGCAAGGACATGGTGTGCTTCAACTGTGGTGAGTCTGGGCATATCAGCGCGAAGTGTTCAAAGCCAAAGAAAGAAAGGTCCAGTGGGAAAGTGTTCGCATTGGCAGGAGAGGAGCCTGCTGAGAATGATGGTCTCATTAGACGTACGTGCTACATTCAGGGTACTCCTCTGAAATCTCTTATTGATACTGGTGCTACCCATTGTTTTATCTCTGTTGATTGTTGTAAAAGATTGGGTCTTGTTTTGTCTGCTATGTGTGGAGACATGGTTGTCGACACTCCTGCTAAGGGGTCAGTTGTAACACCCCCTCCTAATTATCTACCATTTAATTAAAGGAAATCAGAGTTCTCAAAAACTTTTTCAATGCAACCGCAAGAGGGTGCCACATTTACACCAACAACATATAATAATACCAATTTAACTCATAAAACCATAAGGTACGTGATACATAGCACAATAGTTAAGGGACGAACCCACAAATCACCTGTTTAGTTTACATCCTCGTAATTATAATAAACATCGCAGCGGAAATATCAACAAGTCTTAAGAGTATCCAAATACATCACCAGAATAGAAGTTTAATAACATCAAAAAAATAAAAATGAGTAAACTAAGACGCCCCCCGGTGCTACGTATCAGAGCCAGACTCAACCAACTAGAAGAAGGTACTAGGTAACCTTCACTCGCTATCACCTGCGCGTTGCCGACATGAGAAGCAACATAAAAGCAGTAGGGTGAGTCTCTTTACATAAATAATAACATATACGATAAGCATCATACCAGAGAAGGCAACTAGAAACACCAGTTCACAGCAACATCAACATACATCATTAATTTACAATCACCATAAAGCAACACCGAATGTATGTTTAGTGCATGAAATGCAACCCAACTCCAAGGGCATATGCATGTGGATCCATCACCAAAATAGCCTTGAGGGCACTCACCAATAATTTAATAAAAATGCCGAAGCCTACTCACCAATATATGCACATGGTTATGTGACGCCATGAAACAATGCACCATAAACACCTCAACATGCAATAGCATACTCACCAATAATTTAATTAGCTCACCAACACCAAAAGAAGGTCATTGACCCATCACCAATAATTAATTACGCCATTTTATATACATCACCATTTTTACAACTCCAATTACAGCCCTAAGGCTAGCACACCAGTTACACCAATCGCTAATTAGATATGGACTAACTATCACAAAGGGACCAAAACAGCAACACAGGGACCAACCGTCCCACAGGGACTAAACTGCCACACAAGGGCTGCCAAACTTGGCGCCCAGCAACAAGGCGCACAGGGCTACCAAACTTGGCGCCCAGCGCTAGGCGCACGAAGCACACACAACACGCACGCGACACAGCACCTATGGCGCCCAGGGCGCCAGCGCCAAAGACCAACAGACGCGCGCGACCGAACAAGACCAAGGCGCCCATGGCGCCCAACACCCAGACATGCAACACGCCACACACAACGCGACACGGCGCCTATGGCGCCCAGTGCACCAGCGCCAAAAACCAAAACTCAAGGCATGGCGCCCATGGCGCCCAGAAGACAAAACACGCGCAACCGAACAAGGCAACATGGGCATGCCATTTTGGCGCCCTTGCCCGAGACACACCAAGCAACACATACAAGGGGCTTGCCAATTCTGGCGCCCTCACACCGAAACACTACAACACATCATGGGGCAGCCACATTTTGGCGCCCCTCACCATGACACACCCACGCACTAGCCACACGGGCGCGCCATCTTTGGCGCCCACTCACCGAGCACACACACACACGCAGGGCGCCTAGGCCCGTAGGCACTCGCCAACAACATCATGCAACAACACCTTTGACACACACCTCAACCACCAAATTTTAACTCCAAATCATTCATGCAATTCAACAAGCACACCCAACAATCATCATATTTTCATTCTCAATTTTATAGAATCAACACATCAAACACGATATGTACATACTTAGTCTCATATTCATCTCAACATCCAATAACCTAGATTCAACGCCAAATAACATAGGGTCACCAATTTGACTTTCAACATGATATAAAACACAAAGACAACACATCAATCACTCAAGTAATCATCCTAAAACCTAACTCATAGAGGATACTAATCGTATAGACTATTATGAATGTAAAAGAGAGCCCCCTAACCTTTAGAATTGAAGGATTCAACAAGACTTCTAGCAAGCCACCAAAGAAATCGCCAATCCAAGCTCTCCTCTCCTTGAAGCTCCAAGCGAACCCCTCCTCCTTCCCCTTGAACCGTCGCGCCTCCTCTCCTCTCCTCACTTCGCAACTCCTTTCTTTTCTTTTTGCAAAAATGAGTCAAAACCCTAAATTTTGGGCTTAAGTATGCGCCTAGCTCAGTGGGCTTTGGATCACGGGCTTCTGCCAGCTTAAGCCCGATTAATTCGCAACACCACCACCTACTTCAACACCACCGCGTGCTCCAGTGAGGTTGAGACTTTAAAGACGAGGTTGCAAATTGTGTTGTTCGGCCGAAGAGACCTTGAGTGCAAGTCGGGGAGGTCTCGTGCCAAGGTGGCTGAGCTAGAGGATATGAAGATGATGAATGCCGAGTTGATGTCGAAGATAGGCGGATGTACCGCCAGATTAGCTGCGCTCGAAAAGGAGCATTCAGTGGATGTGGGGAGGTTGGTCAAATTTGGATACGGTAGATTTGAGATTGCTCTAAAAATAATATGATTCTTAGAATATAGGCTTCTTTGGACATAATTGGTTTTAGACAAGAAATGAAAGAAATTATGCAAAGACAAGGAAAGAGGCGCCACACTTAGTCTAACGACAAGACAAAGTCATAATGTGAGGCTCACCACAACCAAAGAGAAAAAAAAACTCTCAATTTCTAACAAAGTGATTTTTGAATAAAATTCTTCTCATTCAATACATATGGTGCGCCCTTATATAATGGTAGGAAGACACATTTGCTGATTACAAAACAAAGAAGAAACCTTAACATTCTCTAACTTCAGCCAATTAATCTAACATTATTGCCAATACTGAATTAAATTGAAATAATGCAAGAAATGGTTGCAAAGACAAAACAATGAATGATAGGTGGTTTCAAATGCTTAATTGAGTAGCAATTGAATGATGAGTGGCTCCATCTCCCTCCCTTTCATTGCTTTGCTTGAATTTTTAACTCCTTCTTCTAATTGTCTTGTCTCCTCTTAATGTCTTGTCGCTTCTTTATGACTTGGAGGTTATAAAACCAAAATCTTCCATTAGATCACCAAGCATCCAAGGTTGATTATTCTACATTAAATAAGTGATATTGAATCCATTTCGACCCTAAATTCGCCCTCCTCAATATATGTTTCAGCACACACTTTAAATCAATAAAACACACACCACACAATAGCAAAGACCAAGCTGGAAACCCATACTTCAAGCAGCCCATGCTCCAAACTTAAAAAAACACTCAACCCAATAAAATAAACCTAAGTGTTAGGCCTAATTAAATCAAAGTTCTGCTCGCAAATTTTATTACAACTTAAAATAAAATTTGAGTAATTAAAATTGGGCAACAAGCCCATGGTGCTCACCCTCCACTAATGCTTGGATAACAGGCACAAGTTTTGGTTCCTTTCCTTCTTGCTCCTTTTGGACTAAGGCATCATGGACTCTCCTAGCTCTTGCCCTTGTCATTAGACCTCCTAAGGTTTCGATTGGCTCTTAATGGTCTATGTCCTCATCGGTTGTGCTGGGTACCGGCTCGACGACCTGTCAGTTCTTTGGTTACCATGTCCTCCCTTCGGGCCGCAGTTACAGTTGTCTTTGGTGCCTTTTGCTTTCTTGGATGATGTGGCCTCTTCGGTATCGATATGCTTTTCGGCATGTGTGCGGATTTCATCCATAGTTACTGGTTTTTATATGAACATGGCTTCTTTGAAAGTTCCTGTGCGCAGGCCCTTAAGGAAAGTGGAAACAAAAAATTTCTTGTCCAGTTCATCGACTCGTACGATCATGATGTTGAAATTGAGACAAGAAACTCTTTAGTGTCTTGCCTTGGCTCTGGTGGAGGTCGAACAAATCAGATAGTACAATTTGTTTTCATCAGTTGGCTGAGAACTGGGCTGTGAATCTGCTTGTTAAGTCTTCAAAGTAGGGGATGGATCTCATGGGTAAGCCGATGAACCAACGGAGCGCTACATCTCTTAGCGTTCCCGCAAACATCTTCCAGCTGACGACATCATCACCGCCACTGATGAATATTTGGGTTTGGAAGGAGACGACATGGTCGTGAGGGTCACCGAAGCCATTGTAGGCCATTATGATAGGCTTCCTAAAACATTGAAGGAGACGACATGGTCGTGAGGGTCGCCAAAGCCGTTGTAGGCCATTATGAAAGGCTCCCTAAAACATTGAGGGAACGCCACAACCTGGATTTCTTCAAAAAATGGTTGAAAGGTTTTCAAGCAAAGTTGTCAACACCAAAATAGACCGGCCAATTGAACTAGGAACCATACACCTATCCGATTAGAACATGCATGAGAAACTGCTCGTTTTAAAAATCCACGGTTCCATACATTAACATTAATTTCTTTTATTTTTTCTAGCATATTATTGTTATTTGTTCGGCTTTTTTCTACAGCTTTATTGGTTTTAATAATCATTTTTTTGTCTTCTTTAATAAACGTTAGATTGTTGATCAAAATTACCATTCTTTTATAACAAAAAACCTTGATCGACAAAGCACCTAAAACTTCCATTCTTTGATAATGTAACAAGCATGCCTCGTCACGAGGACACATCAGCAATGGCAAGTGGACGGGACACACGGGTTCTGAGGTGCGTGAAGAGCTGCATAGGAGGAGTATGCGGGCAAGGGCTCCAAGTGCACGTTTCCGTGAATTCATTGTGGGTTAAAACAGAAAGGGAAAGCTGAAGTTGGCAAGAAATGTGTGATGTTTATCTTGTTGGGATAAAAATCTCTCTTATGTTTTGATGATACAAATTTAGTAAGAGATTAAATTTTTTGGATAGTGGTGATCTAACATGTTTGTTAAGTGCATAGAACAGGCCTCCAAAATAGCAAAATATTAATCTACCTAAGGACCAAAAAGTGTAAAAAATCAAGGGTAGAAATGACATGAGAAGGTTCAGTTATGAGAAGGTTTGACTAAGTCAACAAAAGGTTTGACCAAGTCAATGAGAAGGTTTGACCAAGTCAACGGAATGTTTGACCAAGTCATGAGAAGGTTTGACTAAGCCAAGACTTCAGCATCACAGATGAGAAGGTTCAAGATTGAGAAGGTTCAAGACAGCAACCTACTCAAGCTTGAGAAACTTAACAACTCAAGAACATTCCTTCTCATATGAAGAACAAAAGCATTAAATGTAAACTGAAGTATTAAATATGTTGGGAAGGTTTAAAAACAAGAAAGGAAATCATTGATTATTCCTATGAGCCATAAAAGTTGTTTATACAAGGAATAAAGGAATGAGAAGGTTCGTGTGAGCTGTCAAAGCCTGTAAGAAAGGACATTGGCAGAATGAGAAGGTTCAGAATGTGTAGAGAAAGTACAGTGTGCAGAATGAGAAGGTTGAAAAGTTGCCAACTTTCTCAACTTTCATCAAATCACTCCTATGGACCAATGGACACTTCCAACGACTATTTTCATCATCCAAGAGCTATATAAAGGCTGGATTTCGAAATTAGAAAGTATGCGATTGAGTAGGAACCTTCTCAAGTTTAAGCTTCTCAAATATCCAACCTTCTCATCCCACACTTAAAGCTTCTAAAAGTCTAATCTCTGGGATACTTTTGTTGAGTGTGTTAGCTTGATAAGCATCATTGTATACACTTTGTGTAGTTTATATTCATGCTCTTAAACATCCCAAAAACCCAAAACACCTTATTATAAACATTGTCGAGTGACATTCCTACCAAGCTACCTAGGGTAGGTGAGTGTTAATGAGAAAATACAACATGTGTAGTGTTCTATCAAACTACCTGGGGTAGGTGAGTGTTGATGAGAAACTACAATGTGTGTGTTGTTCTATTAAGCTACCTAGGATGGGTGAGTGTTGGTGTTGACCTTACTTGATAGAGGATCTTTTAGAAACTAGTAGAGAGTTGTCTAAAAGGTGGAAACAGCTGGGTGTATCTGTGTAGGAGAGCAATTGAGTCTTTTGTGTGTTGATCAAAAGCAAGTGTAGGTGAAAGTCTTTTGTGTTTGATCAAAATAAAATGTGATAACTATTTGGGAAATAGTGGAAATACTCACAAGGAAGTGGGGAGAGGACGTAGCCAAGGATTGGGTGAACCTCTATGTAACATCCTCAAAATAATTAATGGAATTATTTGGGTGTTAACCCAATTAAACCAATCTAGTACTTAACTGGTAAATTTATCGAGTGCTAAAATTATTTATTTGTTGTCATCGGATCGTTAACCGGATAATACGGACCAAGGAAGTTTTGGAATCGAAATAGGAGATTTCGATCAATATGGTAATTGGACCACGTTACTAAATATATATTAAATATATGTATGTGTAACCGTGTGTGTGTGTTAAAAAGAAAGGAAAGAATTAATTAAAAGGAAAGAAAGAAAGAAGAAAGGAAGCACGAGACAGTGAAGAGAAAAGGGAGAAAGAAGAGAAAAAGAAGAAAATGGCGTGAGGGAGAAGAGAAGAGGGAGGAGAAGACTTCACCGAAACGACTTCCGTCCAACACGAAAAATGCTCATCGCTACTTCCTCTTCGTTTTGGTACCAAAATCTTCATCATCAACTCACTCTCCTCAAATCCACCATTTTCGAAATTTGGAGAAAAGTGGAGGTTTTGTTGTTCAAGCTCAAAGGGAAGCTTTGGATGGTGTTTGGGAGCGAGCTCAAGGTGGATAGCGCAAATATTGAAGTCCGATTTGGAGTTTGTGAAGAATCAAGGGTTTTAGAGAGAAAATTGGATTTATGTGTGAATAGTGTCATGGAGGTTAGAGGAGGAAGATGATGAATAGTATCCGTGGAGAATTTTGGGGAAATCGGTATTTCGGTCAAAAAGCGGTTTCGTGATCGAGTGGGAAGCTTTGGGAGCGGATTGGGTGTCGCCGGAGCGGGGAATGTTCGTGTGGTTACTCGGTGGATTCGGCCGTACGTGATTCACGCTTCAAGGGTGAGTTTTACTCACGTTTAGGATTTTTGTTTTTCGAATTAATTAATAAACTGTTTTATCGCTTTCGCTGGACTGAAATATTTCTGGATATTGTCTGTTTCGGATTAGGAATCGATCGGAGCGAGTCTCGGGTTGCGTCGCGTTAAAAATGGAATTTTTGGTGATTTGATTCGAGAGATTTTGATTTAAAACCGTTATTCGGAAAAATATGTCGTTTTTGATAAAATTCGTTTTGATTGAGTTTTTGATTTGATTGATTGATTGTGTGGTATTGGTTGGATTGGTTTTGCTGGTTGTCAAATCTGTTTTCAGTCGGAACGAGAATCGGAATTGAGCGGAATAGCGAATTTCATAAGAAAACGGAAAATCTGCATTTTCTGCAGAGGGTCGCATCGCGACCCGTCCCCTTCGCGTCGCGACCTGGCCCAGTTTTGTTACGCAAAATGTTTCTGTCGTTTTTCGCGTCGCGACGGTAGCAATTCGCGTCGCGACGTTTTGCAGATTTTCAACAGTTTTTCACTGATTTTGTTTTCGCGATATCTTTTGATCCGGGAACCCGATTGAGGTGTTCTAAGATGCGTTGGAAAGCTTATTCAGAGGCCTAACTGAATATTCTATTTTTAAGGCAAAATGAACTGTTTTTGATATTGAAAATTATGTTGAAAAGTGTCGAGTTAGTATGCGAGAGCGAATGTGGACTTAATGTTTTTTTTATCGAAAAGAAAGCGGACTATGAGTCCTATGTGATATTGTATAAATGACGCGGGATGATTGTTAAATCATCTAAACCGGTCTATGGTACGTTCTATTTACTGAACTATGTAATTGACGCGGGATGTTTATTAAGTATTCATCTAAACCGGTCTATGATTCTTGATATATATATATATATTATATCTAGTCGAGGTGACGACCTCTATGAAATAGCATACTAGGTGAGGGAAGTCATGAGCCCTTGACCTAGGCCCCTATGTTGTTACTTTTGCCTTTAGACATTGTACACCTATTGGCTATGCGGGGTTCACCTAAGCTTGCGGTAGTTGGTGACGTGCTAAATATTAAAAGGATATGTTTGTAATTCATTAATTGAATTACCAGTAATTGTTTGTAATTCATATCGAATTACCAGTGAATAATTGCAATTCAATAACAGGATTGCCCGGTAAAGGTTTTATAAATAAACCGAGAGCGTGGTTAGGGGTCTCGGTAGAACTCACTGAGATTGTATCTCACTGTTTAAATGTTGTTGTTTTACAGAGAAGCAGGGGAAAAAGTAAAGGTGAAGAAGCACAGCTAGGTGGTGTGCTTATGAAGACGGTGAAGACTTAGTTTTCATTGTTAATGTCTTTCCCTCGAGATTTTTGTATTTCCGATTGTATAACTTATATCAGTAAAAGTTGTAAAATCGTTTCAGCTATTTCTTGTTATTTGGATATTGGACTCTAGGTTATGAGCTATTTTTATTTATGTTCAATATCTAAAACAGGAAAAATATCTCTGATTATTTTATGATGGAACACTTGGGTATTTTTACTCGATAAAAATACCGGGGTGTTACAGTTGGTATCAGAGCAGTTCGACCTAGTCGGACTTAGTTTAGGGTTGAGTCGATTCCTTGTTAGTCCTGGTTGTAATTACACTTGTGATGCTAAGAGACATTGAGCCTGATCAACTTAATACTTAGTGCATCATAAGCGGAATTATGGCAGGGTGATCAAGACGTAGTCCTCGACCAAGACCGGAGTCTCCAACCGGTGCATCCTCAGAAAATGCGTCATGACGGTGGATGCTGTGTTAAAATGGGAACGACTGACATCAGTTGCAGAGATCAGAAGTTCATTGGGTCTAGCTAGTTGTTATAGAAGATTTATCCAAGGGTCCTCAGAGTTAGTTCTTCCCCTTACTCGGTTAACTCGTAAGGGTCATCCGTTTACGTGGGATGCCGATTGTGAAGAGTGTTTTCAAGAGTCGAAGATTTTGACTTCTGCTCCAATCCTCATTCCTCCGGATCCGTCATTGGAATTTTAAATTTTCGATGACGCTTCAGGGAGGGGTATAGGATGTATACTAATGCAAAATCAACAAGTGGTAGCTTATGCGTCCAGACAATTAAAGTCTCATAGAAGAGTCATCCGACTCACGATTATGAGTTGGCAGCTATTGTGTATGCACTGAAGATTTGGAGACGTTACCTGTCTGGGTCTCGTTTCGATGTCTTTAGTGATCACAAGAGTTCAAGGTATCTGTTTGATCAGAAAGAACTGAATAGCAGGCAGAGAAGTGTGTTGAGTTTCTGGAGGATTATAAATTCGTGTTGATGTAGCCTTCAAGAGAGGCCAGTGTTGTAATTGATGCACTGCGTGGCCGAGTTTCTTGATGCATGAGATGGAATTATCGGAGTCTTTTAGAGACTTAAATCCGAATTCAAGATCAAGGAGGAACCGGTTAGTGTTGAGCCATATGAGGATCTCTAGTTCCCTAAGGGATTCTATACGCTTAGCACAGGAAGTTGATGTGAAGCCACAATCACAAAGGTATTTCCAGATTTCACCATGGATAGTGATAGAGTCAGTTGTTTCAACGGTAGAATCTGTGTGCCCGATGATGAGAACAACAAAAGGCAAGTGTAGAGGAAGCACACCGAAGTTTATATTCTGTCCCAGGGTGTACAGAATATAAAGCAGAGGTATTAGTTTGTTAACCTCTCCTTTGTGAAGGTTAATAATGAGATAGTATTATGAGATTCCGTTTGACAAGTCGAACGTGAATACGAATATGTAAATGAGGTAACTGCTGACTGTTGTCACGTTGCGAATAACCATCAAAGGATTAATTGATGGATCTACTTGTAGGTGACTGAAATTTCCGAAGTGAAGCTTGGCGTGCGGTGTAATAGTTTTGAAAAATCGTTTTTGTGAAAACCCGCATGCTAAAGTTAATTTTGGGAACGAATTAAGAGGCTAATAGGATATGATTGGGGAGGAAAATCCTAGGAGGATTACTTAGGTTGAGGGGAAGCTCTCAACGCTATTGACTAATTCGGAAGGGAGCTCTGAGTTCTGTTTGATAGTTGTTTGGAGAACAACTGAGGTGGTTTTCATTACGTTCAATTTATTTGATGTCCCCGTGGTTTATTTCTACGTTTAAGATAAACGTTTATGATAAATCCTCATCCCATCTTTTGAAGAGTTCTATCTCGAAATCCCAAGGGTGAGTCAGGAAGTTTCACAGATGACCTTTCCGTCACGCTTTTTCAATGTGTATGGGAACTGTTATGGATTTTTAGAGAATTTGCGGAGAACGTGTTTACACCCTTCGAGAAAATCATGTTTGTACTTATCTCTACCGTGGATTACCAATTTGTGGATCTCATCTTCGACCTGTATCTCTATCAAGTGTCTTGTATTAAACCCTTTGATTTAGATTAATCAAAGTTGGGGAGTAAGCGAGGATAACTGGAATGAAGCTTCGAAAGTGTTTTCGAACGCGGTGCCGAGCCTATGTAGGCGAAAGAGGAGTTTCTCGTGTAGATTCGTAACCAGAGAGTTCGTATCAAGGTAGTAGTGGATCATACTTGGAGATTGATGTGCCAACTTGGGAAGATTTTTCCTACACTCATTCCGTTAATTCAAGATTGTGTTCCAGCAACTTAAGACCCTTCTGAGAATGTCGATCCTCGGTTAGTTGGATGAAAGACTTAGCGAAATTTTGAGGACAAAATTCTTTCAAGTTGGGGAGAATGTAACATCCTCAAAATAATTAATGGAATTATTTGGGTGTTAACCCAATTAAACCAATCTAGTACTTAACTGGTAAATTTATCGAGTGCTAAAATTATTTATTTGTTGTCATCGGATCGTTAACCGGATAATACGGACCAAGGAAGTTTTGGAATCGAAATAGGAGATTTCGATCAATATGGTAATTGGACCACGTTACTAAATATATATTAAATATATGTATGTGTAACCGTGTGTGTGTGTGTTAAAAAGAAAGGAAAGAATTAATTAAAAGGAAAGAAAGAAAGAAGAAAGGAAGCACGAGACAGTGAAGAGAAAAGGGAGAAAGAAGAGAAAAAGAAGAAAATGGCGTGAGGGAGAAGAGAAGAGGGAGGAGAAGACTTCACCGAAACGACTTCCGTCCAACACGAAAAATGCTCATCGCTACTTCCTCTTCGTTTTGGTACCAAAATCTTCATCATCAACTCACTCTCCTCAAATCCACCATTTTCGAAATTTGGAGAAAAGTGGAGGTTTTGTTGTTCAAGCTCAAAGGGGAGCTTTGGATGGTGTTTGGGAGCGAGCTCAAGGTGGATAGCGCAAATATTGAAGTCCGATTTGGAGTTTGTGAGGAATCAAGGGTTTTAGGGAGAAAATTGGATTTATGTGTGAATAGTGTCATGGAGGTTAGAGGAGGAAGATGATGAATAGTATCCGTGGAGAATTTTGGGGAAATCGGTATTTCGGTCAAAAAGCGGTTTCGTGATCGAGTGGGAAGCTTTGGGAGCGGATTGGGTGTCGCCGGAGCGGGGAATGTTCGTGTGGTTACTCGGTGGATTCGGCCGTACGTGATTCACGCTTCAAGGGTGAGTTTTACTCACGTTTAGGATTTTTGTTTTTCGAATTAATTGATAAACTGTTTTATCGCTTTCGCTGGACTGGAATATTTCTGGATATTGTCTGTTTCGGATTAGGAATCGATCGGAGCGAGTCTCGGGTTGCGTCGCGTTAAAAATGGAATTTTTGGTGATTTGATTTGAGAGATTTTGATTTAAAACCGTTATTCGGAAAAATATGTCGTTTTTGATAAAATTCGTTTTGATTGAGTTTTTGATTTGATTGATTGATTGTGTGGTATTGGTTGGATTGGTTTTGCTGGTTGTCAAATCTGTTTTCAGTCGGAACGAGAATCGGAATTGAGCGGAATAGCGAATTTCATAAGAAAACGGAAAATCTGCATTTTCTGCAGAGGGTCGCATCGCGACCCGTCCCCTTCGCGTCGCGACCTGGCCCAGTTTTGTTACGCAAAATGTTTCTGTCGTTTTTCGCGTCGCGACGGTAGCAATTCGCGTCGCGACGTTTTGCAGATTTTCAACAGTTTTTCACTGATTTTGTTTTCGCGATATCTTTTGATCCGGGAACCCGATTGAGGTGTTCTAAGATGCGTTGGAAAGCTTATTCAGAGGCCTAACTGAATATTCTATTTTTAAGGCAAAATGAACTGTTTTTGATATTGAAAATTATGTTGAAAAGTGTCGAGTTAGTATGCGAGAGCGAATGTGGACTTAATGTTTTTTTTTATCGAAAAGAAAGCGGACTATGAGTCCTATGTGATATTGTATAAATGACGCGGGATGATTGTTAAATCATCTAAACCGGTCTATGGTACGTTCTATTTACTGAACTATGTAATTGACGCGGGATGTTTATTAAGTATTCATCTAAACCGGTCTATGATTCTTGATATATATATATATATATTATATCTAGTCGAGGTGACGACCTCTATGAAATAGCATACTAGGTGAGGGAAGTCATGAGCCCTTGACCTAGGCCCCTATGTTGTTACTTTTGCCTTTAGACATTGTACACCTATTGGCTATGCGGGGTTCACCTAAGCTTGCGGTAGTTGGTGACGTGCTAAATATTAAAAGGATATGTTTGTAATTCATTAATTGAATTACCAGTAATTGTTTGTAATTCATATCGAATTACCAGTGAATAATTGCAATTCAATAACAGGATTGCCCGGTAAAGGTTTTATAAATAAACCGAGAGCGTGGTTAGGGGTCTCGGTAGAACTCACTGAGATTGTATCTCACTGTTTAAATGTTGTTGTTTTACAGAGAAGCAGGGGAAAAAGTAAAGGTGAAGAAGCACAGCTAGGTGGTGTGCTTATGAAGACGGTGAAGACTTAGTTTTCATTGTTAATGTCTTTCCCTCGAGATTTTTGTATTTCCGATTGTATAACTTATATCAGTAAAAGTTGTAAAATCGTTTCCGCTATTTCTTGTTATTTGGATATTGGACTCTAGGTTATGAGCTATTTTTATTTATGTTCAATATCTAAAACAGGAAAAATATCTCTGATTATTTTATGATGGAACACTTGGGTATTTTTACTCGATAAAAATACCGGGGTGTTACACTCTATAACTCCACTGTGTTATTTACTCGGTTTCCATACTATTATCCTACTTGTTATTACTTGCCTTTGTTTTTCAAACTAAGAGAAGGTTCGTTTCTCCAACCTTCTCAAAACTGTTTTAAACTAGCAAAACCTTTCAACTACTCTAAAATTAATTTAAGGCTCACTCTCTCATTACAAGCTAAAGCCTTTCATAATCATTTCTATTTTTCATCATTTGGAAAACAGATACATCACTCAACCATGCCAAAGATACACAACCACAATTATTACATACACAACTGCCAGAAACTTAGCCACTAAACACATGTCTGCTGCAGAAATTCAATTAAGGAGAGATAAGGGATTGTGTTATTTTTGTGATGATAAATTTTCATACTCTCACAAGTTCCCTAATAAACACTTGATGATGATGCAAATAGAAGAGGAAGAGGAGTCTGACAAAGAGACTGATCGTCCTGATTTGAAGACAAACAGTGATCCTCCTGTGAATCAAGAACACCACTTATTCCTAAATTCTATGAAGGATGGGTGTGGTATTGGCACGATTCGTTTCTTGGGTACCATTGGGCATATCCCAGTGCAAATTTTACTTGATGGTGGCAGTTCTGAGAGCTTCTTACAGCCTAGAATTGCTCAATTCTTGAAGTTACATGTTGCTCCTGAACCTAATTTCAGAGTTCTTATAGGGAATGGGTAAACAATGCAAACAGAAGGATGGATTGAGCAGCTGAATGTGAATGTTCAAAATCAGGAGTTGCAAATGCCTGTATACTTGTTACCAATTGTTGGAGCTGATTTAATACTGGGGTCTACTTGACTTTCCACACTAGGCTTACACTTAGCTGATTATGCAGCAGCTACCATCAAATTTCTGCACCAAGGCAGATTTATCACACTTCAGGGAGACAAGGACTTGCAACCTTGCCAAGTTCACTTTCATCAATTGAAGCGTATACAATCCACTGATGCTATCTCAGAATCGTTTACCATCCAAATGATACCACAAGTTGTACATGCTGATGAATTATTAGACCCGCCTACAGATATAGAGCCAGAATTGGCCACCCTACTACATACTTATAGGACTGTGTTCAGTAGTCCAACTGGGTTACCTCCTAATAGAACTCATAATCATGCTATTTCACTGCAAGAGGGAGCAAAACCAGTGAAGGTGAGGCCTTATAGGTATCCTCGCAGTCATAAGGAGCAAATTGAATTGATGGTTCAAGAGATGTTAGATCAAGGAATCATATAGCCAAGCACTAGCCCATCTCCTGACCAATTGTTTTGGTGAAGAAAAAAGATGGGAAATGGCGCTTTTGTACTGATTGCATGGCTCTCAATGATATAACTATCAAGGATAGTTTCCCCATGCCAACCGTGGATGAATTATTGGATGAACTTTTTGGCGCCACAACTTTTTCCAAGTTGGATCTCAGATCAGGTTATCATCAAATTCTTTTACAACCTGAAGATCGTCATAAAGCAGCCTTTAGAATCCATCATGGACATTATGAGTGGCTAGTTATTCCATTTGGCCTTACCAACGCGGCAACTACTTTTCAGAGTTTGATGAATAGTATATTCCAGAAAAAATTGAGGAAATTTGTGTTGGTCTTCTTTGATGACATTTTAGTATATAGTGCCTCTTGGAAAACTCACTTGATGCATCTTTAGGTGGTATTGCAAAGACTTCGGAAACATCAGTTATATGCCTGATTATCAAAATGCTCATTTGGTCTAGAAGAGGTGGAATAATTGGGTCATAAAATTTCTGGTGCAGGGGTGTCTATGGATGCTGACAAAGTTCAAGCTGTTAAAGAGTGGCCTAGGCCTCTTAATGTCAAACAAGTGAGAGGCCTACTGGGTTTGACAGGGTATTATAGAAGATTTATCCGAAACTATGCATCTATTGCTGGACCATTAGCAGATTTGTTGAAGAAAGAGGCATTTGTGTGGAAGGAACCTGCTAAGAAAGCTTTTCACCAGTTGAAAGTTGCCATTACTGCTGCACCAGTGTTGTGTCCTCCAAACTTTTCACAGCCCTTTACCTTAGAAACAGATGCTTTAGGAATCGGGGTAGGAGCAGCGCTGAGCCAAAATGGACACCTAATTGCATTCTTCTCAAAGAAAATGGTTCCTAGAATGCAAAAGCAATATGCTTATACTAGAGAACTTTTTGCTGTTACAGAGGCACTGGCCATGTTTCGTCGTTATTTGTTGGGACATAAAATTCATTATTAAAACTGATCAGAAGAGTTTAAAGAGCTTACTAGATCAATCATTGCAGACACCAGAATAGCAGGCTTGGCTACATAAGTTTCTGGGATACGACTTCAAAATTGAATATAAGCCGGGCAAAGATAATGTAGCTGCTGATGCCTTGTCAAGAGTATTTTTTATGGCATGGTCTGAACCAAAATCATAGTTTGTGTAGACTCTGAGGCAGCAGGTAACCCAAGACACTGAGGTGCAAAAGATCATACAGGCTTGTATGCAGAATCCTAGTCGAAACAAGGACTATACAGTGAAGGATGGCTTGCTATATTGGAAAGTAGATTGGTGACACACAACCAGTCTACCTTAATTCAAGACATTTTGAGAGAATACTATTCATCTCCGATTGGAGGTCATGCAGGAGTGGCAAGAACTATGGCCAGAATCACTGCTCAATTCCTCTGGTCTAAGATGAAGGAAGATATCAATAATTTTGTGCAGCACTGTGCCATTTGCCAGCAAGCCAAGACACCTAATACTGCACCTACGAGTTTGCTACAACCCTTGCCTATTCCTAGTCAAGTGTCAGAGGACATTGCTATGGACTTCATTGCTGGTTTACCAAATTCATTTGGTTACACTGTCATCATGGTAGTGATAGATAGGTTGTCTAAGTATGCACATTTTGTGGCCATGAAATCAGGTTATAGCAGCAAAAGTATGGCAGAGAGTTTCATGAATAACATTGTGAAGTTACATGAAGTCCCAAAATCTATTGTCTCGGGTAGGGACAAAGTGTTCACAAGTTCATTTTGGAAGCATTTGTTTAAACTACAGGGCACTACATTAGCTATGAGGTCAGCTTATCACCCTCAATCAGATGGCCAATCTGAGGTTTTGAATAAGTGCTTGGAAATGTATTTGAGATGCTTCACTTTTGAGAATCCGAAGTCATGGTACAAGGTGTTGACATTGGCTGAGTATTGGTATAATTCTGCTTTTCATACTAGTTTGGGTATGATACCTTTCAAACCATCATTAGTTAAACCACCTCTTGCGCAAACAGATTCTGCAGAAGTGGTATCACTATTAGCTACCAGACACAGTTTGTTCCAACAACTCAGACAATTTGAATAAGGCTCAACAACGCATGAAGGCACAAGTAGATAAGAAGAGAGCTGATCTACAACTTGAAGTGGGGAACTTGGTCTTGGTAAAGTTACAACCTTATAGATAACATTCAGTGAGTCTGATTAAGAGTCATAAACTTTCTATGAGGTACTTTGGTCCATTCCAAATGCTATCTAGAGTTGGTTTAGTCGCTTACAAGTTAGTCCTGCCACCCACAACTAAAATTCATGATGTTTTTCACATTTCGCAATTTAAACTGTTCAAAGGAGAGCACAAGGACCCATATCTGCCATTACCATTGACCACTAATGAGTTGGGGCCTGTTCTAGGTCCTAGAGCTGTACTAAGAACTCGGGTGGTGATGAAAGGAGACAACCAAGTCAAACAAGTGTTTGTTTTTTGGGAAGATAATGATATTTCAGCTGCTACTTGGGAAGACATAAATGAGATGCAATTACATTACCCTGGTTTCAATCTTGAGGACACGATTGTTGTTTGTAACACCCTATTTCTACCCGGTAAAATAATACGAAAAATCAGAGTTTATAAAAATTTCCAACGAATGAATGGAGTGCCACACTTTCTTCTTAAAAACAACAAACATGATTAATTCGCCTGTGAAAACAGATACATAACACTTTACTTTTGAATGAACCAATAAATAACCTTTTAGTCCTTAAGACACATGGCGTACTTGCCTAGGACTTACCTAATGAATGCATTTACCTGAGAAGGGAAAAGCTATCTATATTTGGCATGTCTAAAAATGCGATGAATGATGCATGCGTGCAAAATGGGTATGTGAAATGGTAGGTGTCCGATGGGATGAATGAAACGTGGAAGATGATGTGAGTTGAAGTTGGTGGAACATGCAGGTTGACAAACAATGTATGTGAATATGAATGTGATTGTGCTGGAATGCACGATTTTTCCTCTTTTTGCTTTTTTTTTTGGGGCTCTGATCTTTTTTGCTGGTCCTTCAACTCGCAGGACTTCCGGCAAGGGGTTACAAGGCTATCAAGTGCATTCGTACTGCTAGGTCAATGCATTCGTACTGCTAGGTCAATTACGCATGACTGGGACTTATCATTTGAGATGATCACGCATTTATTGCTCTATTCCTGCGGTTCCTTTCTTCCTTATAGGTATTTTAATGAAAGACTATATCTCTTCTGTGATTCTCGAAAATTTCGTAATGATTGTAATGCTTTTGATTATGCACATGTTTCACAATCGAGTATCAATTATCACAAAACATCATTTCAAAGATAGACGGAAAAAAGAAAGGAAAGTGTTTGATATTGACATTGGAGGCCAAATGTGCAGAAGGCACACCGACTTAAGATTACGTCAAGAATTTCATTGAAAGAATAGGAAAGCTGAAATACTAAGCAGACTTCTCGGTAGTTAGTGTCCTTGAAATAACGGTGCCGGCAAAATCCTTGATAGCTCAAAAAGTAAATTCAAAATAATCGTGGCGTCTCTAACCAACTTAAGACAGCTCAAAAAACAGCAAAATCCTTGATAATAACGACTTTAAGTTTCAACAATAAAATAATCATAACAAAATAATAACGAAAACACGTGTTCATCCCCCCCGAGTGTTACGTATCAGAGCGACGACATCGACTCGATCAAACGAAGGTAAGCAGCCTTCATTCGTGATTACCTGCACGTTACCAATAGGAGGGTAACATTCAAACAGAAGGGGTGAGATATCAAACCATATAATAGGACATATGAAAAACAGTATATTAGAATCAGAGACATAAGTTCACCACTTCACCGTCATCAACAACTTCAATCAATCACAAGTCATCAACATAGCCACTCAAGTAAGCAATATGAATGCGACTCAATACTATGCACATGCATGTGGAACCATTGGAGCAGAACTCCCGTCGTCGTCGTAAAAATCTGCCAGTAAATAGTGGCATCAACAAGGCATAAGCCTTCAACTTAATTTGCCAGTCCAGGCCAACTTATTTGAATGCTATGTATGTGACGCGATGTGAAGGCACAAACAATCAACAATGATTACATAGCAACACACAACAGCAACGAAATTCAATGTTGGCCATTGGCCTACAACATAACATCATGCCAATAAATAGAGGCAATCCAACCAGATACACGTCGCCAACTTCACACAATGGTGATCACAACTAGGTGCAACATCATCAACAAATCGACACTGAGCCAACAATTTAGCAACTTAACAAGTTAACAATTTCACAACTCAACCAACAGTTAACAACTCAACAAATTAACAATTAACAATTTAACGACTTAACCAACGATTAGCCAACCGTGGGCCTAATGCACCTAAAGCGCCCAACAACCCACAAGACGGCGCCCAATGCGCCCAGCAAACGAACGAGGCAGCCACACATGGCGCCCAGTGCGCCCGGCAACCAGCAGACATCAAGCAACAGGCAGCCACACATGGCGCCCATGGCGCCCAGTGCGCCCGGCAACCAGCAGACATCAAGCAACAGGCAGCCACACATGGCGCCTAGGGCGCCCAGTGCGCCCAGCAACCAACAGACAACAGGCAACAGGCAGCCAGACATGGCGCCCATGGCGCCCAGTGCGCCAGCAACAACAACAGGGCAGTCAGACATGGCACCCATGGCGCCCAGTGCGCCAGCAACAACAACAGGGCAGCCAGACATGGCGCCCATGGCGTCCAGTGCGCCAGCAACAACAACAGGGCAGCCAGACATGGCGCCCAGTGCGCCAGCAACAACAACAGGGCAGCCAGACATGGCGCCCAGTGCGCCAGCAACAACAGATAACAGGCAACAGGCAGCCAGACATGGCGCCCAGTGCGCCAGCAACAACAACAGGGCAGCCAGACATGGCGCCCATGGCGCCCAGTGCGCCAACAACAACAACAGGGCAGCCAGACATGGCGCCCAGTGCGCCAGCAACAACAATAGGGCAGCCAGACATGGCGCCCATGGCACCCAGCAAACAGCAGGGGCAGCCACACCTGGCGCCTAACAACAACAGCAACGGCGCCCATGGCGCCCAGCAACAACAACAACGGCGCCCAGCAACAACAGCAACGGCGCCCATGGCGCCCAGTGACCCAGATTTTGTGCGTTCTTGTGTTCAAAACCCCTAAACTAATTTCAATCATCAACAAATACATTCAAACATCAACAATTAGTTTTCTAAACATCAGCAATAGATTTCAAGGATTAAACAAACACATAGGATCCCACATAAAGCCCTTCATGTACCCTATTATAGAGTTAGAACCCCACCCTTACCTGGGTTTTGAAGACTTCACAGTCACCTCCCTATTTCTCACCAAGTTGCGCCTCCACCCTCCTAGGTTGTAGAAACTTGTGCCGCCCCCTTCCTTGGTTCTCTCTCAAATCCTTATTTTTTTTTTCTTCTGCATATGACAACTTAACCTAAATTTTACTTACTTATACTTCTCTTTATTTTTCTGATTAGTCTCATGAGCCACTCTTCACACCCCCTTATATTACTAATTCTAACATAAACATGAGCCCACATAAAACAATATATTATTATTACTCTAATATTATTTTCCACACTTAATTAACCTATTAATTAAATAAAAGTCAACGTAGCAACTATACTAATAATTCCCAACTTCAACAATTCTCACACCTAATTATCGAATAAATCAATTAAATAATTAATTAAATATTCGGGGCGTTACATTGTTGATGGGGAGGGTAATGTAACAAGCATGCCAAGTCACGAGGACACATCAGCAATGGCAAGTGAACACACGGGTTCTGAGGCGCGTGAAGAGTTGCGTAGGAGTATGCGGCCAAGGGCACCAAGTGCACGTTTCCGTGAATTCGTTATGGGTTAAAACAAAAAGGGAAAGTTGAAGTTGGCAAGAAATGCGTGATGTTTATCTCTCTTCTGCCTCTCTAGTATCTCGTCTCTCTGGTTCTACTTGGGAAGGTTCCTGTTATAGCCTAATTTTGTCCGGCTAATTTAAAAGATCTTAAACAGAATAGAATAATATGGACTTTTCAGTTTTTATGTTTTAAACTGTAATTTTATTGTTTATTTGTTAAAAAGACAAAACAAAATAGAAAATAGAGAAAATCCAAAAATATTATTTTATGGACTCTTTTAAATCAAAAATTACAAAATCAAAAAGGATTGTTAAAAAATAAAAAAAGTTAAATTACAAATAAATAAAATGGTACAGGGATGTAAAAGTAAAAAAATAGCTTTGTAGAGTTGAGAGATTGAGAGCGCGCACAGCGGCAACCAACCGCCCAACAAGCCTCTACACTCCTACTTGCCCAACAAGTCTCTACACTCCTTCAGCCCAACAAGCTGCTTGCCCAGCAAGTCTTTTCATCTAACCCTTCACTTATAAAAGGAGGCCTTCCACAGTGAAAAAGACACCGCAGTGATTCAACAAGAACACTGAACACATTCTCTCTCTCCCAGCGAAGTTCTCGCTCTCTCTCTCTCTCCCCCTCCCTTTTTATTTTATTTTTTTTAATTAGTTTATTTTTAAATATTATTGATAATTATTTTTCACTAGTTGCACTTTTCATTTTTTCTTCTTTGTTAACTGTTCGTTCATATTCAAAACAGAAAAACAAAATAATCATTTTCCTCCAAAAATAAAAAACTTATTTTCAACATAGGGGATTAAGTCAGCCGTACGGCCGGATTAGTCATCGTTTTAGGACAAATGGGCCGTACGGCTCAAGAGTCCTAAAATACCTATTCAAATAAAATCACTCCCTACACAAATCATTTTCTTCCAAAAAATCAAAAATCTTATTTTCAAAAACAGGGGATTAAGTCGGCCGTACGGCCAGATTAGTCATCGTTTTAGGATAAATGAACCGTACGGATCACAAGTCCTAAAATCCTTAAATTAAAAAACACAAACAAACCAAACTTTTTCTACCCAAGAACTACGTAGCCTTTGATTCTCTACCCCGAGATACGTAGGAGCAGATGGGGGCCCACATCTGTCAAGTGCAATAATAAAAAATCTTTTTAAGTCTTTTCTCAAATTTTCTTTCGTAGTTCTCAATAAAAATGCAAAAACAAATATTTTTCATCAAGTCTTTTCATTCATTTTTTTTATAAAAGGGAAATAAATATTTTCAAAGTTAATATAGTTTTGCACAATTAATTAGAGGTAACCTTTTTCGAAAGGATGTTGTGGGGTGCTAATACATTCCCCGCGCATAATCGACTTCCAAACCCAATTTGGTTTTCCAGACCGTTTTCTTTTTCAAAGGGATTTTTTAGTGTTTTCCCTTATAATTAAACATTGATGCGGACTTCATTGAACGTGAGAGATCCTCCGGATTTTTCGGTCGCTACAGTTCCGTACCAAATTCCCGTATACCTCAATACTATACTTATACTTGAAATTGTACTGAAATGTGGCTTTCCTTTGTACTACTTGAAGAAAATCAATACATTAGTGCCTATTCCAATTTCTCCGTGTGTTAATACTAGTAGTCTTGTTACAGATAAATTACCGTAAACTTCTTTTTGTCATAGTCACGCTATAATTATTATTATTATTATTATAATAATAATTTTTACTATACCAAAAAATAAAATAATAATTTGAATTTGAAGGAAGCAATCTCAATGAATTTTATTATTAGTTTCTAACTAGTTAGTACTATACCCATGCATCTGCACGGGTCGATCGCGTTACGTGGCACGATTACCTCAAATAAAAACTTTAATTTGAAATCTCATTAATCTAAAATCAATTGTAAAATATAGAGGATGATTTGCATACGCACAAGTGCTGTCGTGTTATTTTTATGAATGAATTTAGACAGTATTTAAATAGTCGGAACATTACCCCGTGAAAATAAAGAAAAATTTAAAGTAGATAAAAAAAGAGTTTCAAATAAAAAATTGATAAATATAAAAACTAAAAATATAAAAGTATCATTTAAAAACAATATGTGCATTTATCTCGTGTGTTTTTATATATCAGTGCAGTGTTTTTTATATATCAGTATTGTTATCCCATTTTTTTATATATCAGTGCAACTATCCCGTGTTTTTATATATATCATTGTAGTTATCCCCGTATTTTTTTATATATCAGTGCAGTTGTCCAGTGTTTTTTTATGTATCGGTGCAGTTATCTCATAATTTCAATTGATTATATGAGTTGATTAGTAGATTATTGTAGATAGTAAAAGATAGATAGTAGATTATCAATAACAAATATTTATCTCGTGTTTTTTTATATATCAGTGACAATTATTTGTCCTTTTTAAGTATTATTGACAAATATTTGTCACGTGTGTTTTAAATATTAATCAGTTTAAATAGTCATTAAGTCTTCTTATTTTTTTAGATAGTAGGATTATAGTAGTCTTCAAAAATTATAATTATTAATGGCAAATATTAATCCCATGTTTTTTTATATATCACTGCAGTTATCCCGTGTTTTTTTATATATCAGTGCAGTTATCCCGTAGTTTCAATTGATTATTTTAGTTGATTAGTAGATAGTAGATTTTCAATAAGAAATATTTGTTTTAAATATTAATTAAATATTCCTTTCTTAACATTGATTAGTAGATTATAGTAGATTATTGCAGTTATCCCGTGTTTTTTAGATAGTAGGTTTATAGTAGTTTTCCAAAATTATAATTATCAATGGTAATTATTAATTATAAATTGTCAAAAAAAATTATAAATATTAATCCCGTGTTTTTTTTATATATATCACTGCAGTTATCCCGTGTTTTTTATTTATCAGTGCAGTTATCTCGTAGTTTCAATTGATTATTTTAGTTGATTAGTAAATTATAGTAGATAATAAAAGTTAGATATTAGATTATCAATAAAAAACATTTGTTTTAAATATTAATTACTAATTTAAATATTCATTAAGTCTTCTTGTTTTTTAGATAGTAGGTTTATAGTAGTAGTCTTCAAAAAATTTAATTATCAATGACAAATATTATTCTCTTGTTTTTTTATATATCAGTGCAGTTATCTCGTGTTTTTTATATATCAATGCAGCTATTTCGTAATTTCAATTAATTATTTTAGTTGATTAGTAGATTATCAATAAGAAATATTTGTTTTAAATATTAATTGGTATTTTAAATAGTCATTAAATCTTATAGTTTTTTAGATAGTAGGTTTATAGTAGTCTTCAAAATTTTTAATTATCAATGACAAATATGTCTCGTGTTTTTTTATATATTATTGCAGTTATCTCGTAGTTTCAATTGATTACTTTAGTTGATTAGTTGATTATAGTAGATCCTAAATGATAGATAGTAGATTATCGATAAGAGGTGATAGTAGATTATCAATAAGAATGTAAACGGATTTTGGAGAGAAAAATTAAAATTTTAAGGTGATAACGTTTTCAAAAAAAGTGATAGTTTTTTTTTTTTGTTTTTTAGTATGCTCATTTACATTTTATAGGTAATTTTAATAGAGTAGTGTTTTTATAAATTTAGAAATTTAGTTAAAAGAATTAAAGTGAAGTGATAAGAGAAAGAGAATAATTATTTATGGGAAAAGTAAAGTAAAAAGAAAAAAAGGAAGAAAGAGAGTGTAAAAGAAAAGTGAAAAGGAGGAAAGAGAGTGTAAGAAGAAGGAGAAAAAAGGAAGAAAGAGAGTGTAAGAGAAAAGTGAAAAGTAAGAAAGAGAGTGTAAGAATAAAGAGAAAAAAAAAGAAATAAAGTGTAATGACATTTTTACCCTAAAAAATTTGAGGTGTCTTTTAAATAGAATGGGGATATTGGTAAAATTATATGTGGTGAATTGGTATAAATATATAGTAGATATAGTAGATATAGTAGATTAAAATTTTAAGGTGATAACGTTTTCAAAAAAAGTGATAGTTTTTTTTTTTGTTTTTTAGTATGCTCATTTACATTTTATAGGTAATTTTAATAGAGTAGCGTTTTTATAAATTTAGTTAAAAGAATTAAAGTGAAGTGATAAGAGAAAGAGAATAATTATTTATTGGAAAAGTAAAGTAAAAAGAAAAAAATGAAGAAAGAGAGTGTAAAAGAAAAGTGAAAAGGAGGAAAGAGAGTGTAAGAAGAAAGAGAAAAAAGGAAGAAAGAGAGTCTAAGAGAAAAGTGAAAAGTAAGAAAGAGAGTGTAAGAATAAAGAGAAAAAAAAGAAATAAAGTGTAATGACATTTTTACCCTAAAAAATTTAAGGTGTCTTTTAGATAAAATGAGGGTATTGGTAAAATTATATGTGGTGAATTGGTATAAATATATAGTAGAAAATATATAGTAGATATATAGTAGATGGATAGATATTTTATTGCATGAACTTATGTGCTATGTTCTTCAAGACATATTTGATTTGATTTTATGTGTAACTTTCGGTAATGACTTGGATATATTAATTGTTATGTTGTTGATCTTAAGTTAAGTCTAATTTAATTTTTGTGTTGGGAAATTAAGAATATTATGTTTTTGTTTTGTTTTTATCCTTTATATATTGTAATAAAATTATTAAGGATTTGGGATTTAGGGTTACGTTTTGGTGGTGGTAGTGATGTGGCGGTGGGGGAGAGGGTGGCGGTGGATGTGAGGAGGAGAGGGTGGTGGTGTCTCGCCGGGGAAGATGAAGATGGAGTTGGGGTGTTTTTTGTCAATTTGGTCCCTTATATTTTTTTTAATTTCAATTTGGTCCCTATTTGCCACGTCATTAAATGAATGACACGTCAGATTGGACAATTAGACGCCACGTCAGCAGTTCACTGCCAGCGTGGTATATGTTAAGTTAATGGACGGAAAATATCAAAAAATGACCAAAATGACACACACACAAAAGATGAGGGGACCAAAACGGAAAAAAAAAGATAAAACACCAAAATGAAACCAAAGCCAAAGATAAAGGACCAAAAGTACAATTTAGTCATTTAATAATTTCTGATCTGACCCCGTTTCGATCAGTCCGGCCCCAATAACCTTGAACCGCTGCCTCTGTCGATTCAATGTTCGGTCCAATTTTGATTACCTTGTTTTCATTATGGGAGCTCTCGCTCCTACAAGGTTTGGGAGCTTTGCAGAGCCTTTATCTGCTCTTGAAGTTCGCGCTCGCGAGCCCTATGGCCTGCTTCCGGAGGAGTTGCTACTGGTTCTTGCAATGCTGCACCGTGTTGTGCTCTATCAGTATTTAGTATTTAGTATTAGAGTTCTTGAAGTATCGTTGATCTCGACAATGACACTAATGAAATTCACAAATAAAATAAAGAATCACGCATACAAAAATTGTGCAGGCAAACTTATTCTGGAAATCAATTAGAACATAAATAAATTTCATCAAGAAAGGGCTCCTTGATCTCGTTGAATTGAAACATTCGTTTTGTGTGTATGATAAGGAAAGGCGACTAATAGAGGAAATTTTTAAATTATTACGTATATTAAACTATTATTAGTACTCTAAGAATTATTTTCAAACTTTTATATTGAAGGAATCTTATTTTCAGACTTGGAGAGCAAGCAAGCAAGCAAGGAATAGATTTAATCAAACTTAACACGATGAGGTACGAATAGACAGATTATTATTAAAAAAAAATAAAATGACATTTTCTAAAAATCTGACTATGTAACTGAGGTATTCAAATATGGAACACCGCATCTAATCCTTTGTTTTGGCTTTATATGAATCTCCATTTTCCCAAACGTTTAGAACAGAAGAAGACTGAAGACCCCACCTGCTTCCACCAAAAAGTCTGTGCCATGTATGTTGACAATTGCACCACGTGAGATCAATTTGAATGGACCGATGCAGTATATAAATGGATCAGGATCCACCATAACAAAATTACATATCCCTACATTCAAAAAAAAAATTATGGGTAAAAATACTTGACAGTAGGTAAAAAATATAATGAGAGTCAAAAAGCAATGAGTTGTTACGAGTAGTGTTCTAGTGGATAATGTATGGAAGGAGTGTGGCCCCGGTCTATGGGTAAATGTCAAATATGCTTTTAAGTTTTAACAATAAATATTTGACATTTAGTGATAGTTTGTTTTTGGGGAAAAAGTCGATTTTTTTGTAATGACTACAACAATCACTACAATTATTGTTGTAATTAAGATTTTAGTCCTTAAAATTCACGAATTTTGTTTTAAGGTTTATATATTTTCGGTCCTTAAGATTCATGAATTTTGTTCTGTTCTTGACATGCTGCACGGATGTCCTATCCTAGGCATGATGGTCATCATACGCATGTTGTGTTGGGGAGGTCACCTTATGGTTTGGCTAGGGAGGAGTCCCATAAACGCGTGAGGGCGGCTGCAGCGGTTCGTTAGCCGCCTACCTTTGAGAGGTAGGTCATTACTAGCAAGATCGTGACCTGATGAGGCATCACGTGTTCCTGCCCAACGATCGTCGTTTCATGGTCGCATGGCTCTGAGGAGGCCATTGTTCCAATCTGCTAGGAAGGTTCACCCGATTCCAGACATTATATGTGCCTCTGATAAGGTAATGATAGAGTACCCCAACAAACACCCAGGCACAAATTGGCAAAATTCGATGATTGTTTAGATTAGAGCCCTCCATCGACATCATTTGTGGTGTCTACTGCTCGCTTTTCTCATGGAAATCCCTCTAGAAAGCAGGAGTAGAGATGTTTTATGAATTTATATATTTATGTAATTGGAGTTGTATTTGAATATTGGATAATTGTATTGAGATAAATATTTTCTTATCTATGCATAGGTGATTCTTATGTTTCTTTGAAGTCTTCTTATATTCGTTTTTCATTTTAGTTGTACCTTTAGTTTATAAGCCTTAGTTTCCCTATTGATATTTAATACAATGAAATGGGAGTATCGGGAATGGTACCGCCCATTGTATTGAATCTTGAATTGTCTAAGTGGGCAAGTTGGGAAGGGACTTTGTCTTTAATTTGGATAATAGTTAGTCATTGAATCATATATCATATACTTGACGAAAGTTTAGTTCACTACATTTTCAGGGCATTTGTGTTGGATTTTTCTTTGCAAGATTAGTTCTCTTGATTCGTTTTCTATATACAGTATTGTTGATTCAATTTAGGGTTTATGACAATGGTTATATATGTTTTATGATTTAAGGATCTATATATGTTTTATGTTGTAGATATTCAATTTATGTTTTATGTTGTATCTATTTGATTTATGTTTTAACGATTTATGTTTTAACTTTGAATATTATTATGATTGTAGTTCGAATATGCCTCGCAGATCATCATAGAATGTTGTTTGTTCAGCCTACTATACCAAATTAAAACAAGTGGCCTGAGTGCTTGTAGGGCCCTGACATGGCAAATAGATGTATTCTTTTATATGATTCATCTTCCTACTGACGAGGAATATAAAAGAATGTATCTATTTGCCATCAGGGCCGGCCCTGGGCCTAGGCCGGGAGTGCGACCGCCTAGGGCCCAGGTTTGTAGGGGAGCCAAAAATATTTATACCAAGCCTAAAGTTTACTAGTGTTATAAAAAAATTAAAGTAAAAAAGGCCCAAAAAAACCTACACTGATAATCTTGATAATATTGATGTGCCAAATGCACCTAATGATGTTCCTAGTGAACAAAGAAATCCTCATTTTGATATTTATGATCCAAAAAATTGGGAGAATCTTGATAACAAATGGAAGGATATTCTAGTTGAAAATGGCCTACTAGAGAAATGAATCTTAACTTTCCCTTACACAAATATTTTAAGCCTATCACATATGCGTATTATTCAAGAAATTTAAGCAATGGTGAGATTAGTGATCGGAAATGGTTAGTTTATTGCATTTATGTTGACAAAGTGTATTGTTTTTGTTGTAAGTTGTTTAAATCTTTTAGTAACTTGAGTTTTCTAGCAAATGAGAGCTTAAGTGATCAGAAGCATATTAGGAAAGACTCAAACAACATGAAAATAGTGTCGAGCGTATGACTAATATGAATACTTGGAATGAATTGAAAATAAGATTGAATAAAAATCAGACAATTAATAAACACTTGCAAGAAGAAATTATGAAAGAGAAAGAGCGTTGGAGACAAGTTTTACATAAAATATTTTCAGTTGTGAAATGTCTTGTTAAAAATAATCTTGCCTTTCGAGGATCCAAAAAAAATTATATCAAGATAGTAATGGCAATTTTCTTGGAAGCTGCGGGAGTTGCATTCTTAAGGGTGTAATCCCCTTGTGGGTGTTTTTTGTTTTTTTGTTGTTTTGCCGTTTCTAGTAGTTGTCATAAAAAATGTACCTATTTTAGTTGGCCATTTCTAAAACAAGTTTGGAAAAATTATCATGCTAGGGTTAAAAATGCTAAACATAAACATCACATTAAAATCTGAAAACATTAAAAAACTGTTTCATAGCTAACAGCATCCCAACTACAAAGTGTGTTGCTCATGGTAAGCAACAAAACATGAAAGAAAGTGTAAATGATAAACCTAAAGCCATACTACTGAAATTACAAGAGTAGAATACTAAAAAGGGCTATACTGTCAAGTCTTCAACTTTGGTAAGCTAAATAGTGAGTATACACACCACAAAACAACAACACTCCAAGAAAAGTCAGCTTCAGTGCTGCAACACTGCTCCCAACACTGTAGTGTAGAATTTCCATTTTGGTGTATAAAGGTGGCTAAAACATAAAATGGAGCAAGAAACCTATGTCTAGACTTTCCTCCTTCAAACCAGCCTCTTTAATGAGGAAGATCAGCTGCTTTAAATAGTCCTAGGGTTGAGTGATCCAAGAAAAACCCTAAAAGTGCCCTTTGTCATGTAGTGTGCCTACATGTACAAGTGCCCATGCAAAAAAGGAATATTCGCAGAATCATAGTACCGGTCCCCCAATTAGAACGTGTCAGTCCTTTCTGACATGCAGTTGGCACTAAAATCAGCGCATCAACGCTTTCTCTCTCATCTGTCGCAAATACGCCAATGTTGTAGCATGCCATAGCTGCAGCACACTAGCAAACACATTAAAGCACAAAATGGGGCACCAAAGTTCCAAATGATTTCAAACTAGAAATTACCCCTAGTTAACATTAAACAACTGATTCTAATTAATTTATGAACAAAATTACTTTTAAGTAAACAATGATTTAAGCCTTTAATAAACAACTCTTATAAATAAGAGTTATCTTATTTTTCAAGCATTTTTATGTCCTTCTTAATTATGCATTTTCTTAGGATAGTCAAGTGTAATCAGACCTTCATGAATGCCTCGTCCTAGCACTCTTTAGAGTAGCTAGGAAACCCATAGCTGAGGAAAAGAGTTCCTTCCTCAGTATAGTTGCTTTAAGAAAGGAATCGACAAGTTTAAATTTGTTAGCCGATCTTCGGCTAAGTTTTTAATTTGACAACCGTAATAATTTATCTAAAATCGATGGCAAAAAAATAGAAGTATTTATATACAGTCGATAGGGTGAAGGAAATTTCTCGACACACTAAAAAACAATTGTTTAGGTAGCATGTAATGCCAATTTTTTCCATTACGTAAGTTTCCTTTTTGAGGAAATAGTTTAGTTTTATCAGAAAATTGTAGATAGTCAATTTAGACAAAATAGGAAATAAACACCACACATTCTATCACACGGTCATACTTAGGTTCGAAGGAGAATTAGCATTTCTGTGTTGCTAAAATTGCCAATATAGCCAGTTATGAAGGACATACAATTGTAGATATAATTTCACCTATTTAGCTCCAAAAAAATAAGTAACAAAATTCTGCATACAAAAAAAAAATTGTAGGCAAAATTAATGAAGTCTCTTGGTTGAATTAGAACCTTCGTTTTCTGTAGATGAAAAGGAAGGGCGGCTACTGGAGGAGCCTTCTGTCGGTTAGTTATGCATAAATTATATAATTACCAGTTTCAAACTTGGAGAGCAATCAAACCAGGAATATCCTCCTCCTTAATTACGATAAGACAGAGACAGAAATAAAAAAAATATAAAAAATGAGACAACTTTTCCAAAAAATTGATTGTGCTGAGGCATTCAATGATTCAATATATGGAACGCCATATCTAATAATTTTGTCTTAACCTTGACCATGTAAAAATTTCAAATTGCAGCCAAACATTTAAAACAGAACACCCTACTACCTGTTTCCAACAAAAAGCATGTGTTTTTCAGAAAAATAGCACCGGATGAAATCAGCTGTATCAATATTATATGTATAATCAATCAAAAACGATATTTGCATGATTCTTTTTAGAAGTTAGCATATGGTAATTGTAAGGAAAAAACTTAGATGTTGTTTCATAGATGTGGTCGGGGTTGTTTTCCGACCGTGATACGTGGATTTTTTATTAATATTATTTATTATCTACTAGTTACTTTTTAAAAAACAAAACCTAAGTTTTGTCCTAATTGACTAATTGTAATAGGGATTCTTGATTTACAATATATAGAATGATTAACTCATGATTTTTGAGTATACGGTTAAATACATTAGTCTCACACTATGATATGATTTAACACTGCTGCATTCCCAAGGCTGGATTCGAACGCAGGACCTTGGTTATACTGGAAGAGACCCAAACAATCTCATCCAAATACTCTTGGGTGGCGAACAAATATTTTTTTTAGCAAAAAGAAAGGGTTATGGTGCCTCGTTAAAACCTTCTGATGCAAAAAAAACATCAAGAAGGAAAAAGAGTATGCTCCCCTACATTTTATTGATAAAAAACGAGAAAAGTACAAAAGACATGGGGAGACTAGACCAATACCCATGAACAAAACACACCAAAAACGAGAAACGTAAAATTGGTGTGCAAAAGTATCACTATAATGACTCTCGTCCCAACCAGGTTGGCACCAAAGTCACTAACAGTCATTTGCAACACACCAAAAATAGAAGGCCAGAAGGAGACTGAAACCATCGAACCGGAAATCAGCAGAACCTATAGCTAGGAAAACCTAACCTATTTCTGGAGAAATTCCCAACAATGAAGCTGGGAGGAAGGTCCCACCAGACAAAATCACGTGTGTTTGTACCATGTCCAACAAGCTTATCAGCGCAAGTGTTACCTTCTCTATAAATGTGAGTGCAAACGAAGTTAATTTATCTTGCCAAATATAAGCAATTATTCCATTTATTTCTAAACTTCCAAGGAACTATTTTGATGCTGTTAAAAAAAACAAATATTGTTGTACAAATATGGTTGAGCATTTTTTCGCAAATTTCCCTAGCAAACTATGGGGCAAAAGGAGATACCAAGTGAGTTTCAAACATCACGTTTAGAGTTTGAATCTTGAAAATTAACATAATCATTAATTTAATAATTTTGGTCTATAAAACTTTGGGGCAAAAAAGATAATTGGGAACAGGTGATTAAGGACTTCTTTCCACACAAAAAAGACAATAGAGGCTTACACAGCCATTGATGACAACACTAACAATGCGGAAAATGTCGTAGTAAGAACCGCATTGCAAAATACCTTTCATGAAAACTGGAAGTTAAAATTAAAGATGATGACGTTTTTCCTATTAAAATTGTTGAGGAAATATGTAAAGAGAAAAAAAAAACTTGTTAAGGCTATGTATGGGAGTTTAGAGGGTAAGGAAGGAGAGTGGTTTAAGATGAAAGAGAGATAAAGAGAAGTGAGAGTTTTTACTTAAAAAAATAGGGGAAGAGAGGAGAAGATAGCCTATGGAGGTTTGGTGCTCAGAATGGCTGGAAAATAGAGGACGAACACATCGTAAGGCAAATCGGCTCCAAATTAGGAAAGACGGATCGCGTGATCTCTGACATGAGAATGGATGTATGCATTCATGGAAATTAGGTCATTTTTCCTTCATTGATTTTAAATGATTTACTTCAATGTTTGTATGCATTTCTTATGCCTAGGGATGACTTGAAGAGATTTTTCTTAAGCTTTTGAATTGTGTTCATCGATTAGAGCTTGGCACAGTTTTTGTTGGGTCATGAGGGAAGCTTGGGGGATCATCAACTCATCATCCAATTTGGGACTTTTAATCACACTTGAATACCAACAGTTTTAAGCGCGTTTCAAACTTTCAATGAGATGACCCTTTAGAGCAAGTGGAGACCCACTATACCACGACCTAACTCGACTGTCATTCGACTTAATCATCAGTTTTCACCCTTTTGATGACCTAGTAAATAAGTGACTATGAATTTCTCCCCCTTCTCAAGAAACCATCTCAATAGAAGAGCTTTTCACGATTTTACTTCAGAAGGGTGTTTAAACCCCAATTTTATCCGCTCACTTTTTCATTTATTTACTTATCTGGGAAGAGTTTGTGTTTGGATAGTGACTTCATATGTCTAGGTGTTATGCTCGTCAATTTTAGATGGCTAAGGCATGCAATTTTGTCATTGAAATCTATGTGTGTGGGGACTAGTTTTTCCTTTGATTGGATGAGGTGTATCTCAAAACCATATATTTTAGGTGTGGTCCTTAACATTAGTGTTTGTAACTGCTTTAGGTTTAACTTGGATATAACTAGATGCTATTAATAAAATTTCTACTTATCAAAAAAAATGGCTCAAACAACTATACTTTTGTGTTTTGGGTTCGTTCGATTTTGGAAAAGAAAACTATGCACAAAACTGGCCAAACTAAAAAATACAATCCACTATCTATTATTAGTGTGGAAATTACAATCCCACAATAAAAATTATAGAATTAGAAGAATCCTGTTTCGCATACAAGATAATGACCACCTTTATGTGTTTTTCATTTTTTTTTCTTTATCTATTTCATTGTGAATTATCACTACAAAAAAATAGAGTATTAGTGAGGGATATTAGCGAGGGAAGTGGTATCTGTCGCTGAAAAACCATTACCGAGGGATTTAGTGACGGACAGATCTGTGGCTATATAGTAGGCGCCGTTTTTTCCAAAAAATACATAATCCGTCGCTAAAATCCTTAAATCCGTCGCTAAAAAACCATTACCGAAGGATTTAGTGACGGACAGACCCGTCGCTATAAAGCAGGCACCTTTTTTTTTAAAAAAAAAATACATAGTCCGTCGCTAAAAGTGAGACTGTGACCATTCCATTCTGACTTTTGCCATCGTTAAAAGCCTTAAATCCGTCGCTAAAGGTCTGCTGCATATCTGACTGATGGGACATTACACAGTCCATCGCTAAAAGCCTTAAATTCGTCGCTAAAAGTCTCTAAAACACGTTTTATTCAAAATCTCCCACTTTCACTCTCATTTCCATTTCACTTCATTTTTTCTCCCCAACTCTTCTCTCTCCCTCTCTATCCGAATCTCTTCACCACCACCACCACCACCACCACATAGCTCCTCCCACCTTCACTCACTCACTCTCTCTCTCTCTCTCTCCCTTACTCTTCCCCTTCTATCTCTCCCTTACTCTTCACCACCACCTCCTCTCATCCTCATCCTCACCCTCTCTCTCACTCTCTTTCTCCCTTACTCTTCTCATTCTCTCTCTACCCTAATTCAGTCTTCACCACCACCACCACCACCACCACCACCACCACCCCCTCTCATCCTCACCCTCTCTCCCACTCTCTTTCTCCCTTAGTCGTCTCCTTCTCTCTACCCTAATCCACTCTTCACCACCACACCACCTCCACCACCACCACCACCACCTCCTCTCATCCTCACCCTCTCTCTCACTCTCTTTCTTCCTTACTCTTCTCCTTCTCTCTCTACCCTAATCCACTCTTCACCACCATACCACCTCCACCACCACTACCACATAGCTCCTCTCATCCTCACTCTCTCTTCCTCTCTTTCTCCTTTACTCTTCTCCTTCTCTCTACCCTAATCCACCCTTCATCACCACCACCACATAGCTCCTTTCATCCTCACTCTCTTTCTCCCTTACTCTTCCCCTTCTCTCTCTACCCGGATCCACCCTTCACCACCACCACGACCACCCCTCTCACTCCTCTCTCTCTCTCTGGAAAGCTTAATAATAATAATAATAATAGTAATAATAAATATATAAAAAGCAGGCTAAAAAAATTGAAACAGTACTTAATACAAGCCATTCAGATTGGGACACGTGGCTGTCAGACTTAGCGAGGGAAATTTGAATCCCTCACTAATTAGCGAGGGAATTAGCGACGAAATATTTCCTCTCTAATTAGCGAGGGATTCAAATTCCCTCGCTAATCCAATAGCGAGGAGCAATTTAGCGAGGGAATCAGCCCATCGCTAATTCCCTCGCAAATGATGATTAGCGACGGAAATGTGACATTTTGCGATGGAAAATTCCCTCGCTGATAACCTTTTTTTTGTAGTGTATAGTTATAAGGGCTTAAGTTAAGTGCACATGATAATGGTCATAAAAAAGTTAACCAGAACGACAGGAATTGGTAGCAATAAAGAAACTTTGTTTTCCAAGAGAAGACTGTGATGCAGTCTAAGTTGTCCATTACGAAACATCCTTAGACTTGAAACTCGCTATATTTATCTATAGGCTAAATTGCACTTTTGGTCATTTCGTTGACTTTGGTTTCACTTTCGTCCTTTATCTTTTTTTTTCTCGTTTTGGTCTCTCATCTTCTATTTGTGTCATTTTGGTCCTTTTTTGATATTTTCCATCCATTAACTTAACAGATCCCACGCTGACAGTTAACTGCTGACGTGGCGTCTTAAGTGTTAGGGCTGACTTGGAATTCATTAAGTGATGTGGCAAATGAGGGACCAAATTGAAACTAAAAAACCATAAAGGACCAAATTGACATAAACACAACAACTTCCATCTTCATCTTCTTCTTCCAAACACCATCTCTATCTTTGTAACACCCCATTTCTACCCGGCAATTTAAAATAAAAATATCAGAGTATAGAAATTATTTTTCAATTCATCCAAACGAGATGCTACATTTACTTCAATTTCAACATACACAAATTTATGATAAATTCATCATTTTAAAAAAAAACATAATACGCAGCTCCTCCATAAATAGGGCGAACCCTCAAGTAACTCAAAAGTCTACAAAGAATGGTTCATCATCACGCAGCGGAATAAAAAGAAATAGTTTCTTAACATCATTGTAACAACATCAACACAACATCCAACAGTGTCATAAAAAATAAGACTAAAATAACTAATATTCGCCCCCCAGGTGCTACGTATCAGAGCAAGACCGACTCGAGGAATTAAGGGTTAAAAGCCTTCACGTACGGTTACCTGTAGAGTAATAATCAACATAAGGGGTGAGTCTCAAACCGTATAATAAAGCTTATAATAAGCAATATGTCAGAGTATTGAACTATACCAAATCACAGCAATATATATATATATATATATATATATATATATTTGTTGTTATGGTTGTTGTATGTATGTATATATATATATATATATATATATATATATATATATATATATATATATATAAACCAAAACATTAATCATCAATGGTAAGGATGAATGTATGAAGTGCAACATGCATGTGGTACCATCATCGTCAATAATTTTGCCATTGGGCACATCGTCAATATTTGAGCATCATCGTCAATAGCTCGAGGACGAAGCCTTACATCGTCAATATATGCATATGTAATGCATGCGACTCATGAACAACCAGCAGATCATAGTCATCACAACAACAACATCGTCCCTATCATCATCATCATTTGGCCATTTGGCCATTAGGCCCATCGTCAATAACAACATCATTATCATTTGGTCATTAAACTCCAAAAAATGACACCAAAAAGGTTTTAGACACCGACATAATTTTACAACGTCAACAACAACAACCACCCGGGGACAGCCACTAGAGGCGCCCATAAACCATCAGAAAAATAATAATTTTTATCTTAAAACAAAATGTAACTAGACGACGGAACAAGCTTCACAACGCACTTTGAAACACTCAAAACGGACACCCGAGTCAAAAGATATGACAAAAATAAAACCGGGGAACATTTGGGCAACATCCTGAAAATGACGCCCATAGGGGATCCTGGCGCCCAGCAGCACAGAAAACTGGCGCAGGAGGGATCCTGGCGCCCTAGGCAGCAACACTGGCGCCCAGCACTTAGACACAAACAGCAACACAGAAACTGGCGCAGGCAGCAACATTGGCGCCAGCACTTAGACAGAAACAGCAACACAAAAACTGGCGCTGAGGTAACCTGCGCCACTCTGGGCGCAACACAGACAGCAAAAACTGGCGCTGAGGCAACCTGCGCCACTCTGGGCGCAACACAGACAGCAACACAGACAGCAAAAACTGGCGCTGAGGCAACCTGCGCCACTCTGGGCGCAACACAGACAGCAAAAACTGGCGCTGAGGCAACCTGCGCCACTCCGGGCGCAACACAGACAGCTGGCGCTGGGCAGCAACACTGGCGCCCAGGCGCCCCCCTGCGCCAACAACTAGCGCAACACAGCAACACAAAAATGGGGCCCTTGGCGCCTAGGGACCTTCTAATCCAATTTTTCTCTAGACTTTCATGTGTTCCATCACCAACAATAATTTCAAACATCACATATTCATTCTAACATCATCAAATACACGTTTTATCGAACATTTAGCGTGCATTTCAATCCTCACACACATCAAACAAATTATATACTTTTCAACAACACCTATTGAGCATCAAATATTCATCCATACAATCATACATTGCAAACATCATCAAAAATCGTAAGAATAGCGACATAGGTCCTAAACCCCACATACATCCCATTATAAACCCTATTATAAGGTAAGACCCACCCTTACCTTAGATTTTCCGAAGATGATGAGACCTCTACGAAAGCACCGAAGTAACCACAACAACAGCTCCTTGCTCCTCTTCTCTCTTGGCTGATCGCACCTCTTCTCTCTTCTCACTCTCTTCGCAAACTTTCTTTCTCTCTTCTCTCTTCTCTCTTTTGCGATTTCTTTCTTTCTTTTTCTCACCAAATGAGGCGCAACTCTCCTAACCCTTGCGCCTAAGAGCCTAAGTCAATGGGCTTGGGCTCTTGGGCCAATATTACCGCTCCGTAATTACCGGATACTACTCCCTTCATTTAAAATAAAATAATATATTAATAACTTAATATAATAATAACAACGAAATACCTAAATAATTTAATTAAATAATTAATTAAATTATTTGGGTGTTACAACTCTCCCCCACTTAGAATATTTCGTCCTCGAAATTCTTACCAGATTCAAACAGCTCTGGATAAGACTCCCGCATCTTACTCTCTAGTTCCCACGTCATGCTCTCACCAGCAGCTCCTAACCAGACCACTTTCACTAATGCAATTTCGTTGCCCCTTAGAACCTTCACCTCATGATCTTCAATCCTCACCGGCATAGTCTCCACGGTGAGATTATCCCGCACCTCCACATCGTCCATGTGAATCACATGAGATGGATCTGGAACATACTTTCGAAGTTGCGACACGTGAAACACGTCATGCAAGTTCGAAAGATTAGGTGGCAAAGCCACTCTATAGGCAACATTCCCAACTCTCTCAGAAATCTGATACGGACCAATGAAACGAGGAGTGAGCTTCTTCGACTTCAATGCACGACCAACACCGGTCACCGGAGTGACTCTCAAAAACACATGATCACCCGCTTGGAACTCTAAATCCTTCCTCCGGTTATCATGGTAGCTCTTTTGTCGACTCTGCGACGCTTTCATCTTTTCACGGATCAACTTAACTTTCTCAGTTGTCTCACGAACAATTTCCGGTCGAAGCACCACACTCTCACTAAACTCATACCAACACAATGGGGTTCTACACTTCCGACCATACAACGCTTCGAAAGGTGCCATCCCAATACTAGAATGGTAGCTGTTGTTGTATGTGAACTCTATCAATGGAAGGTAGGAATCCCACGAACCTCCCTTCTCCAGAACACAAGCTCTCAACAAATCCTCCAATGACTGAATAGTCCTCTCTGACTGACCATCTGTCTGAGGATGATAGGCTGAACTCAACCTCAACTTTGATCCCAACTTCTCATGCAAACTTCTCCAGAACTCTGAAGTGAACCTCGGATCTCTATCTGAAACAATGCTACTAGGAATTCCGTGAAGCTTCACAACTTTCCGGATATAGATCTCTGCCAACCTAGGCACATGATACATGATGTTAATAGGGACAAAATGGGATGATTTTGTTAACCTATCAACAATCACCCAAATCGCATCATACCCTTTCGCAGTATGAGGCAATCCTGTCACAAAATCCATCGCAATGCTGTCCCACTTCCATTCTGGAATATCCAATGGTTGCATCAACCCTGCAGGTTTCTGATGCTCAACCTTTGACTTCTGGCAAGTCAAACAGGCATACACAAACTGTGCCACATCCCGCTTCATCCCCGGCCACCAAAACAACTTCTTCAGATCTTGGTACATCTTTGTAGCTCCCGGATGGATACTCAACTTACTCCTATGACTCTCCCCAAGAATCACTCTCTTCATTTCTGCATCATCAGGAATACAAATCCTATCTCTGAATCTCAATACACCCTGGGAATCCAACCTGAAATCCCCGTCCTCAGCTTGATCATTCTCAACCATCAGGTCTACTAGTTTAACATCTGACTTTTGAGCCTCTCTGATACTAGCCAAAAAGTCATTGCCAATCTTCAACATTCCCGACTTAACACTCTGAGGTGTTACTTCACAAACTAAACTCATGTCTCGGAATTGCTCGATCAACTCCAAGGTCTTTCGACTTAAAGCATCAGCCACGACATTAGCCTTGCCTGGGTGATAGTTCAAGCCGAAATCATAGTCCTTCAACAATTCTAACCAACGTCTCTATCTCATATTCAGCTCCTTCTGATCAAACAAGTACCTCAAGCTCTTATGGTCACTAAACACCTCAAACCTAGTACCATAAAGATAGTGCCTCCAGATCTTCAACACAAAGACAATTGCAGCTAGCTCCAAATCATGCGTAGGGTAGTTTTTCTCATGGGTCCTCAACTGTCTAGACGCATAAGCTACTACCTTACCATCCTGCATAAGCACACCTCCCAAACCCATCTTGGAAGCATCACAATACACCACAAACGGTTAGTCCGGAACGGGCAAAGTCAAAATAGGAGACGTTGTCAACCTCTTCTTCAACTCATTGAAGCTCTCCTCACATCGAGCATCCCAAACAAAAGCCTTTCCCTTACAACTCAACTGAGTCAACGGAAGGGCTAGCTTAGAGAAACCTTCGATGAACCTTCTATAATAACCAGCCAACCCCAAAAAGCTTCTAATCTCAGTAGCTGACTTCGGGCTCTCCCATTGCAACACAGCATCTACGTTGGCCGGATCCACAGCAATACCACTACCAGAAATAATATGCCCAAGGAAACTCACCTCATTCAGCCAGAACTCACATTTAGACAACTTCGCATACAGCTTCTTTTCTTTCAACACTTCCAGCACTACTCTCAAATGCTCTGCGTGTTCTTCTTCTGTCTTAGAATACACCAGAATATCATCAATAAACACCACCACGAACCGATCTAAGTAAGTATGGAAAATACGATTCATGTATTCCATAAATACTCCCGGCGCGTTAGTAACACCAAACGGCATCACAGAATACTCATAGTGCCCATATCTAGTTCTGAAGGCCGTCTTCTGAATATCTTCGTCTTTCACCTTAATTTGATGATAACCCGAACGCAGATCAATCTTGCTAAACACCTTAGCACCCACCAACTGGTCCATCAAATCATCAATCCTCGGAAGCGGATACTTATTCTTAATCGTCACTTTGTTCAACTGCCTATAATCAACACAGAGCCTCATACTCCCATCCTTCTTCTTTACCAATAACACAGGGGCTCCCCACGGTGACACACTCGGCCTTACGAACTTCTTTTCAAGCAGGTCCTCAAGTTGCTTCTTCAATTCAGACAATTCAGATGCAGACATCCTGTATGGTGCCATAGAAACAGGTCTGGTATCAGGTACAAAATCAATAGCAAATTCCACTTCCCTCTCCGGCGGAACACTCGGGATCTCATCAGAGAACACTTCGGGAAACTCACACACTACCTGCAACCCTTCAATGATATCTTGATTCTCCACAGGCAACGACGCCATCAAAGCAAACAGATTAACTTCCTCTTTCATTACCTTATGCAACTGACCAGCCGGCAACAAAACAGATTCTTCCTCTTCGGGAGAAGGGAAGCTCACAGACTTACTAAAGCAATTAATATGAACATGGTTATCCACTAACCAGCCCATACCAAGAATAACATCCAACCCACCCAACGGCAAACAAATCAAATCAACAACGAAATCTCTGCCGAAGACCGACAGAGGGCACTTAGCACACACAAGAGAGGTAGTTACCGAACCCTTAGCTGGAGTATCGATAACCATCTCCCTCATCAAAGAAGACAATGCTAGACCCAATTTCTCAACACATGTAGCAGCAATGAATGAATGCGTGACACCGGTATCAACAATAGCAATCAAAGGGATACCATTAATAAAACATGTACCTCTTATCTCATTAGCCGCTTCTGATCCCGCGAGAGCAAACACCTTCCCACTGAACTTCTCTTTCTTCGGCTTAGGACACTTAGTACTAATGTGTCCACCCTCACCACAGTTGAAACAGAGAATATCTTTGCGCCCACACTCAGACGCCAAATGACCCTCTTTGCCACAACGGAAACACATTCTCACCCCCGACTTGCATTCGTAGCTCTTATGACCCGGTTTACCACACTTAAAACACACAAGGTTGGCAGGAGCATCTCCCCCACTAGTCTTCTTACCATCAGTAGCTCTCTGTTTACCTTTACCAGCAGGAACCTCATATGGCTTATTACGGCTCTGAAACATACCCCTTTGCTCCCTCATAACCTTAGAGTGAGCACCACTGTCTTCTTCAAAAATCCTACAACTGTCAATCAAATCCGAGAACACACGAATCTTCTGGTACCCAATTGCCTTCTTAATATCAGCCCTCAACCCATTCTCAAATTTGATGCACTTGGAGAACTCAGAGTTAGCATCAGCGTAATGCGGATAAAATTTGGCCAATTCAGTGAACTTGGCAGCATATTCTGTCACAGACATATTTCCTTGCTTCAGCTCAAGGAACTCAATCTCCTTCTTTCCCCTGACATCTTCTGGAAAATACTTTCTTAAGAATTCTCTGCGGAATACAGTCCAAGTAATTTCTTCATTAGCAGTCTCTAACCTCTGCCTAACCTCCAACCACCAGTCATCAGCTTCTTCTGCCAGCATATGTGTATCATACCTGACCTTCTGAGCTTCAGTACAATCCATGACACGGAAAATCCTTTCCACTTCCTTCAACCACGCAAGAGCACCATCAGGGTCATACTTGCCCTTAAAAGTAGGCGGCTTGTCCCTCTGAAAGGTAGCCAGACTGCGAGTCCCAGCATTTTCACCATCATTCTGCTGGTCCCCAACAGCCTGCGCCATAGCTTGTAAGGCAGCAGCAAGAGCAGCGTTGTTCCTTCCAGCCATTTCAACTTACACTGCAGCATAAACAATAATTCAGAACTAATCTAGCAATACTTGCTAGTCAAAGACACTAAGACTGGACAACTTGGCCGGACAGACCGAACTGCTCTGATACCACTAATGTAACACCCCATTTCTACCCGGCAATTTAAAATAAAAATATCAGAGTATAAAAATTATTTTTCAATTCATCCAAACGAGATGCTACATTTACTTCAATTTCAACATACACAAATTTATGATAAATTCATCATTTTAAAAAAAAACATAATACGCAGCTCCTCAATAAATGGGGCGAACCCTCAAGTAACTCAAAAGTCTACAAAGAATGGTTCATCATCACGCAGCGGAATAAAAAGAAATAGTTTCTTAACATCATTGTAACAACATCAACACAACATCCAACAGTGTCATATAAAATAAGACTAAAATAACTAATATTCGCCCCCTAGGTGCTACGTATCAGAGCAAGACCGACTCGAGGAATGAAGGGTTAAAAGCCTTCACGTACGGTTACCTGTAGAGTAATAATCAACATAAGGGGTGAGTCTCAAACCGTATAATAAAGCTTATAATAAGCAATATGTCAGAGTATTGAACTATACCAAATCACAGCAATACATATATATATATATATATATATATATATATATATACACACACATACATACATACAGCAGAGAATTGTTGTTATAGATTGTCGTTATATATATATATATATATATATATATATATATATATATATATATATATATATATATATCAACCAAAACATTAATCATCAATGGTAAGGATGAATGTATGAAGTGCAACATGCATGTGGTACCATCATCGTCAATAATTTTGCCATTGGGCACATCGTCAATATTTGAGCATCATCATCGTCAATAGCTCGAGGCCGAAGCCTTACATCGTCAATATATGCATATGTAATGCATGCGACTCATGAACAACCAGCAGATCATAGTCATCACAACAACAACATCGTCCCTATCATCATCATCATCATTTGGCCATTAGGCCCATCGTCAATAACAACATCATTATCATTTGGTCATTAAACTCCAAAAAATGACACCAAAAAGGTTTTAGACACCGACATAATTTTACAACGTCAACAACAACAACCACCCGGGGACAGCCACTAGAGGCGCCCAGAAACCATCAGAAAAATAATAATTTTTATCTTAAAACAGAATATAACTGTAGACGACGGAATAAGCTTCACAACGCACTTTGAAACACTCAAAACGGACACCCGAGTCAAAAGATATGACAAAAACAAAACCGGGGAACATTTGGGCAACATCCTGAAAATGGCGCCCATAGGGGATCCTGGCGCCCAGCAGCACAGAAAACTGGCACAGGAGGGATCCTGGCGCCCTGGGCAGCAACACTGGCGCCCAGCACTTAGACACACACAGCAACACAGAAATTGGCGCAGGCAGCAACATTGGCGCCAGCACTTAGACAAAAACAGCAACACAAAAACTGGCGCAGAGGTAACCCGCGCCACTCTGGGTGCAACACAGACAGCAACACAGACAGCAAAAACTGGCGCTGAGGCAACCTGCGCTACTCTGGATGCAACACAGACAGCAACACAGACAGCAAAAACTGGCGCTGAGGCAACCTGCGCCACTCTGGGCGCAACACAGACAGCAATACAGACAGCAAAAACTGGCGCTGAGGCAACCTGCGCCACTCTGGGCGCAACACAGACAGCAACACAGACAGCAAAAACTGGCGCTGAGGCAACCTGCGCCACTCTGGGCGCAACACAGACAGCAACACAGACAGCAAAAACTGGCGCTGAGGCAACCTGCGCCACTCTGGGCGCAACACAGACAGCAAAAACTGGCGCTGAGGCAACCTGCGCCACTCCGGGCGCAACACAGACAGCTGGCGCTGGGCAACAACACTGGCGCCCAGGCGCCCCCCTGCGCCAACAACTAGCGCAACACAACAACACAAAAATGGCGCCCTTGGCGCCTAGGGACCTTCTAATCCAATTTTTCTCTAGACTTTCATGTGTTCCATCACCAACAATAATTTCAAACATCACATATTCATTCTAACATCATCAAATACACGTTTTATTGAACATTTAGCGTGCATTTCAATCCTCAAACACATCAAACAAATTATATACTTTTCAACAACACCTATTGAGCATCAAATATTCATCCATACAATCATACATTGCAAACATCATCAGAAATCGTAAGAATAGCGACATAGGTCCTAAACCCCACATACATCCCATTATAAACCCTATTATAAGGTAAGACCCACCCTTACCTTAGATTTTCCGAAGATGATGAGACCTCTACGAAAGCACCGAAGTAACCACAGCAACAGCTCCTTGCTCCTCTTCTCTCTTGGCCGATCGCACCTCTTCTCTCTTCTCACTCTCTTCGCAAACTTTCTTTCTCTCTTCTCTCTTCTCTCTTTTGCGATTTCTTTCTTTCTTTTTGTCACCAAATGAGGCGCAACTCTCCTAACCCTTGCGCCTAAGAGCCTAAGTCAATGGGCTTGGGCTCTTGGGCCAATCTTACCGCTCCGTAATTACCGGATACTACTCCCTTCATTTAAAATAAAATAATATATTAATAACTTAATATAATAATAACAACGAAATACCTAAATAATTTAATTAAATAATTAATTAAATTATTTGGGTGTTACAATCTTCATCTTCTCCGGTGAGCCACCACCACCTCCGGCGAGCCACCACCACCACCACCGCAAATCAATCACTCTTCAACTCTTAATCCCTAACCTCTCTCTCTCTCAAACCCAAAACCCCCCAATTTCTCAAACTTAACCCCTAACCTCTCATCCACCACCACCACCTCCACGCGGCTGGGATCCCAACAATTATTTGATGACTCAAAGGGAGACAAAATGTGAGCTGCAAGAGTGATTTTATGGAGCTTGCAGTGGTGGGTTGACAATGGGGGTGAGTTGACTTGGTGAGTTGGGAAAGAAGCGAGTGAGTTTTTTATCAAGGTTCCGGAATCTGAATCGCGGGGAAGATAACTGAATTTGGCTCTTGAGATCGCGTTTTTTGGGTTTGCTCGTTCTCCATCAGAATTTGACGTAAGAACCTCTTTGTTCGTTGTGAATCAATTGGGTCATTCGATGTAGTGAAATGAATCAATAGGGTCAGTATGAAATGGCGAGCTCGTGTTCTTTATTCATTTTTATAATATTTATAATTTATAATAATATAGGATCCCAGCCCCAGGAAGGTGGTGGTGGTGGATGAGAGGTTAGGGGGTGGTGGTGGTGGTGGATGAGAGGTTAGGGATTAAGTTAGAGAAATTGAGGGTTTTGGGTTTGACGGAGAGAGGTTAGGGATTAAGAGTTGAAGAGTGATTAATTTGTGGTGGTGGTGGCTCACCGGAGGTGGTGGTGGTTCACCGGAGAATATGAAGATGGAGATGGTGTTTGGAGGAAGAAGATGAAGATCAAAGTTCTTGTGTTTATGTCAACTTGGTCCTTTATGTTTTTTTTAGTTTCAATTTGGTCCTTTATTTGCCACATCACTTAATAAATTCCAAGTCAGCCCTAACACTTAAGACGCCACGTCAGCAGTTAACTGCCAGCGTGGCGTCTGTTAAGTTAGTGGATGGAAAATACCAAAAAAGGACCAAAATGACATAGAAATTGAAGATGAGGGACCAAAACGAGAAAAAAAAGATAAAGGACCAAAGTGAAACCAAAGTCAAAGATAAAGGACCAAAAGTGCAATTTAGCCTTTATCAATATTTTGAAAAGCGAATCAGATATTAAGGCTCTGTTTGGCAAGGCTGATCCGCTACCTTATAGCGGATCAGCTCATTGTAAGTGTTTGACACTACTAGCTTTTAGCGTTTTTTCGATAGCTTATAGCGTTTTTTGGAATGCTACTTGAAGTAACGTTTGAGCTTATAGCTTATAGCGTTTCATTTTTTCTCTCAATTTTACCCTCATTAATTTAACTAAATTCCTCATTTATCCTTCATTAAATGAATTTTTCTCTCATTTTTAAGCATTATAATTACAAATGTCTATTTACGTAATTTTATATTTATAATAACGAGGTAGCTATTAAATAATCAATCCCGTTTCTCTATCATATTTTTCATACCCAAAACATGTCAAATAATGAGCATAATAATTCACCTATTAAATAATTAAATCACTACAAGAAAATCGACGATTTCCGACGGCAATTTCCGTCGCAAATATCCGTGGCAAAGTCGTCGCAAACGCTGACACGTTTTCGTCGCAAATCCGTCGGAAATCCGTCGGAAATTTTTAAAAAAAATTAAAAAAAAATTCAATCCAACAGTCGTGCTTATACCCTCACTGAACCCAATTTCTATTGCAATTCCTTCTCTTATACACTAGTAATTATCATAAAATCAAAATCCTTTATGCAAACTTTTTTCAACCACAATGAACTATTAACTAAAAGCTCAATTGCTAAATAAGCATTTCATTGGATTAAAGGAATTATATACTGGCAGGCATCAAACTGAGGCAATTAAAGGAAGTCAACAGTAAAGAGAGAATTACAAAGACAGTTATAGAATCGCTACTGATGATCAATTTTACAAAAGTTTAACAACTAATAAAACCCGACTAATTTCAAGGCCTAATGGTGTGATATTTTGCATCAACAGCTCAATTCAAACAACTATAACAAGAGACAAATAATAGACTCGAGATCAAGTCCTCTTACATCTGAATAATGGACTCGAGATCAAGTCCTCTTACATCTGTCTCACCCAAAAATCTGATGCTACCATAATCAGATCTTCGCAGCTTTGGCATGAGTGCCTCGACATCAGCTCCATGTTCATACACAATGGCAGCCTCACCAGCTCTGTGCCCACTGAGAGTTTTGTACATATCTGCTTTTTGTAGTGAATGGTCTTCATTACTCCCATTGGAATTGGATGCTTGCTTTGTAGGTGTAGGCTGCACTTGCTCCTTCACAACGCCATTTTCAGATGAAGTCTCTGGATTATTCACAGAAATTATGGCATATGAATAACAGCACAATACCAGAACCACTACAGACCATTTGATCAATCATAAACATTCATACAAAAGTCAATGTACTAATGCCGTGTTTAAAAGAAGATGTTGATCAACATATGCACCCACAAAAAACCCCATAAAAACGCCAATATAACAAGAAAGCGGGTAGACACAGCACAATAACAACAAAACAGTCAGACCCAAAAATGACACTTATATATAAATATTAGATTCTCACAGCCACTTCACTTTTAATGGCATTCCAAACCTAGATGTCAAATATAAGTAAAATATATCTATGATTAGGATGAATCATGAACGATGATTATATTGATTATTGTCATAAATCCATAATGGAATTCAGTGAATTGAAAGTGATGTACACATCAATTTGACAGCAACAATGGAAAAAAAAAATTACACTGAACGGATAAAACGATACTTGTTTTGGATTTTTTCTTATAACAATACACTTACTATGGAATCAAAGATAGCTGCAAAATCACATGCAGATAAGTCAAAATGCAATGTTAAATCAATAAATCACCTTTATTGGATCAATGATTTCAGCAGACATTAAATCTTCGTAATTTCCAGTGGCAGCATTATATCCATATCTTGTATTGTCGCTGGATAGGACCTATTCAAAACACAAGTCACATCATGACAAGTACATTCAGCGTTTTGAAGCATTCAACATTTAGAAAATTTCTGTACCTTTTCACTCACGACACTGCCATTCACACCAGCATTCTTCGCTATTAATTTCAAAGGGTAACTAAGAGCTCTTCTAACAATCTCTGCTCCAACCTGCACCACATCATTGTATTGTTAAGGCCACAATCTCAAAGTCACAAAGTTAAGTAATAATAACGGAGTGCTAGCAAGTAGAAACACTCTTTAACACTCTGAGTCTCACTAAGTTAGTGGGTCCCATTCACAATCATAGAGTGAGTGTTGAAGGGGAAGTGGTAAAAGAGAGTACCGCTATTACTCCTCATAATAATGATATTACTGAACATAAAACAACTCAGCTAGGAAGGAACACTTTAAAGCACATAAAATATAAATATGTACATATTCAAAACACATAAGTACTTGCTGCATCAAATAAATCACTCACTTTTTCTTCATCATTTTCAAGGGTAGCCTTGATAGCATCCACTTTTGATGCTAGTCTCAGCAAAGTAAACCCACCACCAACTACAATACCTTCCTCAACAGCAGCCTAAAAATGATGTAAACATTAGCTCACTGAACCATAAATATAATAAAAAAAACAAAGAACCTTTTGGTAAAGAAAAAAGCCACCTTTGTTGCATTAAGAGCATCTTCAACCCTCAATTTCTTTTCTTTGAGTTCTATTTCAGTTTGTGCACCAACCTACACCCATATATAATAAAACTTTCACCTGTTAATATGACTTGCCGAGAAGACCAGCCTATAATTAAATAATTAATTATTATTTTACAATATATATATATATATATATATATATATATATATGAATGGTTAACAGAAGTTGGTTCATTGCAGACCACAATTCAGTGGGGTCATTCTACAAAACATCCTAAAATCTGGTATGTTATCATATTTCACTTAGGCCATTACCTGAAAAAATTACAGCCACACCGCCAGACAGTTTTGCAATCCTTTCATTCAACTTCTCTTTTTCATAATCTTGCTCTGCAACCTGTATAATATATAAAGATATTGTTAGAGCTGGAGGATGAATGTGCATCTCTCATTGTCTTTCATATAAACTCTGATTTATAAAGTATATCATTAGTTATTTTTTATGTAAAATTGTCTCCAAAAAACCTTGTACATGCCATGCATATATTTTTATGCTAGGGAGGAGGGAGGGAAGGAGGGAAACCTCAATTTGGTTCTTAATCTGTGAAACTCTCTTGCTAACTGCTTCTTGGGACGTACTTCCATCACCGACAATTGTAGTTGTATCCTTGGTTAGCACCACCTTGGAGGCATTACCTAGAACCTCTTTCCCAGCTTTGTCCAAAGTAAGGCCAACCTCCTCCCTAATTACAGTACCTGTAAGCAAATCGGAAAGATACATGTTATCAACATCTGCACAAACCAAAAAAATAAAGAAGAACTATCAACTCCCAAATTGAACAGAACAATTAGAGACATGATAAATCTAAATTTAAAAACCTCCTGTCAAAATGGCAATATCATCAAGGTACTGGCTCTTGCGTTCTCCAAATCCAGGGGCCTTGAGTGCTGCAATCTTCAGTGACCCTCTAAGGAAATCCACTTCTAATTGCATCTTTCAGTATGTTAATAAGATCCCTGGCATTGGTTATCTTTTTATCAACCAATAGCAACTGCATAACACACCGACCAGATAAAAGTTTAAATAAATATACAATACAATGTTAAAACAAATTATAAGATTAGAAGTTACAGAAAAAACTAATATTGCACCTTGCAGTTCTCAAATTCAACAGACATTTTCTCACTGTCGGTAACAAAGTAGGGTGAAATATAACCACGATCAAATTGCATGCCCTCAACAACATATAGAAAGTTCTCAGCACTCTTTCCCTCCTCAAGTGTCACGACACCCTTTCTACCAACCTTACTCAATGCCTTAGCTATCATACTTCCCACCTCATAATTGTTTCCCGCACTGACTGCTGCCACATCTGGCAATTCACTATCTTCAACCTGCAATCCACACGATAACAATTCTTTTAAGTCTAAACAAAAAAATGAGTAAAATAGTTATTAATCAATGAACACACTAAAGTATGCAAATGCAATGCATTGGGAGTTTTAAATACCAAGTGAGATAAACATGCTTAAACAGAGATGTACAACACAACAAAAAGAAAAACGGTCGCCTCTTTTGACATCAGTTTAAGCTCAGCCACAAGAGCTTTAGTTGTCTTCTCAATTCCACGTGTGATGAGCACAGGGTTCGCACCAGCTGCAACAACCTGTAAAATTTAACATAAAAATGAGCCACCAATTGTGTGACAACAAGCATAACAAAACCAAACCAAAACAAGCAGCTATTAGTTACTTATTCTACAACTCCAAGCAAAGAAACAATCTACCTTGACACCTTCTGCAATAAGACCCTGGGCTAGAACAACAGAGGTGGTGGTTCCATCACCAGCCAAGTCGTTTGTCTTAGCAGCTGCATGTCTCACCAACTTAGCGCCAATATTCTCAACAGGGTCCCCCGTCTCTGAACATTAATGACAAGCAAAGAGTCCCCCTTCTCTGAACATTAACATATCATGAAGGATCAGTGTGAAGAAACCATATCAGAGAATAGAAACTGAATTCTGAATTATATTTCTTAGTTACTGATAAACTACGTTACTGCTGTATTTATACAACTATCACATAAACTAATCTAACAGCTATCACATAAAGCCAGTAGTGTAGACCATAGTTAAGCCTGCAACCTGAGAAAAGAAGCCATGAGTTGCCACCCAAGTTAGAAGATCCCAAGCCCTTCAATTTCAAAATAAATAAGTTCAACCACAAAGGCTATGTGTTGTCTAATACCCCTGTGGAAACAGCAAGGTAATCCCCATTTCAGATGAAGGTTTCTCAGCCCTCACTTTGCTCATCTTTAAGCATAACAGGGTCCCTGTAAAAGAACCATATGGAAAAAATTACTTTGAGAAACAATGTCTACAAAAACAAGAATCCCACTACTCAGTAGTCATTAAAACTTCAACTATTAAAAAAGATTGACTTGCACCTTTTCAAATTACATAAATCCATGCAAAGCTAGTTCATGTAATTAATTTTTATTAGCAAAGAGAAATTTCTTTTTATGATATTAAAGTAGAAAAAGAGATGAAAACCATAAGTACAATTTCATTTTTTCAGGCTAGCTCTAGTTTAATAATAACAGGAAACGCCAGTTTCATTCACTCATCTTAATTTAAAGATCACACAGAGAAAAGGACAAGAAAAAACAAACATTTATCATGAGCATGAGTATGATTCAGTATCATTGTTATAATCCAAATTCCAAATACAATAACTTTGTCAACATATTGATATATTAGAGTATACCTTCATAGCCTTCAAGAACTGTATCATCCGACAGCAGAAGTGGTGTGTCTAAGTCAATGAACCTATAAAATATTTTGCAATATTTAAATGAAGTTACAAAAACTTAGGGAAAAAAGGCTATAATTTTTCAAATGCTTACTTAAAACAGCCAAGTCCAGCAACAAGGTGGCCAGCAAAACCCATAGCCAATCTTGTCTCAACCATACCCCCAATCATCAAATATATTCATGCTGCTTTTGCTTTTTCAATAATTTCCAGTGCACCCATTACTCCAACTTTTGCAAGCTTAATGTTAATGACATCTAAAATATTCCCTTCTGCTATTTTGTAAACATCATCTAAGCTTCTGCAACTCTCATCAGCTGCAACAGACAATCCATATCTCTCTCTTGCTATGTTGCTTACATATCCAAGACCATCCCAATCATCTCTAACAACTGGTTGCTCAAATAGAACTGGTGTCAACCCCATTTGTAATAATAGATAACAAATCTAATTAAGTTCCTACCTGAATTGCCAGAAATAATGCAATAAATTTGTACTATAGTATATTGGTACATGTGCATGAAATAGATTTAACTATGTAGTGTCTTTCTATTATATCAGTAGTTATGGTCTTTGAAGCACCACCAAAAAGCCTCCACAATGCCACATGAATAGTACTTGCAACTGCATCAATTATCGCCATCTCCACCCCAGCTCTAACCTTCACCACAAGAATAAAAATAAGTCTCAGTGCCACAGTTATTAAGAACAGAAATAGTTAGCAGCTTTCAAACAAACAAGGATGCAACAAAAGAGTTTCATTTTCAAACAAAGCACTTAGCAGATCCTAAATAGAACATACACACAAACAAAAGGAAAAAAGTCAACCAATGTTGCATGTGGTGAGTGATTAAATTTAGAAACCATGAACCAACCCAAATCCAGATGAACACCAATTAGAACCCTAACAACTGCTTATAGAAGGCTACATTATCAATTGCCAGAAATTTTGCATGGGGTTGGGTTTGGTCATAAACCGTTTCATATAGCACTTAGTCTTTTGTAAAAACTTTGAATCAACTCATTATCAATCAATCATAATATATATGTCAAGAATTATTATTCTTCCAATTCTTGGTATTTTATCTAAATCCCCATAACTTCAACAATAATTAAAAAGTATTTCAGCTTATAATCATCATCATAATTATAATCAAAATATCAAAATAATAAAATACAAACAGACAACAACCCAACCTCCCAAATCAGAAAGTGTATGGAGTGAAAACGTTTTTAAAATTAGTTTGATTTGAACTTATAACCAGAATATATCAGGAACAAGTTGCGCATGTTAACTTAACATATGCACCTATTTTTGAGGACACACAAACACACACACTGAGCATAACGAGCATGAAGTTAGAAGGTTCATACAGAGCATATCTTATCTCTCTATACCAGAACAACTATTATACACAAATATGGAGCATAAAATGAACTCAGATCTAGCACACAATCACCATTTCTTTTTCTCTTCTCTAGCTATAAAACTTCAAAATGTGGGAATCAAACTGGTGAAAACTGAAAAGAGCCAGAACCCGGAACACTACCAATGTGAGAAATTGTGATGGGATCTTCCTTAATGCTTTCCATGTAATAACTGACAAATGAGTTCTGTCAAAATCACCATTGTCTTCAAGGTAAACATAATCTCAAAACTTTAACAAAAACTTTGAATAAGAAATTAAGAACAGGTACAGATACGTACCCACTGAGATCAAGCAATTCTAGATTTGGATATCTTGAGGCAATTGCAGCAATAGATGCATCAGAAATTTCAGATCCAAGAACGAGAGAAAGCATTCGCAGCCACCTGATTAATTGCATATTAAACAGAAGTTCATTAAAACATAAAACTGCATGGGTCACTCAGATAAACCCTCTTTTTTTTTTTTCAGAAACCCTAGGTCACTCAGATAAACCCTTTTTCTCAAGTGAAATTGAAATTTTTTGATGTAGAGTACCAACTTACCAGCAACAAAAGGTGAATGGGAGTGAGAGGAAATTCTGAGGCAACAACAATGGGAGTGAGAGGATGTTATGAAAACACAAACAACTCACAAATTAGTAAAAAAAATTAAGAAAGGATTGCAAGCTGAAATAGAGAAGAGAGTTAGAAAAAGCAAACCGAATCTGACGAGAGAGTAGCGGCGGAAGACGCATGCGTGAGGAGTGCGAAAATGAGAATGGAGGTTAAGGTTTGCAGAAAAGAGGGAGGTCGAGGGAGAAGAAATGGGTTCCTGGCCGTCAAACTACCTCAGCTCCGATTTTCCCTTCGTGAATCCATGCGTTTGAGAGAAAGAGGGCAAATTCAAAGTTAGACAGCTTCTAATTTTTAGGGTTCGAGGGAGGAAGAGAGGAAGGGGCGGCTGAAATTGGGACATTGAGCGGCGGCGGCGGAGGGAGGAGGAGGGTAGAGGGCGAGGGAGTGCGAGGGAGGGCGAGGGAGGTCGTGGGAGGAGAGACCGAGGGAAAGAATGAGAGTGAGGAGAGTGTGATTCTGAGGGATGAGGGAGATAACGAGAGTGAGGTTAAGTTTTAGTTTTGGATTGTTGGCTTGCGACAGATTTTAAGGGGTTTGCGACCAACAATTCCGTCGCAAATTTGCGACGACTCTGACTCCGTCGGAAACTTCAGCGTGAATTTGTCCGCCTTTTTATTTTAACGTCCGCGACGGCGTTTTTGGTCGCAAATCCGTCACAATTTGCGATGGAACATTTTTCGTCGGAAATGTAACACCCCTTTTTACCCATTCATTTATTTGCATAAAAATCAGAGTTTTCAAATTTCAAATACACCACAAGGGATGTCACACTTACTTCGTTAAAAATCACGCGCCAAATTACTCGCTTTTCGAAAACAGTCTTATAATACTTACACAACGTCATTGTAAATTAAAATATAACCTCACAGCGGAAAATCCAACAAATTTAATCGTAATAGGCATTGCAACCAGGCAAGGCTGACAGTACTAAAAAAAAATCCAACAACAACAACAAGTCTTAAGTAACTTAAACAACATCATTTCCCCTAGTGTTACATAATCAGAGCAGACGACCCGACTCAGCTAGTGAAGATACCTAAGCCTTCACTCGAGATCACCTGCACGTTACCGCATAGGGGTAACATTCAAACAGAAGGGGTGAGTTCATCTAGCAATATAATAAAGCTTATGATAAGCACTATGCTAGGGTTATGACACTATATCAACCGCATCACGAAATATCAAATCAATCATCAATATTAATCACCACAACAACACATCGCAACGCCAGCTATATAGACCACATCACAAATATCAATTCAATCACTACCAAAGCTCATCACAATGTTATGTAAGTATATGAAGTGCAACCCACTCGCGGGCATATGCATGATGGTACCATATTCGTCACAATTAAGAGGCCGAGCCTATTCTTCACAGGAGGCCGAAGCCTATTCGTCACAAGAGGCCGAAGCCTATTCGTCACAAGAGGCCGAAGCCTATTCTTCACATTATGCACATGGGATGCATGGGACACTACGACATGCATCACACACAAACACACACAAACACAGTCAACAACGTGACCCGTCACTTACCAATTTGCCAAAAGGGCACAGCACCTGTCAATTCACAATCAACACACAACGTCACTTGGCCTTTTAGACCTTAACATCACTTAGCCTTTCGGGCTTTAAACGTCACTGGGTTTCATCGTCGCTTACACATCAATATCATCACCTCAAACAATAGCCACTGAGGGCAAAAACGTCATTTACACTTCATTATAAATAATAGTAGCCACTAAGGGCAAAACAGTCATTTAACTAGCCACTAAGGGCATCATCGTCATTTACACATCATTATCATTAAAGTTGGCCACTAAGGCAGAAACGTTCTTTAGAACATCGTCATTGACACCAAAAAGGTTTTAGACACCGAAAACAGTTTTGCAACGCAACAACAACTACCATCGGGGCAGCCACTCGGGCGCCCAGAACCATCAGAAAATAATAAGTTTTCGCTTTTAAAATAGGACACACTGATAGACAACGAGATGGGCTTCACAACACTTTTTGAAACGTTTAAAACGGACACCCGAGTCAAAAGTTATCGTGAAAACAGTTTGTATTAAAAATCGGGAACGTCCTGAAAATGGCGCCCAGGCACTGGGCGCCTAAGACACAACTTGGACATCCGGAAGCAACACAACGCATGCACACTGACACGCACATACAGCAAGCACAATTCAGCACAACAGCAAGCACAATTCAGCAACACAAACTTTGGCTCATGCGCCCAGCACAAGTGCGCCAATTCCTGAAATGGAAAATTCAACCAAAAACGCAACAACTTGGCACGGGGCGCCCAATCGCGAGGACGCCTAATTCCGTGGCCAAAATTCCAGCAACAACAATGCTTGGCACAGGGCGCCCCACTCAGGGCGCCTAATTCTGCACCTAGACAACAAAATCCAGCAACAACAATTCGAGCAACACAACTTCATCAAATCACATACAACTCATACAAACAACTTCAAATCGCATATCAACCGTAAAAATAATATCACATCTCAAATCAATCATGAACACGTAAAGAGTCATCAAAAATCATCCACCGAATCATTATCAATCACAATACCATCAAGGAGTATCCAAGCACTTAGCACGCAAACCACAATTTCTCAACAACAAGTTGTCATATGCCTAGGGTTCATCAATAATCACTAGAAATACATAAAATGGCATACATAGAGCCTACCCCTACTTAGTCCCCATCATAAGACCCTATTATAGAGAAGATGAGACCCACCCTTACCTCGATAAGAATAATCTGCGGTATCAACAAGAGCAAGAAAATATGCCGGTAGCGACAGTTCAACACTCAACGGGCGCGAAGAAAAGGTCACAGGTTGTATAGAGAGTGAAATATGGCTGGACAAAAACAATAGTAATTATAAACTGATTATTTCGGAATTTCTAAAACTGAAACGAAGTCTAACGGAACAAAAATTGAATTACGGTAATTGTCTCACCGAAAAAGGGGTCCGATGTCAACTTCACCGAAACGAAAAAGAGACTAGTGCTTCCCGAAGGTTTCGACGCGTAGAATCCGAAAACGGCGTCCGTTTTTCCAACCGGAAACTGTGGTGGCCGGAAACTGCGAAAAACAGTTCGCCCAGTGCTAAAATACGTAACAAATGGTGCTTCCTTTGATAAAACGGAGGTTGGAAACGGGTTCAGAGGGTAATTTCGAGTGGGGTGGTGAAGTTTGGGACCAAACAGTGGCTTAACTAGTGAGTTCAAGAACAAGGAAGGTTGGAGGCTCACGCTGTTATGGCTGCGGGACGGCTTCTGGCGGAAGTGAATATGATTGCAACGATGATGAACAGAACCTAGGTAGTTTACTAGTATAAAAGGAATTGGGCTGAATTATTTTGCTCTCTTAAAACCAATGGACCAAGCCCAATTGGCACTCCCTCCTTCCTAATTAACTACCCCCCCTTTTCCAAACTTCACGCACGCCTCATCACTTCGGATGAGGTGATGTTAGTTAATAACAATAATGATAATTATAATAATAATAATAATAATAATAATAATAATAATAAGTAATATATCACTAAGATAATATATTATTTGAATATACACTAATAATAACATAGGCACACACAAATTTATCACATAATTACTAATATATGCACATAGATTAATAGCTAAAATGGGGTGTTACAACTCTCCCCCACTTAGAAGGAATTTCGTCCTCGAAATTTTTCTACCGACGCGAACACTCTCACACTATCCAAATAACGTCGCCTCAACACTTAGCGACTCAACCCGCTGCGCTACTCTGATAAACTATCTTGCATTCTACCCCACTCATCTACCCTTAAGGATAACGAAACACATCAATCATCACAGCATCACAACGAAATTCACAGAGTGCATCACAGTTGTACAACAAGCCACATAATTTAACAACACGACAACAACATCAACAAACAACTTTGCCACTCAGACGACATCAACAACTAAATCACAACATCGGCCATAGGCCTACAACACAAAATTCATTAAAACGTTTCGGGCCATTCAGCGGTACCCTCTACAAAACACTGTGGGCCATTCGGCGTTACCCACAACACAACAACCAACAACATCAAAGAAAAATCATTATCATCAACAAGGCAACCACAAAGCACAGCAAAGCAACAATGCAGAGACAACTCCGGGACCAACAATCCCATAACCAACAACAACAGCAACTAGGGCACTAGGCCACCGACAACACAACAACAATTACGGGCACTACGGCACCGACAACGCCAAAACAACTTAAATCAACGGACACGCCTAAAAATCAACAACACCAGAACCAGTCAATTTTTTGCCTTGAAATTAGAATATTCAGTTAGGCCTCTGAATAAGCTTTCCGAAACATTTTAGTTTACTCAAATCGGACTCCTGGTTCAAAAGATATTGCAAAAACAGTCTTTCCGTTACAGTGACAGTACAAACTAAGCAACGCAGAAAGTTCCAGCACTCACACATAAATTTGAACAATTTATTGACCCTATCAAACGATATCAGAATTTTTCAAACAACCCCTCTACGGAATACTTATGAAGTCTAGTTTCTGGCTATATTTTTAGAATTTCAAAATGATGAGTCGAATAGCACAGTTTTCGCAAACAAGGCAGCTGGTCCAGAAAATGGGGTAGCGACTGTGTCCAAAGTTGTGACTCTTCTACAATGCCCAAAACAAACCCAAATAACACGAAACTTCAGCCTAAACAGTAAAGAATTTCGTCTAGTTTTCAAAGAAATTGGATTCATTCGAAAAGGACTTCATTTGAAAACACCACAATCAAAACACTGACCCTATGTCCAGACGGTCCCCAGAATTTTATCCTAACTTGCGAAGCCCATAACTGGAGCTATACTACTCCAAATGCGACCAAACCAAAGGCAAAATGACAAGCGTTCAGTCTAGTTTCTAAAATTGTGAGCTACATAATTTATCAACCAGTAAAACAGTAACGGTAACTTTTCGAAGACAGTAGCAATTATTTTCGGAAAAACAACACCCATTCTTCTCAGAAAACAGCGACAATTACATTCAGAAAACAGTAGCACTTATTTTCGGAACCAGCAACATTTATTTTCAGGGAACAGCGACAGTTTTTGGGAAACAATTTTTTTTTGAAAACAACAACAATTAAACAGCAACATTAATTTGTTACAGCAACAGTGACAATAATTTCGGTTTACAGCAATTAAACAGTAACAGCAGTTACGGTTTTAAATCAAAACATCAACAACACTTAATTGTCAACGATAGAACACCACAGTAATTAATTTCCAGCGCAACAGTAACTTAATTTACAACAACAAACAAACAATTTCTCAGTAACACACCAAACAGCATTAAACAAACGGCACAGCAGTTAAATAGTAACTGCAAAACAGCAACAGTGATTTTAAATCAAAACAGCACAGCAAAACTTAGCAGCAACAATAGTCTACGGCAACAGCACGACAGCAATAATAAAACGGCATCCGCGTTTAAATAATATCAGCGCACAATGCCAGCAGGGGCATCCCCCCACTAGTCCACTTACCATCAGCAGCTTCCGATTACTTGTACCTGCAGGAACATCACTACAACACCAACCAATGGTCAAGACTAAAAGACAACAGTTGGTCGCTAACCGACACAACGACTCTACGACTTGGCCGGACGGACCAACCATTGCTCTGATACCACTAATGTAACACCCCTTTTTACCCATTCATTTATTTGCATAAAAATCAGAGTTTTCAAATTTCAAATACACCACAAGGGATGTCACACTTACTTCGTTAAAAATCACGCGCCAAATTACTCGCTTTTCGAAAACAGTCTTATAATACTTACACAACGTCATTGTAAATTAAAATATAACCTCACAGCGGAAAATCCAACAAATTTAATCGTAATAGGCATTGCAACCAGGCAAGGCTGACAGTACTAAAAAAAAATCCAACAACAACAACAAGTCTTAAGTAACTTAAACAACATCATTTCCCCTAGTGTTACATAATCAGAGCAGACGACCCGACTCAGCTAGTGAAGATACCTAAGCCTTCACTCGAGATCACCTGCACGTTACCGCATAGGGGTAACATTCAAACAGAAGGGGTGAGTTCATCTAGCAATATAATAAAGCTTATGATAAGCACTATGCTAGGGTTATGACACTATATCAACCGCATCACGAAATATCAAATCAATCATCAATATTAATCACCACAACAACACATCGCAACGCCAGCTATATAGACCACATCACAAATATCAATTCAATCACTACCAAAGCTCATCACAATGTTATGTAAGTATATGAAGTGCAACCCACTCGCGGGCATATGCATGATGGTACCATATTCGTCACAATTAAGAGGCCGAGCCTATTCTTCACAGGAGGCCGAAGCCTATTCGTCACAAGAGGCCGAAGCCTATTCGTCACAAGAGGCCGAAGCCTATTCTTCACATTATGCACATGGGATGCATGGGACACTACGACATGCATCACACACAAACACACACAAACACAGTCAACAACGTGACCCGTCACTTACCAATTTGCCAAAAGGGCACAGCACCTGTCAATTCACAATCAACACACAACGTCACTTGGCCTTTTAGACCTTAACATCACTTAGCCTTTCGGGCTTTAAACGTCACTGGGTTTCATCGTCGCTTACACATCAATATCATCACCTCAAACAATAGCCACTGAGGGCAAAAACGTCATTTACACTTCATTATAAATAATAGTAGCCACTAAGGGCAAAACAGTCATTTAACTAGCCACTAAGGGCATCATCGTCATTTACACATCATTATCATTAAAGTTGGCCACTAAGGCAGAAACGTTCTTTAGAACATCGTCATTGACACCAAAAAGGTTTTAGACACCGAAAACAGTTTTGCAACGCAACAACAACTACCATCGGGGCAGCCACTCGGGCGCCCAGAACCATCAGAAAATAATAAGTTTTCGCTTTTAAAATAGGACACACTGATAGACAACGAGATGGGCTTCACAACACTTTTTGAAACGTTTAAAACGGACACCCGAGTCAAAAGTTATCGTGAAAACAGTTTGTATTAAAAATCGGGAACGTCCTGAAAATGGCGCCCAGGCACTGGGCGCCTAAGACACAACTTGGACATCCGGAAGCAACACAACGCATGCACACTGACACGCACATACAGCAAGCACAATTCAGCACAACAGCAAGCACAATTCAGCAACACAAACTTTGGCTCATGCGCCCAGCACAAGTGCGCCAATTCCTGAAATGGAAAATTCAACCAAAAACGCAACAACTTGGCACGGGGCGCCCAATCGCGAGGACGCCTAATTCCGTGGCCAAAATTCCAGCAACAACAATGCTTGGCACAGGGCGCCCCACTCAGGGCGCCTAATTCTGCACCTAGACAACAAAATCCAGCAACAACAATTCGAGCAACACAACTTCATCAAATCACATACAACTCATACAAACAACTTCAAATCGCATATCAACCGTAAAAATAATATCACATCTCAAATCAATCATGAACACGTAAAGAGTCATCAAAAATCATCCACCGAATCATTATCAATCACAATACCATCAAGGAGTATCCAAGCACTTAGCACGCAAACCACAATTTCTCAACAACAAGTTGTCATATGCCTAGGGTTCATCAATAATCACTAGAAATACATAAAATGGCATACATAGAGCCTACCCCTACTTAGTCCCCATCATAAGACCCTATTATAGAGAAGATGAGACCCACCCTTACCTCGATAAGAATAATCTGCGGTATCAACAAGAGCAAGAAAATATGCCGGTAGCGACAGTTCAACACTCAACGGGCGCGAAGAAAAGGTCACAGGTTGTATAGAGAGTGAAATATGGCTGGACAAAAACAATAGTAATTATAAACTGATTATTTCGGAATTTCTAAAACTGAAACGAAGTCTAACGGAACAAAAATTGAATTACGGTAATTGTCTCACCGAAAAAGGGGTCCGATGTCAACTTCACCGAAACGAAAAAGAGACTAGTGCTTCCCGAAGGTTTCGACGCGTAGAATCCGAAAACGGCGTCCGTTTTTCCAACCGGAAACTGTGGTGGCCGGAAACTGCGAAAAACAGTTCGCCCAGTGCTAAAATACGTAACAAATGGTGCTTCCTTTGATAAAACGGAGGTTGGAAACGGGTTCAGAGGGTAATTTCGAGTGGGGTGGTGAAGTTTGGGACCAAACAGTGGCTTAACTAGTGAGTTCAAGAACAAGGAAGGTTGGAGGCTCACGCTGTTATGGCTGCGGGACGGCTTCTGGCGGAAGTGAATATGATTGCAACGATGATGAACAGAACCTAGGTAGTTTACTAGTATAAAAGGAATTGGGCTGAATTATTTTGCTCTCTTAAAACCAATGGACCAAGCCCAATTGGCACTCCCTCCTTCCTAATTAACTACCCCCCCTTTTCCAAACTTCACGCACGCCTCATCACTTCGGATGAGGTGATGTTAGTTAATAACAATAATGATAATTATAATAATAATAATAATAATAATAATAATAATAAGTAATATATCACTAAGATAATATATTATTTGAATATACACTAATAATAACATAGGCACACACAAATTTATCACATAATTACTAATATATGCACATAGATTAATAGCTAAAATGGGGTGTTACAGGAAATGTTCGCAGGAAACAAGCCTTATTCTTGTAGTGAATAATCAATAACAGTCCATCATAAATCATATCAATATAAAAAATACATTTTCAACTAAAAACTTCATATATTTCTGAATTTCTTCCGCATGCCGCCTACGAAGGTTAACTTTCAACCCATGTTTCATGTAGAGTATTAAAGCAAGCTTTGGAACAACAACATGATTCTTCACAACCTTAACCTGGTGTAGCGACCGAAAAATCTGGGAAAGGATTCTTCGAAGTTCGAAATGAAGCCGTCACCAATATTTATTTTTAAGGAAAACATTGAAAAAAACATTTTAGATGGATAAGGGGTTTTACGGACCAGGTTTAGGCTCGGGAGTCGTTTATGCGTAAGGAAGGTATTAGCACCCTGCGACATCCTTCCTAAGGAAGGCTACCTTTTAACTAAATGCGTAAAAATTATTAATCTAATATATTTGATTTACCCTTATTTACAAATTAAAAAAAAACTTTGGAGGACATTTTATTATTTTTTGAAAGATAAGAAATAACCAATTAACAAAAGAACTGGAAAAAAAGGTTTTTATTAACGCACTTGACAGAGGTGGGCCCCCCTTTGCTCCTACGTATCTCCTAGTAGAGAATCAACGGCTACGTAGTTCTTAGTAGAAAACAAGTGCATTTGGTATTTTTTTATTTATTAGAAAATGATTTTGATGGAATAAAATAGGTGAAACATAATAAGTTGCGAAACAGAAATAAAGGAGGTGTAATTAGCTGCAGGGGTGCAGTATTATTAAAAAGATAGGGGTGCGACTAGTAATGCAGTCCAGTTCACGTTTTTGGGTTAAAAGACTGACCTGCGAATTGGGTTTGTACAAGGGGTACTGTATGATTAAAACGCAATGGTGTAAAAATAAATCTGATATTTTTTAAATAAAAAGTAAAACAAATATTAAATTAGGAGTATATAAGATTTGGTAAGTGGAACCCTAATTTTCCTCGTCCCTTCCCATCAGCGTCGTTTCACTATCCTGGAGAGAGAAAGAGTTTTTCGGAGATGGAGAGAGGAGATTTCGGAGAGAGAGAGAGAGAGAGGGAGAAACGCAGAGAGAGAGAGAGAGAGAGAGAGAGAGAGAGAGAGAGAGAGAGAGTGGGAAAAATCCCTAAACTTTTCAAACAACCGAAATTGCCTTATCCTTTTTAGCCTTTAATCTTATTTTACTCTACTTTATTCTACTGATTCAACTTTGTTCTTTTTTTTGAGATTTGATTCAACTTTGTTCTGATAACAATGAAAAACTTGTTTTGTTAATTTTATTTACCTTTTCTATAATACCTATACAAACATATAAACAGAGATGCTAATCCCTTTTTTAGAATCTGATTGAGCAAACGTTTAGTAAACAGAAGCATAGGCTAGCATTTTAAACATTTTAACTTCTAATAACAATTATGAAACACAATCTCATGTTCTTATAGAACTGGAAAGCAAATAACAGCCACCAACCTGATTTCCAAGCTATTCTGAAATAAAATTCCTTTTGACTATTGCTGAATACTACGCTGGTGTGGTTGCCGCAACTGCTTCCTATCGAACCCTAGTTTTTTTTCTTCAGAATTTGACGTAACATAAATACTTCTCAGACTCAATCAATCTCAACAGCTCCTGAATATCAGTTCTAGGACCCTTCAAAGAATACCTGTAGATGTAACGTTGCCTATATAGTTGGGGCATAGAAGTCACATTTCCCAGAAATTTATTCTTCAAAGCATTTAGACAATCTTTTGGGGCAACCCTCAATGATGTGTGTTCATCAACCAAAGCCTTCTCCTCCTTCGATAACCGACCAAACATTGTGGACCCGGTCGAGGTAGTAAGCAGCTCATGTGAGTGGAGTCCACACCTAACCTTCAAATGCCAACCCCCATCACGAACCGTCATGTAGCTCTCAACTTAAATGGACAATTGCGCTTCTTTGACCCAATGACTCTAGAATTATTATTGAACTTCCCATGTTTCTCGCAGCCAAAAATAATTTTATCTCTCGTCCCCCTTTTACCTCCACCTTTGTCAGATCTAAGAATGATAACCACAACTCCAATGCCTCTCCCAACGTCTCTGACCCAACGTACAACATCCTCACGTGTAGGAAATAGCTACAAAATAGACAATTATTAGTTTCTTAATTAATTAAATATCTACATGCATGTTTTAAAAAAATAATTAATTAAATATACCGTCTCCGTCATGAATGGCCCTGATGTATCTATCTCGACCGGAACCAACTGTGACTCCGTATCCATATCTGTTTCAGTTTTCAGACAAAAATTAAGGCATAATATAAATAAAATACGAAACGGATTTATCTAATATATACATAAATCCGTTTTGTTTTTTTACAAAACGGATTTATGTATATAAAGATAAATCCGTTTTTTTAAAAAACTAATAACGGAATTAAGTTTTAAAAAAGTAAATCCGTTTTTGAATTTTTTTTTGAAAATGAAAATAAGTATTTAAACATAAATCCGTCGTTGACGGTATTAAATGACAAACGGAAGTAAGTCTTTTGAGATACTTCCGTTTTTTTTAAAAAGTCAACTACAGAAGTATCTTTTAGCGCTTACTTCCGTTTGGCGTCGAATTTAATGCAGAATTAATGATTAACGGATTTACCTCCACTGCAGGTAAATCTGTTGGCCGATAAAGTGGGTCCCACTAGAGAATATGGTCAAAATTTAATTTTGTGTAATAAATGTGGGGGGTATTTTTGGAATATCCAAATGTGTGGGGGTAGATGGGTATGGGTGGGGGTATAAAAAAAACCTTGAGTAAAATACTAGGCCCAATCCACATGCATAGGCCCAAATTATTAGCATAGGCCCAATTCAATCAAAAGATGTCTCTGCAAACTCAATGTTGACACACGCTAATAGGACCCGAGACTTACAAATACGCAACCTAGTAAATTAAAATACTGTAGTTATAAGAGGAACTCAGACAAAATTAGGGTATAACACATGGTATCTGTATATGATGCTAGTTGCAACATATTTCATTTGATAGTATGCAAAATTTTTGCCTAAACACAAACGAGTCCCTCCATTGAAAGCATTGAATTTGTAAGGAGATTCACACATGAAATGACCATCTCTTAACCATCTTTTTGGCTTGAATTCCTTGCATATATCAGTTTTGTTCCTTTTTTTAGTTGTGTTCCATCTGGGAGTGTGTTACCTTCGACCAACTGAAGAAAATTATAATTGAAATTCAGATTCTATTAACAATTGACACTTGCACTCAATGCTTTAAACTTAACCAATCGCGATCGTGCCATTATCCTACATACTACTCTCGTCTTAGTTATAAAAAACAAATGCAGTTTTAGGTTAATCGAATAACTGATGTATCTAGTCTAGATTAGATACATCAATTATTCGATAAACTTAAAACTGCATTTTTTACTTATAAATAAGAACAACAAGAATATTGTAGAGAATCGTGGTTAAATGTGACTTATGCAACCTTGACTACTTTCCCGAAACCATCACAAATCAATGTCATAGCTCAGATCACGGTCGCGGACATTTTTTAAAGCTTTGGTTGAATTCAATCTCTTATTCTATACTACTTTCAATCTCTTAACTAATTAGCCAAATGGCTATTCTGACAGATTTTTAATGAGTAAATTTTAAAATGCAAATAGGAGTATTTGACTTTTTTTTTTTAATAAGCAAAGATGTATTGATCGGGGCACTAGAGGTGCACCAACCCATACAAAACATACAAGTAATGGAAGGGGGAGAGCCTCCTCAAAACCTCCCCGAGCCAAAATCCATTGGGAAAAAGACTCGGGAAGGAAAAAGAGTACCTCAACAAAATGTCCGGATGTCTACAAAGTGGATATACATCCTAGTGGGTTGCTAAACCAATCCGAGAACGTTAGCCCACTATTTCTCCTCCTTCTAGAAATAAACCATCCCCAATATACATATTTTATAGATGTTACAATGGAGTTAACATTTGCAACTAAGCCTTGGAAGATGACTTTGTCCCTTGCCAACCATAATTGCCACATTGTAGCCGCCCAAAATATGTGTTGTAGCCTCCCACGTTTCCTCCCCTTGACCAATCCTCCAACTTCAAAGAACATGCAAAGCCTCTCCTCATATGTAACAGCTCCCACATTTAACCAATTGAAAATGCTTTGCCACACCATCCTCACCATCCCACAGCCACAAGAAAAGTGATAGTTGTTGTCTTTGTCCAATACTTATTTATGAGTGGTTTATCGTTATTGGTTAGCTCACCGGTGCCTACTTTTACTTATTTAATTTTAATATATATTTTTATTGAGGGGGTCTGAGAAAGATTTTGTTTGTCAGGTTAACAAGTTAACCAACGAATAGTTATAGCTGTCATATGTCTAAATGTCAGTCTGAAGAATTTGATAAAAGAAGGCAACACAATTGGTTGCTGAGAGAAACAACAAATTTATATACAAGCGACATGCAGATGCGTAGAACAATTTAATAGGAGAAATGAATCAAAAACAAAAAGGACATGTCTTCAACTCTTTCTTTGTGATCATAGAGAAATGAATTACTCCCTCGTGATACTCTCTTTTTTCTCTCCTATAATAAGTGTCATATTAAATGGAAAAACTAGTCTCAAAATAAGTGTCATTTTATCTTTTCAATATACTATTAATTACTCCGAAAGAGCTAGCTCAATTTTGGCGAGCTAAGAGACATGAAGAAGTTTGAAGAAGAAGGTCTAAAGTTCAATTCTTAGAAACAAACACTTTCCCCACGTGTCATGTTTTATTTCTTTTCGTTGTATGTGTACTCTGTTATGTAGTATTTTTGTGGCACTCAGATGTCACTTAGACAAAATGGTAGTAATACTGGTTATGTCGTACCATCTATATATATATAATATTTGTTTTCCAAATGGATGTTTTACGTTTTAAATTTATCCATGTTATTGAGAATTGCATTAAGATTAATTAAGGGTTACTATGATGAGAACGAAGGGTCGTCTCATTTGGTGGTATCAGAGTAGTTCGATTCAAGATCAGACTGTGAGTTAGGGTCATACTGGCTGAGTCGAGTTAGGTCCACATCAAATGCTAACCATGTATAGAATTGGATAGAGTGTTGGTGCGAGCCATTAAACGAGCTACTTCTTATTTGATAACATTCATGAGATATATGCATGCACCTTGTGTTTCTTATATCTTATGAATGTTGAACCATTATTTTATTCCAGGAGAAGGAAAATAGGGCTTCATCTAGGAGATCTCAAAGTAGAGGCTCAAGAGCCAACACTAGGCGAAAGGAACCTATTGACCACTCCCAAGCTGAGGAGAGATCGAGAGTACTAAGACCATGAGGTCTGTTCGAGAGTTAGCTGCTGCAATGCTACGGCAGACTCAACAAAATACTCAAATTCTGCAGTTAACTAAGGATTACCAACTCCAAAAACAACAAAACTGTGACACTAGACAGGCTGATGCATTGCTCACAACTTTCTTAAAAGGCAAACCACCTCAGTTTAGGGAAGATTTTGATCTAGAGGGAGTTGAGCACTGGATCCAAGAGTTAGAGAAAATCTTTTCGGTGATGCACTATAGGTAGGATAGGAGAGTAGGTTATGGAGCCTTTACAGGTGATGCTGAGAGTTGGTGAAAAGGGAAGTTTAGGCTCTTAGAGGAGGAAGGTCGTATTATTACATGAAATCTATTTAGGGAATGATAATTAGAGAAGTATTTCCCGAGGTTGACTAGGATGGAGAGGGAGAGAGAGTTCGATCGTACACTACAAAAAAACAGTATTTTAAGAGAGATTTTGAAAGAAAAAAAGCACGAATTACGAGGTAATTAGCGAGGGAAATTCCCTCGCTCATTTTAAGTTTTTTTTTATATCTAACCGAACCACTCTCATTTCCTCTTATTCTCTCTTCTCTCACTTTCTCCCCTCTTCTCTCTTCTTCCCTAAACCACACTTCTCCATTCCTAAATTACTCTCCTCTCTCTCTACCTGAACCCACCCTTCACCACCACACCACCACCAGCACCACATCATAGCTTCGCTCATCCTCAGTCTTCTCTCTCTCTCTCTCTCTCTCTCTCTCTCTCTCTACACAAACCCTCTTCCCATATTTCACCTCCACCGCCACCACCACCACAAAATTAACTTCCACCCTCACTCCTCTCTCCCTCCCCCTCTCTCTACACAAACCCCTTCCCATATTTCACCTCCACCATCACCACCACCACCACCACCACCACCGCCACCATATTTTACCCCTTGGATTAATAATATTGAAATAAATATTAAAAAACCTTTAAAAAAAATTAAAATAGTACTAGCTAATTTTAAGCGGGATTTTGAAAAAAAAAATCACGGATTACGAGGTGATTAGCGAGGGAATTTTTCCTCGTTAATTTTTAGCGAGGTATTCAAAAATCTCTCGCTACGGTTTAGCGAGGACCATTTTAGCGAGGGAATTTGGTCGTCGCTAATTCCCTCGCTAATATGCTTTAGCAAGGGATTTTTCGCCTTTAGCGAGGGAAATTTCCCTCGCTAATATTGCTTTTTTTTTGTAGTGGTATGATGCAGGGAGGCATGACGATAGGTGAGTACGCTAGGAAGTTTGAGAGGCTTTTCAAATACTTCGAGTTTTATCAGTTGCATCCGCGAGGGTGATAGAGAGCTTAATTATAATATTTGAGTGGTAGTATTTTAGTTAGTAGGACTTTTATTTAGTGTTATTTTAGTTGGACTTCTATATCTTAGGCCTTTTATTAAATTGCCCATTAGTAGTCACTATATATGTAGTCTCATTGAGACAATTTAGGGCACCCATAATCAAATGAAAAGTCTTTCATTTTTAGTAGTTTAGTTTCTCAAGTTGTCTTCTTCCTTTAGTTAGCTTGTTAATTTTGTTAGAGTAGCTTGATTTTCCTAACAGAGAGGAGTGGATGTTTCGGAGGTTTCAAGACAAACCGAGACATAAGATCTTGAGGGTGATAGCTCTATTATATCTAGAGAAGTTTCTGGAGTTAGTAGAGAACTATGGACTCTCGTCGGGATCAAGAGAGTTCCAAAGGACAATGTATACATTAGGAGGTTCTGTAAGAGGAGAACCTATTCAGAAATACGGGGTAATAGATTCCTGCAAGGTAGGGGTGAACCTTACACTAGACCAGCACAAGAGACTACTACTGCTGGAGTAGATCGTGGAGATGGACGAGAAGCCGGTCGTAGTGCATGCATAAGTAGAAGCGCTGGCGGAGGACAAAAAGTGTAAGTTGTAGTAGCACCAGCTATCAGACCCCAAGCTGCGAGTCGTGTGTTTACCTTAGGCTTGAAACTGGCTATACTAAGATGTTTTAAAAACCGAACCAGATCTTGATCTGGTAAGACCTCTGATCATGGTTCAATTGATTTTAACACCTCAAAACGAGATGAAACCGAGATTGAACTATTCGGTTGGTTTGGTTTTCAAAATACTTATCCTTTGAATAACTAAAATCTAGATAGATAAATAGATAAAAGGAGAAAAATAAACTGCACAACTACCTAAAATAAGCTATGGTCAACTCAATGCCATTATGAAAGATCCAATGTACAGCTCAATAAACACAAACTCTATTATTTCTCAGTTCTAATTTCAAAAATTCCAAAGACAATCCTGTTTCTGTATCACTTTTTATACCCAAAACATCTCAAACAATGAGTATAGTTCACCTAATAAGTAATTAATAACAAGCCATCATAACAATCATATCAATATAACAAATTCAGTACATCTAACTAAAACTTCATATATTTCTGAATTTCTTCTGCATGCCGCCTACGAAGGTTAACTTTCAATCCATGCTTCATATAAAGTGTTAAAGCAAGCTTTGGAACAACAGCATGATTCTTCACAACTTTAACATGGTATCTGTATATGATGCTGGCTGCAACATATTTCATTTGATAGTATGCAAAATCTTTGCCTAAACATAAACGAGGTCCTCCATTGAAAGCAGTGAATTTGTAAGCAGATTCACTCATGAAATGACCATCTCTTAACCATCTTTCTGGTTTGAATTCCTTGCAGTCTTTTCCCCATATGCTTTCCATTCTTCCCATTGCATAAATTGCATATATCACTTTTGTTCCTTTCTTTAATGAAGTTCCATCTGGGAGTGTGTTATCTTCTACCACCTAAAAAAATCATAACTGAGTATCAAAAATTGACACTTGCTTGCACTCAATATTTTAAACCCAATTGTGGTCGTGCCCTAATCCTAGATATTGCAGAGAATCACAGTTAAATGTGACTTATGCGAAATTAACTACTGTGACGAAATCATCAAAAATCATAATGTCGCAGCTCAGATCACGGTCGCAGACATTTTTTAAAGCTTTGGTTGTATTCAATCTTGTATTCTAAAATGTATTCAGTACAACTTTGAATTGTGTGACCTTCTTAACTAAATTAGGCAAATGGGTGTTTTGACAGATTTTCAATAAGCAAATTTTCAAAGGCAAAAATTGACTATTTAAGTCTAGTTGTATTTTCCAAGACTTATTTATGAGTGGTTTTATCGTTATTGGTTAGCTCCCATGTGCCTACTTTTACTTCTTTAATTTTTATATATGTTTTTTAATGAGGGGCCTGAGAAAGATTTTGTTTGTCAGGTTAACCAAAGAAAGATAGTTATAGCTGTCATATGTGTAAATGTCAGTATGAAGAGTTTAATAAAAGGCAACACAGTTGGTTGCTAGGAAGAGAAACAACAAATTTGTACTCCTGCAAGGGACATGCAGATGCATAGAAGAATTTAATAAGGGAAAGGACACAAAAGCAAAAAGGACATGTCTTCAACTCTTTCTTTGAGATCATAGAGAAATCAATTACAACACGTGTCAGATACCAGACAGGTCTTCGACCTGAAGTGTAGGTACTACAGAAATGATCGGTGCATCACTCTCAAGTCATTATACTTCACTATACATTTATGACAATGGCTCTTTTATTCATTTATGTGAAACAACTTAAGATGGCAGTTATTATGGGACAGAGGGAATACCAAATTGGTAACTATAGTGGAGATCAATATGAAAAACACAAAGAATACTTAGTAAAAAACAAGTAAAAGTAAAGCCTCAAACTGATTATTGAGAAAAAACACATCAAGAACTGATTTGACCAAAATATAAGATTTTTTATGACCAAATTAATATTTTTCATTTCACATAATCAAATATATTTTCATGTTTTTTCTCAAAATACCATTTTGGTTCTTTACAACAAAAACAAAAGACAACTAAATGGTTAAAAAATTAAATGTTACCTCCTTATGATCAACAGGAACAGAAGGATATAATCTAAGAGCTTCAGAAAGAGCAGCATGCAAATAATCCATTTTCTTTATCTCCTCTGCCCTAAATCTCAAATCCTTCTCAATTTCCTCCTTCTTAATATCCTCTCTCTGACTCACCACTCTACAAATCTCTTCTAATATTTTTTCCTCCACTTCAGAATTCTGATCAAGCAACCAAAAAAACCAGCTCGAAGCAACTGAAGAAGTATCCCTCCCAGCTAATATAAAATTGACACAAATATCCCTCAAAAACTTATCAGAATATTCTTTTCCATTCTCATCCTTAAGCCTCATAAACACAGTTAACAAATCAGATTTCTCCTTATTATTATCCTCACCTTGTAAAAACAGTTCCATCTTTCTTCTCCTTATAACATTCTCAGCAAACTCATCAACTTTTTCTATTGATTTCTTCAATTTTCTTTCCATGCCAATATTAAGAAACCTCATAGCCTTCCATATACAAATTGGGGTAACAAATCTAAGCAAAGTAGCTTCAGTAGCATCCTCAAAAGCTGTAGCAAAGGGTATTTTAGGTAATTGAGGTTGTGAACAACCTGGATCAACACCAAAAGCTATCATACAAACATTATCGAAAGTCAACCTTAATAAAACATCTTGAAGATCTATCTCAAATGATTTCTCAACACATTCATCTAACACATGTAAGAGTCTCTTATGAACAAGTTCAAAAAGTGACTCAGTTGTTAGTTTCCTAAACTTTGTTGAATGAAACTCAATGCTTGCTATCTTCCTTTGTTTCTGCCATGTTTCATTATCAGCACTGAATATACCGTTTCCTAGTAAATCACAAACTGTGTCCCTAAAGTATTTTCCTTTAGGGAAAATAGTGAATTTGTTTTTGAGAAGGTGTTCTAAGTTTCTGGGGTCAGAAGTGATTATACAATTGAGACTAGTGAACATAGGACCTTTGAATCTAAATGTTCCATTTTGAGTTTTGAGTACTTCAGTGATCCATTCATACATGTTGGTTTTGAGACCTGAGATTAATGAAGGTAACATTCCTAGGATAGGCCAAATGGGTAAACCATGATGTTTTTTTGAGATGAAAAGTTGAATGGCTATGAAAACTATTATTGCAATGATGATTTCAAGTGTTTGGATATCTTCTAAGAGCAAGAAGCTTTGTTTGGTAATAGCCATGTGGGGTGTGTAGCTAGAGGTGAAGTTGAAGTTGAAAGTACTAGTTTTGGTCATGGTATTGGAATGATATTGATAGGGAATGTGGAGATGCATGATGAGGATGGTAAATTGTTATGTTTATGTTTCTTGGGGTGGTTAGTTTTACTAGGTTGTTTGATTTGGTGAGCTGAAATGTTGTGGAGAAAATTGGTTACTTTTGGAATGAATGAATGACTTTTGTTGTAGTGTAATGTACTTGAAAAGATGTTTTGTTAGTGTTTCTTTTCTTTTGGGGCACTTTAAGAATGTTTTTTTTGATGAAAGTGTCAAATAGGACTTATAAATGGTGTGACTAGGAGGAGGATGTGGGGTGGGTGCGGCTGCTCACCTACGTAGCAATTAATTTGTACAGTTTTAATGTCATAAGTTTCCATATGGTTGCTTCAAAAAAAAAAGTTTCCATATGATTGATAGGTGGCTTCTATTTTGAGCTATAACTATTGATGTTGATGAAACTCATTGATGATCAACGAGTTGCATCACAGGTTTTGTTCATTAACTTTACATTGCAACTCGTTGAACTAATTACTCTAACAGTAATTACTCTTTGAACTAATTACTCTAACTGACTCTCTAAGAGAATAATTACTCTAACTAACTATTCTAATTAACTAACTTTACATTGACTAGATTACTGACTATAGTTACTTTAACTCTAACTCTAGTCATAGTAGTCAAACAAGGTCAAATAAGTAGTAAAGTTAATAATAACACCGGTATTTGAAAATCGTCTGAAACTCTAACGATGAATGACGCTACTTCCTAAATTAAAAGTAGAAGTTTATTGTCCTTCTCACGAATGAGATGGAAAACCATATAGCGTGAGTTTGATAAAAACAATGGAAAACTATTATAAGTGTCTCAAAACACAATGCAGAGCTGGTTGCTTTGCACCATAGTCTCTCCTTTGCTTGGGATAACAGTGTGCGTCATCCCATGTGCTACTCAGACTAACTTCAAGCCATCTCTCTGTTTCTGCTCCCTTGGAACTTTGACATCAATATGCAACTATTGTTCAAAGTATTAAAGACTTGATTGCTAGGAACCGGATGGCTCACATCACCCATTCGCTCAGGGAGAGCAATGCTTGTGCGGACTATTTGACCAAAGTCGGTGCTTCTTGTTCCTCTAGATGGACTACTCTGGATCATCCCCCTTCGGGTCTCCTTAAGCTCTCCTAGCTGATACTAATAGAGTCCTCTCCTCTAGGCTGTAGTTTTTTTTGGTTTTTTGTTTTGTTCGCCCTTTTGTAACGAAAAAACCCAATTTCTATTCGTTTTTTTCCCTTTTGAACTGACACGTATTAGGTCACCATCTCAATTATGAAGACTTCTTTTTGGTATAAAGTGGATATCATCTGCGCGCAATTGCAGAGACTAATCCCTTGAGCCGGGTAGGACCACAATGGTTGGCAATACTCTCCCTCAAGAGATTTAACAATGCTGCGTGCCCAAAGCTGGATTCGAACCCAGGATTTATGAAGACTTATGCTTCCAACATATGACGCCGTAAGAATTTCAAACAATTTTCAAATATCAATCCATCATAAATTCTTATAAAAAGATCCATCACAAATCACCTATTAAAGTGAGCCACCTAGGATTTGCCTTAAAAAATACAAACCTGTCTGCTCTTGGCTTAGGAGGCAATACTTGGCAAACACCTGTCTGCTCATTGGGAATATTTTATTTTGGCTTAAATAGTTATTACCCCCCTGCAAATATTCTCATTATCCAGTTACCCCCCTGCAAAAAAAAAACATTTAAAATAAACCTTGCAAAATGTAATTTGATTCAGTTACACCCTTCTGTTAGTTTTTGTGCTAACAGCGTTAATTTTGCTGACGTGGATGCCTAATTGATTGTTGATCTGTTTTCACTTATACACGTGTGTTACCCCCTCACTTTGTCACTTCATCATCTTCCCTTCTAGGGTTCATTAATCACTCTGTTTCTTCTTCTCTCTCACGAAGCATAACCAGTGTTCGTCGTCCATCTTCTTCTCTCTCACGAACCAGTCTTCGTCGTCCATCTTGTTCTCTCTTCTTCCATCTTCGTTAGTTCACACCAATGGCCACAAGCAACACATCTTCGAATGCTGTATCAAGGCAAGGGCAAGGCCAACTCCCTGTTTGTGGATGTCGCGAGCCAATGCGTTTATGGATTTCAAACACTTCTGAAAATCCTGGAAGAAGATTTTGGAAGTGTATTAATTGGGGGGTAAGTAATATGGTTGATTTCAATTCTTGTCTTCAGTTGATTTTTTCGTGAATCTGAGATCTCTGTATTTGTTAATCTGTGTAGAAGCGAATAAGCTGCAAGTTGTTTATTTGGGATGATGAACTAGATCTTCGTAGAGTGAAGATCGTGACAGTTTCAGAAACAGATGAACACAAGCAGTTGGAATCAGCAACAAACACAATTTCTCAATGCAAATGTGGTGACATTTTCAAGGATTGGGAGTCAATAAAGTTTCAAGGCTGAAGCTGAAGTTGTTAGATGAGAGGAAGAAGAAGAAGTTGATGCAAGCAATACTAATTTTAGTCATTATGTTTGTAGCATTTGAGAAATTTGATTTGGTAAAAAAAATAGGGTTTATGTAACAGCCCAGGTCCACCGCAGCGGCCACCCCGGTCCCACTGTTACCTCACGGCCTTCTCTACCCCTCTTGTAGAATTTTTGCCTTCCGTGGGAATCGAACCTTGCACCTGAGGCATAAGTGCAAGTTAAACCCCCTTCCCACTACCAATTGAGCGCGCGCTCAATTGGTAGTGGGAAGGGGGTTTAACTTGCACTTATGCCTCAGGTGCAAGGTTCGATTCCCACGGAAGGCAAAAATTCTACAAGAGGGGTAGAGAAGGCCGTGAGGTAACAGTGGGACCGGGGTGGCCGCTGCGGTGGACCTGGGCTGTTACATAAAAAGGCGCCTTTTTATGTAACAGCCCAGGTCCACCGCAGCGGCCACCCTGGTCCCACTGCGCGCTCAATTGGTAGTGGGAAGGGGGTTTAACTTGCACTTATGCCTCAGGTGCAAGGTTCGATTCCCACGGAAGGCAAAAACTCTACAAGAGGGGTAGAGAAGACTGTGAGGTAACAGTGGGACCAGGGTGGCCGCTGCGGTGGACCTGGGCTGTTACATAAAAAGGCGCCTTTTTTTGTAACAGCCCAGGTCCACCGCAGCGGCCACCCCGGTCCCACTGTTACCTCACAGTCTTCTCTACCCCTCTTGTAGAGTTTTTGCCTTCCGTGGGAATCGAACCTTGCACCTGAGGCATAAGTGCAAGTTAAACCCCCTTCCCACTACCAATTGAGCGCGCGCTCAATTGGTAGTGGGAAGGGGGTTTAACTTGCACTTATGCCTCAGGTGCAAGGTTCGATTCCCACGGAAGGCAAAAACTCTACAAGAGGGGTAGAGAAGACTGTGAGGTAACAGTGGGACCGGGGTGGCCGCTGCGGTGGACCTGGGCTGTTACAGTTTAGGGTATCAATATTGTAATTTTAGTATTTGTGTTAGTGTTAGTGTTATTGTAATCAAAGGCAATATGAATTAATGGGTTGGATTAGGTGCAATGTTAGTGACCATTCATTGTGTTTGTATCAATGAAGTTTAATTATCAATGAAGTTTAACTTTGTTTATCAATTAAGTCAGTTTAACTTTGTTTCATTGTGTTTGTTTATTAACTGATGCAGAATACATGATTGATAACCTGATAAATATATAATTAGTTCCAAGCTGAACTGTAACTGATAAACTTATTAACTGATGCAGAATACATTTTCTCAAGTTGAACTGGAACTGATAATATATAAACAGGAACTGATAATATATAAACTGGAACTAATGATATATAAACTGATAATACATAAATAGATCCAAAATAAGCTGAACTGTTTGGGTCATGACTTCATTCCACCAGTACATGAGTTCCTAAATACATGAGTTCCTAAATACATTAGTTCCTAAATACATTAGTTCCAAAATACATTAGTTCCAAAATACATGATTTCATTCTTCAATTCACATTCTCTTGTGTTAAACACCCATCTTCAATATCTTCAACCAGTAGTGGTTTGTTTGGGTCACTTCCAGGACCAGTATAAGGTAGTACAGTTTTCTTTAACCTTGTACTCAATCTAGTCCTCTTGAGACCTAGGTTAATCCTTCTTTTAACTGGAAGTTTAGTCCTCTTGAGACCTGGGTCACTTCCAGCAGCAGAAGCATTGACAGATACTCCTTCTTGAACATTGACAGTTTGTTGAACTTCTTGAACTGGTGCAGCAGATTGTTGAACATTGACAGATACTCCTTGTTGAACTGGTGCAGCAGATTGTTGAACATTGACAGATACTCCTTCCTGAACTGGTGCACCAGATTGTTGAACATTGACAGATACTCCTTGTTGAACTGGTGCAGCAGATTGTTGAACATTGACAGATACTCCTTCCTGAACTGGTGCAGCAGATTGTTGAACATTGACAGATACTCCTTGTTGAACTGGTGCAGCAGATTGTTGAACATTGACAGATACTCCTTGTTGAACTGGTGCAGTAGATTGTTGAACATTGACAGATACTCATTCTTGAACTGGTGCAGCAGATTGTTGAACATAGGCAGCCTTTCTTGGTTTTCTCTACAAAATGAAAACAAACAATATAATTGATATCAAAGACATAACTATAGATCAGACAGATATCAAAGACATAATGCTATTATTACCTTCCTTTTTTGCGCTTCTGGATTGATATATGTGCTCTTGCAACTCCTGCTATTGTGACCAAATTGGTCACACTTTGTGCATTTGTATGATGTCCCAGTCCTCTTTAGCTTCTTAGCATTAGGTTCCTCCTCTGCAGGTTGCCTCCTCCTCAATTTCTTTGGCCTACCAGGGCCTCTTTTGTATTGTGGTGGTAGCATATCTTCCACTTCAACAGTAGGCCACATATCTTGGCCATTAATGGCACTTACACCTTCCCTATATGCAAGTTCATAACTATATCTAGTATAACAAGCATCCACAAAATCTTTCGGTTTTAGTTCTTTATATGATATGGCAGCACATGCATGCCTACATGGAATACCAACTAATTGCCAAAAGTTACAAGTGCATGTCATTTTCCCTAGGTCAACAATAAAAGCCCTATTGCCATAAGCATGGTTTATGTGAAACTGAAGTTCACCAGACCATGTAGCAAACCAATTGCCACTCCCTTCAACTTCCTTATCTAACCTCTTCATAGGTTTAGACATAACTCTATGTGGCCATCTCTGTAATTTTTCCCTCTGCTTAGTAATCCTACCCATTAAATAATCTCTAATCCACTCACACATGGTTAGAATAGGCTTAGCTCTAGCAGTTAATATGGTACTATTGAAAGCCTCAGCCAAGTTATTCATTACAATATCACACTTAGGATAGTGAGAGAATGCATGCTTACACCAGAATTTTGTAGGAACAGCCATGAGCCACTCCCAACACTTTGCATCAACTTTCTTGAGTTCATTCATATTTTCTTCCCATGCTTGGTAGTAGGTTTCCTTTGATGCCCCATCATAAGGTCTCTAATAATTGATCCTCCACCAAATTTTTTCTTACAGTTGGCATATAAATGCATCACACATAATCTGTGCTCTAAACCCATCTCCTCAAACATTTGTATCAAACCCTAGAAGAAAAGAATTGAAAACAGAAAAACTGAAAATATTAACAGAAAATATAACTTGAAAATATTAACAGAAAATATAACTGAAAATATTAAAGTAAAATTAAAAATAAAGATAAAGTTACCTTTTGTTGATCTGAAATAAAGATCCATCTCCTATCTTGACCAATGTCCTCCAACAACAAACTTAGAAACCATCTCCAGCTCTCCTTTGTTTCGGTTTCAATAACCCCAAAAGCAAGTGGGAAGTATTCATCATTTGGATCTCTCCCAACAGCAACTAGAAGATGTCCACCATATTTGGTCTTGAGGTGACATCCATCAACACAAATAAAAGGCCTACAACCCCTCAAGAATCCTTTCTTACACCCATCAAAACAAAAATAAAAGGACCCAAACCTTGGCTGCAGTGTTGGCGGTCTTACACTCATGTTGATTTTACATGTGTTACCAGGATTCACCCTCCTCAACGCTGCTGCATACCTCCATAACAGTGCATATTGCTTGTCTGCATCCCCTTCTATCATTTCTTTCGCTATTTTGTTTGCTCTCTGCGCCCTACCAAATGCAATGCCAGCCTTGTAGTTAACCCTAATCTCAGACATTATATCTCTTACCTTTACATGGTCAGTTGTTTGTAACCTTTTAGCCACTGATTTTGCCACCCACTTTGCCCTTGCATTGCTATTATTTAATACCCTAGCACATGTGTGGGTCCCATCCCAAGTCTTCATTCTAAAAGTTTGCTTATAACCCACTTTACTTACAAGTGCTTTAAAGCCACATTTCTTCTTACAAAGGACCCTAACTCTGTAGCTCTCGTTGTTCACAAACTCTATCTCTCTCCCATTTAATATTGACCACTCCCTAATAGCCTCTCTAAACTCCGTCAGACTACTAAATTCTAAACCAACCTTAAACTTGTAGTCTTTGTTAAGCTCTTGAACCCGAAACCTCTCATATTTAGGACAATGACCTTCTTCATCACTACTATTCAACTCCTCAGTCATGTACCATCACTTAGTTGACCCACCTCCTCAGCTGGGGCACTAGAACTTGCAGCATTGCTTTTTCTTGGTGGTCTCTTTGCCCTAGATTTCACTCTATAAGGAGTACCATTAATCACTATTCTTGAACCAGTAGGTGATAAAATAGGTGGTCCATGATGTCTAGGTGGTGTATCAGAAAGAGCTGGTCCATGAACTGTAGGTGGTGTATCAGAAATAGGTGGTCCATGAATTCTAGGACCTTGTTCTTCATCTCCAAACCCATCATCTTTGCCATATGTTCTTTCTTCCTCACTATCATCCATATGAATTCCCTTAAGCTCATCATCACTATCACTTTCTTCCCCATTACCAATTTCAATTTCTTCATTTGTGGCTTCAGTTGAAGAACCAGGTTGCTCAATGTGCTCAATGTAGATATGCGCCTCAACTTTGAACTTCAGTGCATGATCAACTACTTTTTGATACATCCTCATCACACAAAAATATGTTGAACAACACTTCTTCCTCTTTCTTCCACCAAAGACTATAACTACCAGCCTCAAACCCCAACTCCTTGACAATACCAACAGCTTCAAAATGGCTCCATTTATCCACATCCTGCCCTTTCACGGCTGTCTCACTGCCCCCTTCATACTCTAGTATACAATTTTTGACAAACTTCCCCCCATGGTGGAACACAACAGTGATAGACATCCCTGTATAAGGAAATAAAATAGTACAAATCAGAATCAGGGCTATAAAGGACATTTGATGCAAACTGGTTTCCCTAAATTGGAATTTCACTCCACCCCTAACATAAAAATCAATGCTTTCTACATCGTGCCCCCCCCCCCCCCCCACAATCGTACATTAAAGGCAGAAACTAAAAAAAGGTAGGGAGGGATTATTCAAACCTGTTTTTTGCGATAAAAAGAGCACTTAGTACACGTCCACTGCAATGAGCTCTGCAATGCTACTCTTCGCGTGCGTGAGCTTCCTTCTTCTAGCTTAAACAGAAACCCTAGATCTACCCGAACGATGCGAGTGAGCTGAGGGAAGGGGAGATGATGGGGTGATACAGTGACAAAGTGAGATGATGCAGTGAGCTGAGGGAGATGATGTGAGTGAGCTGAGCTGAGCTGAGCTGAGGGAAGGGGAGATGATGAGATGATGCAGTGAGCTGAGGGAGATGATGAAGTGACAAGAGGGAAGATGATGAAGTGACAAAGTGAGGGGGGTAACACACGTGTATAAGTGAAAACAGATCAGCAATCAATTAGGCATCCACGTCAGCAAAATTAACGTTGTTAGCAAAAAACTAACATAGGGATGTAACTGGATCAAATTACATTTTGCAAGGTTTATTTTAAATGTTTTTTTTGCAGGGGGTAACTGGATAATGGGAATATTTTCAGGGGGTAATAACTATTTAAACCTTTTATTTTTGGTCTGCAAATTAGATATACAACTTGTGAAATATTGTTTCGCTATCGGGCTCTTACCTCCAAGAATTTAAAATAAGAAACTTTGTTTAACGAACTTTTTTTTATGGATTGCTTAACGAACTTGCATATACCAAAGGATGGCAAAACGGGCTAGCCCGGCCCGCACAGCTATGAACCCGCCAAAAATTGGGCGGGGTGGGCCGGCCCACCAAAAGATATTGGGTTGAGAAATTGAGTCTGTCCTACCCCTTGGCGGGTTGGCGGGGTTGGGTTGAGAAATTGAGCCCACCCCACCCCGCTTGTGACCCGCCGAATTGACGGGTTAGGCGGGGCGGGCTACAATGGGTTGATGGGGGTGAAATCACCAACCCAACCTGCTATTTTTTGGCGGGCTAATAGGACGGCCCGGCGGGCTAAGACTATTTTCACATCCCTAATATATCATATATGTGTGCTGTGCTGTCCCTATAAGTACAATTTTTATTTTCAGTTCCTACAAAAAAATTTCTCTTTTTTTTGACAAAACAAAAAAAAACTCTCTTAATTTGTCATTATAAAATCTTTCATTTTCAAATTTAGGTTATATTAATTACTTTTACATCTAGATAACAAAAATCAACGTGGCACGTGCTTTTTGTTGATGACGTGACGTGACTTTGATGAGTCTATAATAAACTAATATAATTTAAGATTTGAATATACAAAAACAAGTTAATCAACAAATGTTGGTCCTTGCTTCAAAAAAAAAAACAAATGTTGGTCCAATCAATAACTGAATTCAGATCGCATCCAAATGGATATTGTGCACTAATAATATAATAATAAAAAATACAAAAATAATTATTTTGTAGAGATTAAAAGTATATTTACATCCTAAGTTAAATCATCTTTATCACGGGTATTTTAGCGAGAAAGAAATTATACGATGCATGTAATATTAGAAATTTGTGTTAAAGTTATCCTAGGTGGCATTGGTGGTAGTGAAGTTTTAGTCGCCGTGAAGAAAATAAGATACGACAACTAAGTCATAAAAAACAATATTTTCTCTCACCATCAAAGAAAAATCTGGTTAAACTTAGGGAAATAAACTAATCTTCAAACAAAATAACAATATTGAATTATTAAAATTAAAAAAGAACTCAGCTGAAGAACAATTTACAGAATCGAAAATACAAATTACACAGAAAATCAAGCTTACATTGCAAAAAATTATAGAGATCCAAAACCGAACCAAAAATTACATAGACCTAGAAACAAAAATTACAGAAAATCAAAACTGAGGGGCAAGAATTACACAGATTCGTCTACAAGAATAACCTAAACTGAAAATCAAAGAAAAAAAATTATACTTTGAAATAACGTCATTGCATGTGCGATCAAAATTGCTCTGGGGAGAGACATGAAGATGTGAGGAGCGGATCTGAGACTTTGAGGAGTATATATGAGGCTACAAGGAGTAGATCTTGGAGGCAACGAGAGCAGAGGTCTCGATCGGGAGAGAAAACAATGTCGAAGGCAGCGACGAGAAGATGAAGACGAGCGAGAGGGTGAGGCAGATAAAGAAGCGAGAGTGAAATAGAGAGGAAGCAAGAAGTGTGAATGAGAGGGCGAGAGATGAAGAGCGGGGGAGGTGAGGAGCGGATCTGAGACTTTGAGGAGTAGATCTTGGAGGCAGCGAGAGCAGAGGACTCGATCGGAAGAGAAAACAACGTCGAAGGGCGGAGACGAGAAGATGAAGAAGAGTGAGATCGAGGGTGAGGCAGATAAAGAAGCGAGAGTGAAATAGAGAGAAGGCAAGAAGTGTGAATGAGAGGGCGAGAGATGAAGAGCGGGGGAGGTGAAGCTTGGGTTTCTTTGAGATGTGGAGGGAGTAAGATGGAGAGAGAGAGAGAGAGAGAGAGAGAGAGAGAGAGAGAGAGAGAGAGAGAGAGAGAGAGATAGAGAGAGAGAGATGAATGGTGAGACAATGAGAGAATTGAGATAAATTTGTGATATAAAAGAAGGTTCTAGATGTGTGAAACAATGAGAGAATTGGCAAAAAATTGTATCCATTGAAGGGTTTTTTTGGTTCTTTTGGAGTGAAATTAGCACAATAAGTTGGCAGACGTTGGAAATACCTTAGTCACATCATTCATCATAGAAAGGTTCCTGTCTGTCAGTATAACCCGCGGCAAAGATGTCATAAATAAACTCTTCAGCTTTTCTAGAACCCACACAAAGCTGTCCAGTTTCTCCCCATCGACATAAGCAAATGCAACGGAGAAAGTCCTCTCAGTTGAGATTACACCAACAATCTCAACGAATGGAAACCTATACCGGTTGGTCTTATAAGTTGAATCAATCAACAATAGCATGTTGAATACATTTAGAAGCTCAATGGAGTCTAGATGTGCCCAAAAGGTGTCCCTGACAATAGTAGTACCATGTGAAACTCTATGCCAGTGCACATACCGATCACATTGCAAAAGATTCATCAAATGTTGGACCTCTGTCCTACCCTGGCGTAGACTAGACCGTATCCTCGAACGTGCATTGTAGATTTGTTTGAGAGTAGTGTCACTGACAGGGTTCATAGTTTTGATTTCATCAAACATGCGAATAGGCTTGATTAGATTCTTGGTCATTCTAGATTTCTCTTTTGTTGTTAATCAAGAAGTGAACAGTTGGCCTTCATTGTACGTATTTAACTCATGGTTATGAGTTCCACACATAACCCTCAAGATTCATCCTCCAAGCTTCTTAATAAATTTTCCTTTCAATCTAAAATTGCAGCAACATTTTCTACTTCCAAAAGGATCTGAACCTTCGTACTTGTAGAATCCGACTTTTACACTCGTCAACCTGCAATATTCTTTCCATGTCTTTCGTCCGTTTCTTGATCTAGATATGGCAATCACTATGTGTAGGGACTTTCCAACAACACGTACCCATGCCAAAAGCTCGTCACGAGTAGGAAATAACAGAATAAAAGCAGCCAAGTAGTTACTAATAATTACAGCAAGCCGAGACAAAAAAAATAAAATTTTGAATTTGTACCTGTTCAGTTGTGAATGGACTAGTATAGTTCAAAATCAATGTGTCATTTGGGACACCATTTGTTGGTGAAGTTGGACAATTTTCCTCCATGTTATACCCCTAAACTTGTTAAACACAAAGAACGGTTGTTAAAACATGTTTCTGCACAATCTGCAGCAAGTACGATAATTAAGTTCCAAATCGGTTCAGTACTTTGATATCGAATTTAGGTTTGGTACCTTGGTACCGAATCGGTTCAGAATTTATTTATCGTGTCTTACAATTGGAAAAACACACCCCTAGACAAGATTTTAAAATGTACAGTATTATGGTTCCGAACGGGTTCGGTACCTCGTACTGAACCAAGCTGAAACGCGTAAAAAAAAGAACACGAACAGAGTTTCTCATGAAAAAATGGAGGATAGTGGGTAGACTTAAGAGAGTTGAGAATGTGGTGTAGATGAGTAATAGAAGAGTGAGGTGGGTGATGAGAAGAGGGTTTGGAGAGGTTTGAGAGGGGAGGTGGGAGGTATGGGGTTTAAGGTGGGGAGTCATGAGTAGGAGACCAAAGAAGAAGAAGAAAGAAAAAGAGTGTGGCGGAATTATTTTTGTATGTTAAAAGTACTTTAGTAATTTTATATGAAAAGGGAGGTGTTTAGTGAGTAGGAGGGGGAGTGGGAAAAGAACGGGTCTTTATGTTTAGTCTTTCTTTTGAAGAAATACTAGTACCAATGTATTTTGTATTTTCTACTTGGTGAATCTATAGTATTTTCAAAAGTTTTTAAAAAGATGTAGTTTATGAAAGGATACTAAAGTTTGTTTTATTGAGTCTTTAATCGAATTCAATTCGCTCGGTCCAAAGACGCTTGCGCGTTCTCTGATATTCAATACTAAAGTAAATACTAATCTTTGAAGTCGACTAGAAGATTAGGGATGTTACACTACTCGATATTTCACATACTGATTTTTTGGCGTTCCGCTATTTTCCGCGATTTGCGATTGACAACACTAGATTGTAGAAGCCATTGCTAAATTTCAATTTGGATTTTTATTCTTGCTATTTTCTATTGTTCCTCACAGTTACTTCGTTAACTTTTTTCCTTTTAAATTGAAACGATTTCTTTTTGGTACTAAAGAGAAAAGGGAGAATTTGTATGTCTATTTGGCTAATGTAGCAGGCTGGTTGACGATTGTGAAATTTGCTTGTTCATCCTCGTCGCTACCACTAGCGGAAAACAAAATTATCAGGTTTTTTACTTTCTACTATGCCTCCTAAGATTGAAAAGTATGATTCTAGATATGAGACGTAAGAAAAAGAAAAAACGTGAAGAGTTAACTCAATCTCAAACAGGGATCCAATTTTCAAGATTCGAACAGGGCTTCTAAATTGTTTTGGACGACCCTGACACACACACACTCGACCTCTAACTCAACATGTCCATTATCCATGATTACCTAGTTTCAGTTATGGAAACTCTTCCTATATCACCTACCTGGGTAACCCCACCAGGTGGATTTAGCATTAATGTCATTCATCCACCAAGGTTGGGGACATAGGTAAAGTTCCTTAACTGAATTAAGAGGAGAGAATAAGGTTGGTAACAGGTCAAGAGTTACAGGACTAGAAGAATGGAAGGGAGAAGCAGGATCAATCTCATTCTAAAGTCAAGCATAACATCAAATGATTTCCAGAAAATAATAAATGTTGCAGGCATTACAACAATTTTTTTTTCATTGAATTTCTAGACAACTTTGATGCAAAAACAATGTTCAACATCTTCCAAAAGTATGGTAACTACAGTTCTATTTTTATTGGATACCCAAAATATCCTTATGCATAATTGAGTATGTGTGATAGCTAGTTAATTGCTAATGATGTAAATTATATGCAGTGCTTTAAAACCCGGCTCGGACCGGCCGGTTGAACCGGTCCGACCGGGAACCGGAGGGGTAACCGAGTCGAGTTGATTGTTGGATCGGATATGCACTGAACCGGTGATTATGTCATCAACTCGGCCGAAACTCGGCCAACTCGGTAGACCAGACTCGGGCCGGGTAAATGCATAATTTTCGAATTTTTTGCAAAAGTCCAAACCTGGGATTCGAACCCAGCACTTGGTCTTCACCTCCGTGCGAACCAACCACTAGGCCAACGATACTATTGGGATTTAAACGCAAATATTTTGTTTTATAACATCTCTCATTTCAATTAAACAAACAACATCACACGTTATGCATTTGAATAAGAAACGTGAATTTACTTTTATTAAAAAGAAAGGAACTAGTCATCACAGGTACGAAATTTATACTATATGAGTCTTGAAAATTCGCGAAATAGAGACCGAGTCCGAGTCATCCGGTCCCGATTTTGGTCATGCGGTTCAATTGTCGACCCTTCGGTCCGACCCTTGACCCTAGTGACCCGGTACCTTCACCGAGTCGGTCGCCGGTCCGAGTTTTAAAACATTGATTATATGCATTATTGAGTAATGGTATGATTAGAAATGAATTACCTTGGGATCCTGGTGTGTCGCTCTCTTGGGGGTAATATAGTCCTTTCACCCTTCCGTTTTACCTTCAGTTGATCACTTAGATAAATTAATTAAGTATTTATTGTAACATCCTCAAAATAATTAGTAGAATTATTTGGGTGTTAACCCAATTAAAATAATTTAGTATTTAACGGGTAAATTTATTGAGTGCTAAAATTATTTATTGTTTCTCATCGGATCGTTAACCGGATAATACGGATCAAGAAAGTTTTGGAATCGAAATAAGAGATTTTGATCAATATGGTAATTAGACCACGTTACCAATTATTTATTAAATAAATATATAAATGTGTGTGTGTGAGTGAAAGAAAGAATTAAATGAAAGAAAGAAAAGAAAGAAAGGAAGCACGCGAGACAGAAGGGAGAAACAGAGAGAATGAGAGAAAAGAAAAGAAAAGAGAAAGAAAGGGTGAGGAGGAAGAAGAGGAAAAAGGGGAAAGTTAGGCTCATCAAAACGACTTCCTTCAACACGAAAAATGCTCAGCGTTACTTCCTCTTCGATTTGGTACCAAGATCTTCATCATCAACTCACTCTCTCTCACTTTGCCATTTTCGAATTTGAGAGGAAAAATTGGAGTTTTGATGGTTGTAGCTCAAGGGAAAGCTCAGGATGATGTTTAGGAGCGAGCTCAAGGTGGATTACTCGAGTATTGAAGATCGATTGGATGATTGGGAACTAGTTGGATGAGTTAGGGTGGAGAAGAAGAAGATGAATAGTGTTCAGGGAAGAATTCGAAGAATTCGGTATTTCGATCAAAAATGCGTCGTCGGAACGGAAAGTTTATGTGGGGAACGTTCGTGTGGTTACTCGGTGAATTCGGCTCGATCGTGGTTCACGCTTCAAGGGTGAGTTTTACTCACGTTTAGGTTTTTAAATTAATAAACTTAAATTGTGAAATGTTTCGGTTTTAGTTCGTTGTCGAAAAAGTATTTTGTACGAAAATCACGTTTTATGTCCAATTGGTTTTTGGATTGTTTGATTGATGATTTGATGATGAACATTGTTGTTTGAATATGTTTTCGGACTGTTTTTATGTTGGGACTGGACTGGAACAGGTATCGAAATTGGTCGGAACGACGAAAAATGCGAAAACGTGATAAAATTTAGTGCTGTCAAAAGCGCACGACCCGTGCGTCCCAGGCGCACGGACCGTGCGCCCCTTTCGGTTTGTGTTTTGCAAAAATGCATTACAGGGCGCACGACCCGTGCGTGTGGGAGCACGGACCGTGCGCTGTGTTCTGTCCAAATTTTCCAAACTTGCCCGAAACGATCCCGATCGATTCCAATCCTCTTCTAATCCTTTCCTAACCCTTTTCCAATGATATTAGGCTTATAATGCCATGATTTTGAGTATAATTAAAAAGGGCTTTATAAATTGCTTTGAAGTTATAAATTGTTTCCATAAACCGAAATAATAGTACTCGTGTGCGGATATGTTTATTAATAATAAAGCGGACTATGAGTCCTACGTGGTACGGTATAACTGACGCGGGATGATTATTATTTATTCATCTAAACCGGTCTACGATTCACGATATATATATTATATCGACTATAGGGAGCGGCCCAATGCGGGTATTATGTTCGACTAACGGTCAAATGTAGATGGACTAACTGTTCATTGAGTATAGGTGAACTAACAGGTCATCGAGTGTAGATATATTTAATATATATCGGGTTTGGGTGACGACCCATGTTGACATACTAGGAGGGGCAGTCATGATCCCCTACCCTAGGCTCCGAGGCCAATAGTGAAACTATTATTGGTAAGGGGTTTGCCGGGATTAGTCTTGGGGCAGTCGGTGGTGTGTCAAAGAGTACTGAGTAACGTTCACCGGGATTAGTCTTGGGGCAGTCGGTGGTACGTTACTGTTGTTGTGTAGTGTGGTTCGCCGGGATTAGTCTTGGGGCAGTCGGTGACGCACTGAGTTATAGCAGATTCGCCGGGATTAGTCTTGGGGCAGTCGGTGGAATGCGATGTGTAAAAAAAATACGGTTCATCGGGAGTTAGCGTTCGCGCAGTCGATGACGTGTTGAGTTAACAATGTTTTAAAACTGGATCGAGAGAGCTAGTAGGGGTCTCGGTAGAACTCACTGAGATTGTATCTCATTGTTTATATGTTGTTGTTTTACAGATAAACAGGGAAAGTGGAGATCCAAGAGGCACGAGTAGGTGGTACTCGGATGGTTGCTGAAGACTTAGCTTTATGTATTTATTTCCGCTTTCTTGTAAGATATTGAACACTGTGTTTCACTGATTTTTATGGTCTTATTTATGTTTAAGACTGTTCTGTTGTTATTCAGTGAAAATTTTATAGTGGTGTTCAGTATTTCAACAGGAAATATATCTCTGATGTTTTAGGGATGGTGCACTTGGGTATTTTTACTCGATAAAGAATACCGGGGTGTTACATTTATTGTGATTGAGCTAGTAATAGAACTAGTTGTGCATAGTAGAATAAGGGTTTAATTAGAAACAAAATATTTACTCTTCTAAGCCCAAATTCATAAGGTCCAGCCCATTCTCAAGTGAACAACTAGGTGAAGACACAAAAGGAGGGGAATTCATTTTCATTTTCACTCCAGCTTGTTTTGAAACTGAGAATGAGAAAAGAAATAGGAAAGAACAAAGTGAGGGACAGGGGGAGAACCGAGAGGGAGAGAGTGAGGAGAGGAAGGGGAAAATCTTCAAATCCATTGTAAGCTTTCTTGAGTTCTCAAACCCCATCACCCTTGTTCTCTTCTTCAATTCGAAACCCACCTCACCCATCACCAAAAATCAGAATTTGAAATCACCCTTAACACCTCAATACCTTAAACTCGTTGCATGTTACCATTGGGGGTAGATTCAGAAACTGGGAAGTGAAGGCACATCAAGAGGAAGAGCAAAGATAGGAAGTTGCTGTGACTATTGAAGAAAGGGAGCTGATTTTCATGCAAAAGGAGCTAGGGGTTTCAAACTCAAAGTTCTGAAATTTCTTCTCACCTCTAAGTTTGATTGTTGTTGAGGAAGATTTGGAAGCAATCTTTGGAGCTTAGTTGTTAATGTTCTTGAAGGAAGTGGAGTTGAGTAAACTATAGGTGAATAAAAAAGACTCCAATCTAAAGAATTGAAACAATGGATTCTGTTACTTAGCTCATTTCGTGGTCATCAAAGGGTTAGGAGCTTGGAGAATGTTGCTGCAAAAATCTGTGCAGAAACGGTTTTTCTTTTTGATCGTCAAAGTGGTTCTTGAAATTACATAAGGACAAGCTGATAATGGGCTTGCATGTGAGGGTTGGTTGCAGGAGTTTGAGTTCTAAGCATTTGGGTAGTTCAAGTTCAAAGTAGAGAGCATGTCGCGGACCGTTCGTGGGATTTCGGCTTTCGTGAGCCTTGATTTCGTGTTGTTCGTGATTATCATCACGAAATGTGAGTTCTATACTCGCTTAGGGATTTTGTGTCGAAATATTGTTGCATGTTCTGTTTTGTGTTCAGTCGTGCGTTTTTCGAGTCAAAACCGTTTTACGAGAATTATGTTTCGAATGAGGAACTATAAGGTTGATTGATTGACGATATGAATGTTGGTTGATTGATATATTGGTTGTGTGTTGACTGATACATGAAATATGTGGACTGTTATTATGTATTGAATGACTGTTTTGAAGTTGGATTAAGATTGGGTTATGGGTTAGACGCGATAGGAAAAGCGAAACGGAACGAAATAAGCGATTTGTGATTTTGCTACAGGCAGCACGGGTCGTGCCACCCTTAGCACGGGTCGTGCCAACCTTTCTGGTTGACTGGAATTACATTTCCTGGCAGCACGAGTCGTGCTAGGTATGGCACGGGTCGTGCCAGTTTTTCTGTTCCCGGTTACCAAAATTCGTTCCGTCGCTCCTTTCGATTCCAAACATTTTCTAATCTTCTTCCCAATCATCCCTCATGTTATGGAACCATTGATACTCTGTTTTTGAACATGATTGCAAGGTTTAAAATGAATTGTTTTTGGAAGTCATAATTGTTTCAAAAACCGTAAAGTAGTATACGCGAGAGGACATGGCTTATGTTTAAGGTTATGGAACTATATGTTCGATCAAGTTTATGTTTATGTATTAACATGAATGACATGTAATAAAAAGGGATGAATAAATATTTTCATCAAAGACTGTTGAGGTTTAAGTATATAAATTATATTGAATACAGGAGACGGCCCAATGCGGGTAGGCCCAAAGCGGGTGGATATATAAATTATATCAAAAGAATGGGTGACGACCCAGTAGATTAGTATACAAGGGGAGGGGAAGTCATGAGCCCCAGAACCTAGGCCTCAGAGGTTTGAAGCTAGTGTAAACTAGTGGAGAGGTTCGACGGTAAAGGCGTGGTCATTACCGAAGATGTACTATGGCATGAAAGGAAAAGATATATCCATGTAGGACCTATATGGACTACGATTAATTGAACAAGAAATAAAGGAACCGCGAGTGTGTAGTAAGGGGTCTCGATAGGACTCACTGAGATTTGAAATCTCACCCTTCATATGTTGATGTTTTTCAGATACGCAGGGAAAGAACAAAGCGAGAAAGCATGGTTAGATGAGGCCTTATGGAGAACCCGAAGACTTAGTTTTTGTCTTCATTTTGTTTCTCCTAGTTTTAATGTAATTTCGATATTATGACTTGTACATGTATTAGAAGTTGTAAATCGTTTCCGCTATTGCTGTTTTCGATATTGAATAATAGGGAATAAGATCGATCACTTGATGAGTTATATCAAGTTTTTAATTTTGTTCAATATCCGAATACAGGAATTTTACTCTGATATATACTAAGTTGTGCATTTTAGTATTTCTACTTGTTAGAAATATTAGGGTGTTACATTTTGGTATCAGAGCAGTTCGACCTAGTCGGGCTTAGTGACCTTACGGTCAAGAGGATATTAGATCGAGTCAGTTAGGGACTTTGACAATTAAATGTCAGAACCTTTCAGTATATTATGTGAAGTATTGAGTCAGGATCCGCTCAATGTTTCATGTGAGTTACTGAGAATTATGACTATTGGTTGCCTCAGCCCCGAAAGTGTCCGAAACCCGGAACCATAGGACTTCTAGCCTTCTCGTTTCATCAGAACGCGGAGTAGAAGCAGAGGAACCCTAAACCAAAGGACTTCTAGCCTTCTCGTTTCATCAGAATGCGCAGCAGAAGCAGAGGGCCACAGATGACATTGCGGGACAATAAATGGGCATCCGTGATGGTTCGAGGAAGCCGTGGGCGACTATTCAGTCTTTGGAGCCGAAGCAATCATTGAGTTGCCGCGTAAACCTTTATAGGTCGTCCAGCCAATTGTAACCTAAACAAAATCTTCAAGTAGTAAGAGTATTAGTGTTCGGAGATCCGTTTAGGAGTAACCGACACTGTAAAGCTCCAATTCATGTCCAACCAAGTTTTTCAGTTTCCGAGATAACGTCTAGTTGTTACCTTACCTTGTAACTCAGATTAACCCAACTCATGTCACAGTTTAGAGAAATCTTTCAGACAGTCTCGTGTCTAGGTCAGATACCTTTTCCTAAGAGCGACCTTTTGAAATGCCATGAAGTCGGTTTAGTAAACCATAATTGCATCAGCAATATTAGCAAATAGAACCATCCAAGAATTATCCGACTAGTTCCTGACCATGATTTACGAACCTGTTCCCTCCAAGAAAGGGCGAGTACATGATGTCGATAGAGGTAACCTTATTGCAATATTCCGAGTAGGAGTATGCCGGTCTTGGTCTGTGAGATATTCTCGATAGTCTTCCGACTTATTTTGCTTGTAACTTCTGATCCGGAACCCCAATTTTTATGTTCCGAGATGCGTTGGAAAGATAACGAAAATGTCTACACGTCTAAGTAGAGTTCAGAGGGTGTCCCTAATGATTGATTCTGAGGAATACTCTTTTCCGACCTTAAGCTGTTAAACCCTAAAGTGTTCATGGAAAGTAGACCCTCAGGTAGCATGGGAAATGGGAAGAGAATTCTCAAACCATTCCGACTAAGTTCTTAGACACCGGATTAGGATAATATCCTTTGTAGTCCTAAAATGGACTATCTCTCGGAACTTGTTATCAGTAGATATAGCCTTTCAGAAATGGTCAAAGTCTGTGAAAGCCCTAGATCATTAGGCATTCCGCAAAATGTTGTCAAAGAAAGAGTTCAGTCCACTTAGATGACGAATGTTGTTCTCTAAGTAATATGAGTTCCGAATCGGTTGACTATAATAGTTGTAATAGTTTCGTTTGTATTGTTTATGGAATTCGGAGAGCCGGTGGATCATAGGAATGTTTGAAATGGTTGGAATTCGCTTTCTGAATCAACCCAGGATGCACCAACCGTGCGCCTGTTTGATTCCTTAAAAGATTTCTTCTTTTTCTCGTTTCTTTGATGCTACAGCTATCCCAATACCGTACGGAATCCAAATGTAAATGATTACACCTAGATTTCCCAACGATCCCTTATGTTAAGGTAAAGTCTACATTTTTCAAGTGAGCCTCCTTTTTCAGGGAAGGTCGTTGTGCCTCCCCAGTAAAATCCCTATGATAGAGAGATTTTCATACCCTAGAGTATGGATAGTTGAAGCCCTGAGAGGGCTATCAGTCCGAAAGGATAAGTGATAGATTTTTAGATAAGTTCTCTCAAGGAGGATAGCCATTTTTGTAGGATTTCATCTGGCTAGAAGCTTTCCCCAAAGGTCCTTGCACTAATGTTATGACAGAGGATTCTATAATCATTGAGTTCAAGACTCAATTTATGAGTTATGGAGATTCGCTCATACTAGTAATTTGGGTAATCGGTAGAGTGACTTTGGTAGGTCATGGCAAAAAGTATTATTTTTAAAATCCTATCATTATGTGGGTCATTGAGACAATATAGTCGACTCCGATAGGTAGAGGAATAGTATTTTTAAAATCCTATCATTATGTGGGTCATTGAGATAATATAGTCGACTCCGATAGGTAGAGGAAAAGTATTTTTAAAATCCTATCAATATATGGGTCATTGAGACATTATAGTCGACTCCGATAGGTAGAGGAAAAGTATTTTTAAAATCCTATCAATATATGGGTCATTGAGACATTATAGTCGACTCCGATAGGTCATGGAAAGATCATTTTATAACAATCCAATCACTGCATGAGTCACTGAGAATAGAGGTGGTTCCCGAGTTTAACCCAAAGAACTAGATGTATCTCTAAGAAGGAAAAGCCGAAGTTCTAAGCATTGAGTTGGACAAGGGTCCATAAGTCATGATGTTTACACAAATAAAAGCGAGGTAACTGTTTCTAGGATTCTATTGGTTGAATATCAATAGATTGAGTATGTGTTGAGTTTAACATTGTTCAAAATTCAACACGATGTATGAGATTGCAATGTAACTACGATTTAACAATCCTAGTATGTATTGATGAGTTGTTCACTTACGTTGTCCATGATTGATGATTGTGTAACTTGAATAGATATTTACTGAGTGTTATGATGTGGATTGATTGAATGAATCCGAGACGGTTATAAGATATGATGCTAGGTTACATGCTTTGTGTGCATTATGTATGTAAGATATTGATTTGAACATGAATCAATGATCGAAATGTTGTGTTGGGTTGCGATTAGTATGTCGGGTTATCTTTTATAGGTGTTGTTGTTGACTTAAATTAAGTTAAGGATTGATTGCGGACATGTCCGGAGTAAATGGGGTAACGCAATTTGACGCAAAACAGAATTTTAGGAAGATTTTTCAAAAGACACGTTTTCCGTTTTCCGTGCGATACAAATTCTTTCCCAATTCTTTCCCCAACTTGACCTAAGTTACTCTAACCCTATTGAGACCACTTGAGGTGTGGTTGCATAATCGGAAGATTTTCAAAACAGTTGTAAATTCCATTTCACCTGTGACATTCAATTTCGAAAACCCGAATATGATTGCACTGTTTTAATAAAGGCCCTACTTTAGTAAGGATATTTTAAGTTGGGGTGAGTTATCATTTTGAGGAGAAATGTTTTCAAAGTGTCCTTATTTTGAGGACTAGCAAAAAGAATTTTCTATCGATTTGAATAAGTCTGCTAAGGAGTATTTTTTTTTCAACATAGTATTGCACCTAAGTATGCATATTATGAATTTCACTTCATTCGAATGCGAACCTATGCCTCGACCCTAGGTCGAAGGATTGTCTTCCAGATGAATTGTGGGTACAATACGAACGTTATGTAAAGTCGATTAGTCGGTGGTTTTTCGTGTTAAGTATGCGAATAGGATTTTAACGATTTTGAGGACAAAATCTTTCAAGTTGGGGTGATTGTAACATCCTCAATTTAGCTAATTTCATGAAATGAAATTAGCAAGAGATTATGAGATAATTGATTAATTAAATTATATAAGTTAGCATAATTGAGTATGTGTGATAGCTAGTGAATTGCTAATGATGTAAATTATATGCATTATTGAGTAATGGTATGATTAGAAATGAATTACCTTGGGATCGTGGTGTGTTGATCTCTTGGGGGTAATATAGTCCTTTCACCCTTCCGTTTTACCTTCAGTTGATCACTTAGATAAATTAATTAAGTATTTATTGTGATTGAGCTAGTAATAGAACTAGTTGTGCATAGTAGAATAAGGGGTTTAATTAGAAACAAAATATTTACTCTTCTAAGCCCAAATTCATAAGGTCCAGCCCATTCTCAAGTGAACAACTAGGTGAAGCCACAAAAGGAGGGGAATTCAATTTCATTTTCACTCCAGCTTGTTTTGAAACTGAGAATGAGAAAAAGAAATAGGAAAGAACAAAGTGAGGGAGAGGGGGAGAACCGAGAGGGAGAGAGTGAGGAGAGGAAGGGGAAAATCTTCAAATCCATTGTAAGCTTTCTTGAGTTCTCAAACCCCATCACCCTTGTTCTCTTCTTCAATTCGAAACCCACCTCACCCATCACCAAAAATCAGAATTTGAAACCACCCTTAACACCTCAATACCTTAAATTCGTTGCATGTTACCATTGGGGGTAGATTCAGAAACTGGGAAGTGAAGGCTCATCAAGAGGAAGAGCAAAGATAGGAAGTTGCTGTGACTATTGAAGAAAGGGAGCTGATTTTCAAGCAAAAGGAGCTAGGGGTTTCAAACTCAAAGTTCTGAAATTTCTTCTCACCTCTAAGTTTGATTGCTGTTGAGGAAGATTTGGAAGCAATCTTTGGAGCTTAGCTGTTAATGTTCTTGAAGGAAGTGGAGTTGAGTAAACTATAGGTGAATAAAGAAGACTCCAATCTAAAGAATTGAAACAATGGATTCTGTTACTTAGCTCATTTCGTGTGTCATCAAAGGGTTAGGAGCTAGGAGAACGTTGCTGCAAAAATCTGTGCAGAAACAGTTTTCCTTTTTGATCTTCAAAGTGGTTCTTGAAATTACATAAGGACAAGCTGATAATGGGCTTGCATGTGAGGGTTGGTTGCAGGAGTTTGAGTTCTAAGCATTTGGGTAGTTCAAGTTCAAAGTAGAGAGCATTTCGGGGACCGTTCGTGGGATTTCAGCTTTCATGAGCCTTGATTTCGTGTTGTTCGTGATTATCATCACGAAAGGTGAGTTCTATACTCGCTTAGGGATTTTGTGTCGAAATATTGTTGCATGTTCTGTTTTGTGTTTAGTCGTGTGTTTTTCGAGTCAAAACCGTTTTACGAGAATTATGTTTCGAATGAGGAACTATATGGTTGATTGATTGACGATATGAATGTTGATTGATTGATATATTGGTTGTGTGTTGATTGATACATGAAATATGTGGACTGTTATTATGTATTGAATGACTGTTTTGAAGTTGGATTAAGATTGGGTTATGGGTTAGACGCGATAGGAAAAGCGAAACGGAACGAAATAAGCGATTTGTGATTTTGCTACAGGCAGCACGGGTCGTGCCAACCTTTCTGGTTGACTGGAACTACATTTCCAGGCAGCACGAGTCGTGCTAGGTATGGCACGGGTCGTGCCAGTTTTTCTGTTCCCGGTTACCAAAATTCGTTTCGTCGCTCCTTTCGATTCCAAACCTCTTCTAATCTTCTTCCCAACCATCGCTCATGTTATGGAACCATTGATACTCTGTTTTGGAACATGATTGCAAGGTTTAAAATGAATTGTTTTTGGAAGTCATAATTGTTTCAAAAACCGTAAAGTAGTATACGCGAGAGGACATTGCTTATGTTTAAGGTTATGGAACTATATGTTCGATCAAGTTTATGTTTATGTATTAACATGAATGACATGTAATGAAAAGGGATGAATAAATATTTTCAACAAAGACTGTTGAGGTTTAAGTATATAAATTATATCGAATACAGGAGACGGCCCAATGCGGGTATTATATAAAAGACCGCCCAAAGCGGGTGGATATATAAATTATAACAAAAGGATGGGTGACGACCCAGTAGATTAGTATACTAGGGGAGGGGAAGTCATGAGCCCCAGAACCTAGGCCTCAGAGGTTTGAAGCTAGTGTAAACTAGTGGAGAGGTTCGACGGTAAAGGCATGGTCATTACCGAAGATGTACTATGGCATGAAAGGAAAAGATATATCCATGTAGGACCTATATGGACTACGATTAAATAAACAAGAAATAAAGGAACCGCGAGTGTGTAGTAAGGGGTCTCGATAGGACTCACTGAGATTTGTAATCTCACCCTGCATATGTTGATGTTTTTCAGATACGCAGGGAAAGAACAAAGCGAGAAAGCATGGTTAGATGAGGCCTTATGGAGAACCCGAAGACTTAGTTTTTGTCTTCATTTTGTTTCTCCTAGTTTTAATGTAATTTCGATATTATGACTTGTACATGTATTAGAAGTTGTAAATCGTTTCCGCTATTGCTGTTTTTGATATTGAATAATAGGGAATAAGATCGATCACTTGATGAGTTATATCAAGTTTTTAATTTTGTTCAATATCCGAATATAGGAATTTTACTCTGATATATACTAAGTTGTACATTTTAGTATTTCTACTTGTTAGAAATATTAGGGTGTTACAATATCCATTTTATATTTAAATTAGGTATTATCAATTTAATAAATTTAACAAATCTACTAAAAGAGTGTAAAATTTTTGTAGAAAAAAAAAATTTGACATGTAAGTTAATTCAAAAAACCAATCATTGTATATAAAGATACCCACTCAATTGTTTTATTTTACTTAACAAGTTTTCTCGTCAAATAAGACTCATCTTTTTATGTGACTCAAGAAATAAAGTTGGAACAAAACATACTATACACAATTTTATATATTTCTTCTAATTAAGAAAAATATACAAAACTCTGTTAAATTTCACCAACAAAAATATTACAAACTATGTTAAAAAAAATATATACCCGTGCAGAGCACGGATCATACATACTAGTTTAGAAGAATTGAAAAAACTACCAAAAAAATGAGAGGATTTTTAGTGAGCCAATTATATTTATTCGTTTTTCTTTTCTTCTCTTTCCATTTCCCAAACTTCTCTCTTCGAATTTATCTCTCTCACTAAGATGAATATGCATTTAATCTTAAAAAAAAAAAGATGAATATGCATTTTGTAATTGACATGAGAATTTGGTTTACTCTGAAATATTGAGTAAAAGATAATATATAGTAAAAATTATTGTAATTTTATTTAATCTAATATCTATTTATTTAATATCTATTTATCTAATCTAATATCTAATCTAATCTAATATCTATTTAAGGGTAAAAATGTCATTACCCTCTTTTTCTTTTTCTTGTTACACTCTCTTTCTTCTGACACTCTCTTTCTTCCTTTTCACTTTTCTCTTACACTCTCTTTCTTTCTTTTTTTCTTCTTTTTACTTTACTTTAATTTTCCCATAAACAATTCTTCTCTTTCACTTATCACTTCACTTTAGTTTTTTAACTAAATTTATACAAACACTACTCTACTAAAATTATGTTCTCTTTACCAACATGATGTGACACATGGGTTCGATCCCTGGCCGGCGCATATGGAAAAACATTTGTTGGGAGAGGTCAATATCTTAAATGGATCTCAGATACCTCGAAGGATTAGTCTCCACAGTCGCCGTGGAGGATACCTTGGTTTACCAAAAAAATTATGTTCTCTTTTCTCTCCGAACCTACTATCTAAAAAACAAGAAAACTTAATGACTATTTAAACTACTAATTAATATTTAAAACAAATATTTCTTATTGATAATTTACTACCTAATTTTTACTATCTACTATAATCTACTAATCAACTAAAATAATCAATTGAAACTACGAGATAACTGCACTGATATATAAAAAATATGGGATAACTACACTGATATATAAAAAAAACACGGGATTAATATTTTCCATTGATTAATATTTAAAACACACGTCACAAATATTTGTCACTAAAACCTAAAAAATGACAAATAATTGTCACTGATATATAAAAAACACAGGATAAATATTTCTTATTGTTAATCTATTATCTATCTTTTACTATCTACTATAATCTACTAATCAACTAAAATAATCAATTGAAACTATGAGATAACTGCACTGATACATAAAAAACACAGGATAGCTGCACTGATATATAAAAAATACGGGGATAACTGCAATGATATATATAAAAAACACGGGATAAATGCACAATTGTTTTTTAAATGATACTTTTACATTTTTAGATTTTAATGTTTATCTATTTTTATTTGAAACTCATTTTTTATCTACTTTAAATTTGTCTTTATTTTTACGGGATAATGTTCAGACTATTTAAATACTGTCTAAGTTCATTCATAAAAAAAACATAACATCACCCGTGCATGCGTATGCACGGGTATCCTAGTAGTATGTAATAGAACTAAAAGATACTCCCTCTGTCCCATAATATAAGACCCCATTGCACTTTTCATAGCTATTAAGAAAAGTTGGTAGTGTAATTAATATGTTAAAGTTTTGCATGACTATTACTAAATTACCCTAAACATTCAATGTTAACTTTTCATATACAAATACAATTTAATATAATTAATAAGGATATATTTGAAAAAAAGTAATAAATGTATCTAGAAAGTTGTAAAAGGTCTTATATTTTGGGACAAGTAGAGGTGAGAAATGGGTCTAATATTTTGGGACGGAGGGAGTAATACTTAAAATTATTGTAGAAAATGTATCCATATTTAGACAATAATGTTAAATTAAATTTTGAGGGAAAAATAGATAAATTAAATTTATAGGGAAAAGTATATGTTTATATATTCAATATTTTTAGAAGATATAATTAATAATAATATTAAAAAAAAATTAATACAAATTGCTGGTTAGTTAAAAAAACATGTTGAAGTTAAAAAAGTAAAATAAATGCTGGTTAGCTTTTTAAAAAAAAACAATGTTCAAGTTAAAAAAGTGTTTGTGAAAAAATACAAAAAGAAAGAAATTTAACATTGTTGTATGCTCAAGAACCAGGATCTTGGCTAAACTGGAAGAGACGCATACCATCTCATCTAAGTGCTCTTGGGTTAAGCAACAATCTTTTATAAAAACAATGGAAATGTATGATAAGCAAAACAATGGTAAAAATGTCAATTCACATATCCAACCCCCATTTCCCTTTTATGTGACAAATTGAAATTTCCAATCAAGAGGTGAGTTTTCCTTCCCTCCTCCTCCTCCCCTCCCCTTCCCTCCTAAGCCTTCCCCTCCCCTTCCCCTCTAACTCCCAAGCAGACCCTAAAGATTTATCCTCAAGTTCTTGAGCACAATGGTACATTAAAATATGATGCGTGCTTCCAAGTTTGGGTAAGGATATATTCTTCATTGAAATGAAATTTATTTCTATTGGAGCCCAATTTGTGGGATTTTCCATTTCCCACGCCCCTAGAATTTGTAACAAGGCTGCTCACTTACTTGCTAAATGGGCCTCCTCTAATCCTGATCAGGTGTGGTTAGGAGAAATTCTACCCATGATTTTCATGTATATTTGTTCATAATTGTTTGTATCTTTCTTTTATTCATTGTAAGTGTACGAATTCCTACGGTTGTGATAACATTAATTTAGATTTAATTTATGCATGTTTTAAGCCAATAATCTGTATAAGTGTCTCCATTATTTTGAGATCATATTGTTTCAAAACTCTAGGTAGACTAGCTTGTTGAATCAGCCAGACTCGTTGTTCTGCCTGGGGATCATATTTTAGTTGGTTCAATTTGTATTCAATCATTAATTCATGTGCTCGTTTGAAATTTAATCTTTGAATTTTGCATCATATATAAGTGTTTGCATGTACTAAGTAGTCTTAAAATGTTTCAACTTCACACATTAGTCCTTCATTTTCATAAATCCATTTTTCTGGCAAGAGGATAACATATGGCAACATATGAAGCACTATTATTTAATCTGTATTTTTATTATTATATACTACACACCGGGAAAGCATTTTTAGGAACTTTGTTTTTTGACCCATGCAAGAACCAGAATAAATATATGATTATCTGAGCATGATTATGGCAAATAAGCTTAAAAATTGAATCTTTCAATCATGTCATGTTACCAATGAAAATGTTGAAACTTCAACAATTATATATAATGAAATTCTTATATTAAATTCAGAAAAGCCTAGGAAAAAATGACTCTTCTGTTTATTTTGCTATATTAGTAATGAAATATTAAGCTTGAATATGGTGAACAAATTAAATCTTTGTGGGTTGAAATCTTGACTTTGAAGTTCAATACTTTAGTTTTAAACTTTTTTTTTATAAGCAAATATTAGTGGGGTAGGGGAATGTTAGTTTCCGGGGTTTAAACTCTGAACCTCCTTCTTGGAACTTTGCAACTCTTTCATGTCCTTTAGCTCGCCAACTGAGCTACCTTCCTGGGACCTTTAGTTTTAAGCTTGATTTTGCTTTAATTTCTAAAGCATTATATTATTATCGAGATACTAAAATTACATTATTGACATTCGATATGCTATTTTTATGAGTCGGAGCAAAGTGTCTATGCCATGTTCCTTATTTAGAATCATCATGTTGCATAGGGAGAGTATGGACCTATAAGAGACATGATTTGAAATGAGAGAATAGGTCGTTGTTATAATCTTCGATATTACGTTGAGCTTTATCTTTTTTTTTTCAAAATAATGGGATATAGAGCCTCGTTAAAACCTTCTGATGCAAAATACTCCTTAGGGAAAAAATATCAAGAAGGAAAAAGAGTACTTCCCCTAAATTTTATTGATAAAAAATGAAAAATAAACAAAAACATGGAGGACTAGGCCAATACCAATGAGCAAAAACAACAACACAACCGAAATGAAGTAAAAACAATCCTAGACTTCCACAACAAATATGGTTGCGCTTACTGGTCGTCCATGAATATTAAGACCGATGACGAAGTACGAAACATGTTGAACATATATCCATGACATGTTTCGAAATCTTAGTCCTCTGGAGCTGTATGTGTACTACAAGAAAATCGCGGATTCCCGGCGGAAAAAATCCGCCGGTAAACCTAAAATCCGCCGAAAATGCTGCTTTGCGGCGGATTTTTTCGCCGGAAATCCGCTGGAAAATCGTTCGCAGTCCACCGGTAATTTCGGGGGATTTTTCAGATTTCCGGCGGCCGGAAACACACATTACCGGCGGATTTTTCCGCCAGTAATTTCCGACGGATTTTTTCCGTCGGTAATGGCCGTTTTTGGCGGATTTTTAATTTTTTTTTTTGAAAAAACCGCCGGAAACGTACATTACCGGTGGATTTTTCTAAAAAAAAATTTGTTTGAAAAATCCGCCGGCCGAAAATGCACATTACCGGCGGAATTTAAAACAAAAAATTAATTTTTTTTTTAAAAAAAAGTTATTATTTTTTTCAATTTTTTCGAATTTTAAAGTTTAATATGTATTTTAATAAACAGTAAGAAAAATGAAAATGAATTAGAATATGAGAAAAATTATATAGAAGAGAATGAAAAGAAATAAATGAATTAGAATGTAGAAGTAGGAAGGAATAAGAATGAAAGAGTAAGAAGAAATAAGAATGAAGAAGAATGAAGGAGTAAGAAGGAATAAATGAATGAGAATGAAGAATAAAGAAGAATGAATGAGTAAGAAGGAATAAGAATGAAGTAGAGTATGAGAAATAATAATATAGGAGAGAATATGAATAAAGAAGTAAGAAGAAATAAGAATGAAGGAGTGAGAATCAATAAGAATGAAGAAGAAAGGAGAAATATAGAAGAGAGATATGTAGAGAAATTTATGGAGATGAGAGTATGAGAAAGAAGAAGAAATATAAGATAGAGAAAATGTAGAAGAGAATGAGAAGGAAATAAAGAGTGAAATGAGAGAATGAGAGGAGTGTAGGAGAAATTTTTATTTATAGGCGGATTTTTTTACCTCCGAATTTTTCCGGCAGATTTCTGAAATTACCGGCGGATTTTTAAAAAAAAAAATTTTTTTTTTTAAAAATCCGCCGGAAATGTTAAGTATCCGCCGGAAAATCTAGTAGTCACATTTCCGGCGGATTTTTAAAATATCCGGCGGATTTTTTATAAATTTTTTTTAAATACGCCGGAAATGTATGCACGGGAAAAAAAATCCACCGCAAAGACTATTTTTTCCGCCGGAAATGCCAAAAGTCCGCCGAAAATGTACTGACGGAAAAAATCCGTCGGAAATACGTGTTTTTCTTGTAGTGGTGGAAACCACCCGGAGTGTCAACGAGATTATACGTCGTTGTTATGCTGGAGGACCAGGACCGTCCTAGTAGATCATTTTCTAAGAACTGTATTTGTTTCTGTTATGTTACTTTTTATGTTTGGTTGTCTTGTTGTTTGAATGTAATCCGCTTTTGCATCAATCAAAATAAATGTTCGTCGTAACAAGTATAATATTCGAAAACAAATAACGAATCCTAAATCTGAAAAATATACGATAAAATGTCCACAAATATAACAAGTGCTAAATACGAAAAACATAACGAAACATACATCACAGGTCCCCTCCCTCCAACCCCCTCAAAGCGCTCCAAAGAAACCTATAGGCCTGATTGTTAACCGGGATGTCGCTAGTAGTCATGGCGTCCCGTATAGCACTATATGAAGCTCTCTCCTCAGCAGTCTGTGGACCTCTCATGGGTGCTGGAACGTCCTCATCTGGCTCCTGATCTGCAGCATCCCCCAAAGGCACTGTGAGGCGGGGAATCGACACCTCCAAGTACCATGGGAGGTATCTCTCTGCGCACTCACCTGGGAATGTCGCCACAGTAGCCCTGGCGAGCACATTAGCAGCCTGGGCGTGGTAGTACAACCATATCTCCATCATGGTCCTAACAGGTTGAGGTACAGTAATCGGTGGAATAGGGATGTCCTGGATGTAGCCAAACTACCATAAGTACCTATCTGGCATGTAAGGTACAGTAATATCGTCCCAGAGAAGATAGCCTCTGAAAAGCGCAATTTGACTAAACGGTATGAACTGTTCGTGGTCATCCCAAGGGTTCCAGATGACATCCTCTGGTCGTAAGGCATCCAGCATGTTCCAAAAATTTGTAAGCTTGAGCTTGTCATTCTTTTTATTTTTCCACCTCGCACAACGTGGCTGCTGAGACGGACCGAAGTCCTCGCGATCACCGATGGTGGGGAAATACTCGTAAATCCAACACTGAAATAATAATATGAATTAATTAATTATTATATTAACAAAAGGTAAACTTGAATAGTAATAACAAAAAATTTACCTACAACAATGACGCGTAACCTCCACACTAAGCAGTGTTCCAGATGGAACCATCATTAAACAGGTCATACAAAAAGGCCAAGGTAGTTGGACCCCACACCCACTGGCCACACTCCTCATAGCTCTGAAACACTGTCACCCACTTTACCGATACATATGTAGCACTCTTGTGTGCAAAGATGGTGTAGCCCAATGGAGGCGAAAAAACAACCAAGGATAGCAGCACTTTTGACTCTAAAAGTTCCGCCACAAACAGCAGGACTAGGACAATCTTTGGCAGGACCATCAGTGTTGCATTTTATCATGTAAGGAGCGAGGGGCATCCAAATAACCTCTTTAATGTTTGAAAAGATTTTGTAATTACCTATGACATTGAAGGCCTTTATAATCATAAACTCGGCAACAGAGGAAGACATAATGGATTTAGAGGCATTTCCAGCTAAAGTCACATTGGAAATAATCAAATTGATAGCCGAGTGTAAGGTGATCACACGATTGTCAAATCTTGCACGATTCCTGATTTCCTGTAGAACCAAATTGCCCAAAAAATGTTAACAATATCATCAATTGGGAGCTCCAAGTTGAAGAAGACAATGATAAAATACTTTGAACAGTGAAGTATCTATATGGATGCTCAGGATACCTCCAAGTCAATTCCAAATATATTTGGCAAAAAGGCAAACAGGGAAGAGATGTTGATAGGTCTCTAAAGCACTACCACAAAGGCTCCAAGATTTTAAACCAAGCAAAAATTGAAGAGGATACATGATGCACTACTAGAAAATGGGTTTTTAGCGTCCATATTTTAGTGTCGGCCACGATACCCAGGCTAATAGCGTCGGCCTAGAGTCGACTTGACCCATGCAACCCACGAATTTATTTTTTGTTAAAAAAAAATTAGCGTCGGCTCTGGCCAACTCTACTCTGGAAATAGCGGACGTTAAATGCTTAATTTTTAAATATTATTTTTAGCGTCGGCCAGGGCCGACGCTACCTCTCAGTTTATTTTACTATTATCATTCTCACTCTCACACTCTCACTCACTCTCACTCTCACTCTCCTCACCCTATCCTCACTTTCACTATTCTCACTCTCGCTCTCACTCTCCTCATCCTCCGTTCCGCCTCCCTCACTCTCAATCACCACCACCTCACCTCCACCCACACTCCCCATCGTCGTGCTCGACTCCTCCCTCACCTACGCCCTCATTCTTCTCAACTTCGGCGAAACCCTAACCTCACCTTTCCCCAATCCCTGGCTCAACTCCGGCCTCCGCCCTCCGCCCTCATTCTCGCAACCACAGTTCGCCGCCATCCACTCATTTTTCCGGCCGCTGAAAGGTTAGTAGTCTATCCACTTGTTTCAGTTCTAGAACCGTTTATATTTCATTTTCACCATTTTTGTCTTTTTCATTTTTCTCTATTCTTGATTTCTAGGTCACCACCACTGTCACCTCTTCCGGTCACCTCTTCCTCCGCCTCACGGTTCGTTTGGGTTCTCCATCTGCGCTCATTTCTCTCTCTCTCACTCACTGCTCACGGTTCGTTCTCTCTCTCTCTCTATCTCTCTATCTCTCACTCTATCTTTCTCAAAATAGTTTTTTTTGACAAATTTCCTCACTTGATAGGGGTTCTGTATTAACGGTTTTGTTGATTTTGTGTATTTTGGTTTTAGGGTTTATTGATTTTGTGTATTTAGGTTTTTTTTTGGGTACAAAATTGAACACATGATCTGATAGAAAGAACATGGTGTACTAAGTGGGATGTGTGAACTTAATTTGGATGCTTAAGGTGTAACTCAAGAATGGTGTTTGAAACTTCAAAGTAAAGTCCAAATGGGTAAATTTAGCTTGAAATCCAAACATATGTCTCCCTTCTAGCATAGTGGATTGTTAAGCAGCAGCTTCTGGCACTTGTAAACTGCTTTTCATTGTTTGGGGTTTTTTCTGTTGCTGGTTGAAGTCAGTATATTCCTTAATGCCTTCTTTGGTGTAAATGTAATGGTTTTCTTTCTCAGTACATCCTTTCAATTACATTTTGTGTTACAGGTTTCAGTCACATACATTGGTAACTGCGCCTGGAACAAGAGGTCATAGTATAATGGGGTTGTAGACAAGGAAGAGGCAGATTAGTTCCTCTATTCCATACTTGGGAATCAACGGAAAATACTCTGTTTTGCGTTACAAAGTTGAAGACTGATGAAGACCAGAACCCATCAAGGAACATCCTTGCCCTATGCTCATGTCTCTATACTCTCTCTATCTCTTACTCTTTTACTCAGTTGTAGAAAGTCATACTCATTTATTCACTTTGGTTTCTGATTAATGGATTTTGTTATTGTTAAATTGTTTACAGTTTGCCTTTATATGGACTTTTGATGTTTTTTCTGGAATTTTTTGTACTTTTACAGATGCCCATGTTGGGTTCATGCATGGATTGCTTATGTTTAGAAGGCCACCACATGGGTGATTAGACTCCTTAGGATGAACTTCAAAAGTTCTTGGCTACATATAACGACACAACAGCACTAAAAGTAGGCTGCAACAGCGAAGGCCAAAATTTTGGAAAGAAGGTTCTTAGTACTTTTATCTATCTTCTTCCTTTTTACTTTATATTATGTCTAAATATGCTTCAAACTTCTTTATATATACTTGCCTACCAATAAATAACAAGTTGTCTCATTACTATCTTTGTAGTTTTATTTAAAAATCTAATGTGTAAGAAAGAAGAGAAATTTGACCCTGCCAAATTATTATTTTCTCATGAATATCTATGTAGTTTCTTTTATCATTGCTTTGCCTTAGTAATAGAATTCAAAGGCATCGTAATCTTGGTGATCTTAAGCCTATTGAAATGACCTAATACACTGTTAAGTTGCTTCTCAAGCTTTTGATCGATTTGGCTTTGTGAATATATAATTTTGCTTTGTTTTAGCAGGATCCACCTGTCATAGAATGATCTTGAAAATATTGTAGTGGAACAGCAAAAGATAGATATCAATGGCACTCATAAAAAGGAGACCATTTACAAACTGTTATTGGGTCAACTGTAAATTGACTGAGCTTTATTTTTTTTTAATTTCAGAGCACAATTCCATATTTTTTATTTGTTGCTCTGCAAGGAAATCCAGTTGATTTCAGAACAACCTATTCAGGTATCATTTTTTTAGTGCTTGTGTATTTCTATATTTAAGTATTAGTGTGTTGCAAATTTTGGGTTTGGAGTGGGTATGAATGGGACAAATGTGTATTACTTTCCTGTGATCAAGTTAAACTCATGTGCAAGGATAAAGAAAATTGTCTTGATCATAACTCATTGAATAAGTTACTGGTTTTGTTATCTGTATTAAGGCATTGGTTTGATACTTTGTTTCATGGACAATTATGTTTCTTCTAGTTACTAGCACTTGAGGTGCATGTTTATTTCTGGAGATTAGATAGTGTAAATTAACTTGATTCAAAAGTGCTCATTTCATCAATACAATCTCATTTTCATCAATATTATTAATGGACAAATAGGTTGAGTCTTTCTTTACCTGCATTTTCTGGAAATCATTTGATTGAGTAAAGATATAAATGAATGATTGTCACTGCCGCTAAAGGGGGATGGTTTACTCTTGTTTTGAGGTTTATAAGTGCTGCTTGATCTGACTGGCATGCATTTGACATTGAACTACACTCTAAAGGCACTGATTTAGAAGATATAAGCACTGATTTATAAGTGCTGCTTGATCTGACTGGCATCCATATTTTCCTGCATGTATCTAATGCTATGGTTGGATCGCGATCATGGATATATAGGAGGACTCTTTCACCGACAAACACTAAAAGAAATGATAAGTTTGTTGACGACTATCCTTTGACTCCTCTTGAGGTAATGGGAAAACGGAAATTGGTGATTTGTTTACTGTTCCTTCTGATTTTCTGTGTTTAGCCACTTGTAAGCTACCTTCATCTTTTATTAGTTCATCAAGTAATTATGTTTTCAATGCAGCTATCTTTCTTTCTTCTCTATTACTTTGTCCAAAGTCTTGTCCTAGTTTGCAAAGAGAATACATGCTTCATTTCTGGTTCATACACAACCGATTAGCAATAGTTTTAACATTTGAGTTGTTGTATGCACACTATATTCCACTAACAATATCATTAACATGGACACTTGCAAGTATGTCACATAAATGCTAAATATCATACTTTTAGAAACTCCGTTACTTGGTTTAGGTGTTGTATTGCAGTAGAACAATTTCCAGATATAGAATTTTCTGAGTTTGGAGACTGCAAATGAATCTCATTATTGACTGCCGCAGTTTTCAGTTCTGAGTTAGATCATCAACATTGGCAAGATATCTCAATCTCACCATTATTCATTTAAAGATCAAAAGATACAAGTGTGGTTGCTTTACTTGTACATTTATTCATGAACTTCTTTTTTTGGAGCAGGTTACAGAGAGAGGAAGCCAAAATCATTGCATGGGAGAATCTGCAGAAAGCAAAGGCCGAAGCTGCAATACGGAAACTTAAGGTATTTTTATTCATCAAAATTATGTTTGAATTTAACTTCCTCATTCCATGTATTTATTGTCTAAAAAAATCGTATTCATAGTATCATGATTAAAACTAAATGAGTTCTTTAAAAGAGGATTCATCAAACGAATTTGTATTCATAATATCATGATGATTATATTTTGCTTTACAATACCTGATGATTATCATAATTTATGTTTGTGACATAATAATTTGACTTTTGATGGGTTTATTGGTTTCAAGTGAAAACTGACAACGGTTAATTCATCCTGTGTAGTAGGCTAGAGTTGGAAGCAATGCACTTTTAGCCATAATTCCCGATCCAGTAACATGTTTTTCCACTGCAAGATATACTATCAAAAACAAGTCTTCTCTTTGGACTCAAATTTGGTCGTTGTTGATTGGATTACTAGTGGGCGCCATGAAAGTGGAGAAAAATGGGATTTTGATCTACACAGAAGCTCCAATAATATATTTTTAGATGATGTCCAGCCTTTGTTTCTGGATACGGTAATAGATTTGCTGCTGTCCTTGTTATGCTTGTATCAATTGTTTTCAATTGATATGATATTTTCTGTTTCCTGTAGTATTTAGTTGGCATAGATTTTAGTTTCCATTTACAAAGTTTGTTGATTACATTTACATTGGATGCTTTTACATGGTATAGTTCTTGCTGGATTTGATGTAGTCCTTTAGTTTACAGTAATATTATGAGGATAAGAGGGATTCTGCTTTCATTTTTAATTAATCAGTGAAGGTTGTTTATTTGCATTTGTTATTTGGTGATTAACATGAAAATTGCATATCTTGTGGCTTTTGTTTCATGATTTTAGCTAAAATACTGGCTTGTGGTTTCTATAAGTGTTTCTGTATCAGGATGCAATTTTTTTAAAAAAAAATTTACATTAGCGTGGGCCTAGCCGACGCTACACTTTAAGTTGACTATCATGTTGTTGACCTTAGCGTTGGCCTGGCCGACGCTAGTTAATTCGTTGACTTTTTTTGTTTGACTAAGTAGCATCGGCCCTGGCACTAGCGTCAGTTTTAGCGTCGGCCAGGCCCACGCTAAATTTAGCGTCGGCTAAAATTATGGGACGCTACATTTACCTTCGAACATTTTAGCCTCGACACGTGGCCGACGCTACTCCGACGCTAAATCACGGTTAGCGTGGGCTTTTGGCCTGTTAGCGTGGGCTTTTGGCCGACGCTAAAAGCTATTTTTCTAGTAGTGATGACTCACCGGCTTATTATTTTTATAGACTCTGGCTTTCAGAAGAAGAGCCCATTGTAAGTTGGTAGATAAGAAATGCACCAAGCTTTTACATGTCACCCCTATTGATAGCTTTGATAGATCTAAGACGCAAACCACATTCCTGAAACGACCTGCACACCTTACTCTGAGCAACTGTGACAATTTTATAAATTGTATACAACTAGCCTCATCACCCGTGCAATGCACGGGGAGAGCTAGTATCGATTAAGTTAGAATGTTAATTTGATTAAGCTAGGGTTAAGTTAGCAAAGAGTCAAGTAGTTTGAATTAGTAAGAGTAAAATGAACATTTAAAACAAAATAGGAAAAACATAACGATAAAAAGTAAAAAATAAGTAATTAAAAGCAAGTGGCTAAATAGTTAGGATCAACTTAGCAAAGTGTTGAATAGTTAGAATGTTAATACGATTAATTATGGTTAGGTCAGTATATATATATATATATATATATATATATATATATATATATATATATATATATATATATATATATATATATATATAAACAAATAAGAATAATTAAAAAAAATAAAAGAAAAATGAAACAGCAAATACTTAAATAGAAATAAGTTAGCAAAGAGTCAAGTAGTTTGAATTAATAAGAGCAAAATGAATTAAGAATAAATAAATGAATAAAAGAAAATTGTTAAATAGTTAGGACTAAGTTAGCAAAGTGTTAAGTAGTTAGAATGTTAATACGATTAATGGAGGGTTAAGTTAGTAAAGTGTTAAATAGTTAGGATGTTAATACAATTAAGCTAGAGTTAAGTTAGTTTTTTTTTTATAAGCAAGTGTAGTGGTTAGTGGGTTCGATGTTAATAGTTAGGGGGGTGGGGGGGTATGGGGATTGAACCCCAATTCTCCTTCATAACTCCGTCATAATGTCCCTTTGGCCATCAGGCCAACCTACCGGGGACGCTAGAGTTAAGTTAGTAAAGAGTCAAGTAGTTAGTATTAATAAGAGCAAAACGAACATCTAAACAAATAGGAAAAACATAATGATAAAAAGTAAAAAATAAGTAAATAAAAGTAAGTGGTTAGATAGTTAGGATCAAGTTAGCAAAGTGTTGAATAGTGAGAATGTTAATACGATTAATTAGGGTTAAGTCAATATATGTATATATATATATATATATATATATATATATATAATCAAGTAAGAATAATTAAAAAAAACTAAACAACAAATGCTTAAATTGGAATAAATTAGCATTGAATTAGTATATATACAATTAAGATAGGGTAAGTTAGTGAAGAGCTATATATACTCAAAGAAAAGGACTAAATAGCAATGAATTAGTATAAGACTAAATAGCAAGAAGGACCAAGAGCAAGACATGAAAGGTGGATATGTCTCAAAATTAAAAACAATGACATTGATAACACTAACAGCAAGCATAATACAAAGTCTAGCTGAAGCATTTTTCATTTAATTGAAAATTTATTATTGCAATTCAACGGTTAAAGCCCCAATCAAAGAATCAAATAAAACACCAATTCTAAGATAAGCAAATTACACCTCTGCTATTTGATCCTTCATACGAAACAAAAGTAGGGATTTGGTAACTGAAGGTTGAGATGGTCTTTGAGGGCCATTTGTTGGTCTGGAAGATGGAATGCTAGTCCTCACTAAAGAATAATTTGTTGAAGAAGAGATCTTAGCCATAATAGGCGCTTGACTACCCCGCGGCTGCAATGAAGAGTTTCCCATTTAACCAAGCTATAACACCACATGCACAAAAGATCAAGCCAATCATCTAAGAACTTAAAAAGAATTATTGCCTAATCTAAAAGAATTCATTTGCCAGAGTACGGGAGAGAGTACGGGAGACTATGGGAAAATACATTTTTCCTTTGGACAACTTATTTTTAGTTCAACTGGTTACTTTGTCCAAGTATGAGAAACATGGGAAAGTATGTGTTGAGCTTTTACATAGCCCCCTGTTTTTGCTTTCATATAGCATAACTGGAATTCGTACCTTGAGAGACAACACCCTGACCTTTGGAAGGTAGACTAACACTTATATTTGCTCCTGTTAGCATCATAGTTAATCATCATAATACTATACTTTGACAAAATTGACTCTACCATGAGCTGAGTTGTCACGTATTCTATTTGGTCAGCTTAGATGGTGGCTATCAAGACCACATGATTCCAACTCAAAACCTGTTGTAGTTCCTTGGGGAAATCTCATGGTGCCCTTTTTATCTTTTTCACCACAAACAGCAGTTATTAAAAAAGGGTAAAGTAATATTAAATTAAAGTATATCCATTGACTATCCTAATGATCATTTTTACATAGTAGAGGCATCATTCATCTGTACCTTTTCTTAATGTAAGGTATACTCATTGACTAACACTGAGTTTAAGCAGCATACGGGATGCACGTATACCTTTCCTCCTCTGGTTTTCGGTTTCTATCAACTCAGTTGTGGGTAAAGCAATTTCCTGAAACAAAATATAAAGCAGTAAGAAAATGTATTAGGGGAAATCTAATGAGAATATAAAACCTATCAACACACAGATCACTCAAGTATTGTTGTTTATTGTTCAGTGATTTAAAGATGTAAAACTGCGAAAGAAACTTATATTTGTAGGGGATGGTACATCATACATCTTTGTTTAATACAAAAACACTACATTAGAGTGGTTCTCAGTTGACAGCTCCAGTCCCTTCCTCCATTGTTTCATCGGCTTTCATTTTTCATTGTTTTCTTTGTAATCCAAATGAAGCTCCCTTGTAAATAATAAAGCATTTGCCACCAACAGAACCTTTGCAAATGAAAAAAGAAAACACTACAATTGAGCTTTAAAAAAAAGTAAAAAGAAAGTATTGAAGATCTGGAAAAAAAAACTATATAAAGAACACACCAACAGTACAATACAAAAAAAGAAGCCTAACAAATTGTGAAGATAAGAGATGCATAAATGGATAGTTGTTCAAAAAGAGGTGACATTATAAATACATGATGTGATATGAACAGAAATCCATATGAAAGACAAACATAAATGTATAATAGACACTGTCAAAGCTTCAAATGGAGAGAGAGAGATTTAGAGTTGCATTATTGGAGTAGCTTTAAAACTGAATTCTAAACCTTTGGAGTAGCTTCAAAACACAATTTGGCATCCTTATATTGGTGTGTGGCTTCAAAACTGAATTTGATATGAACAGAGATCTAAAAAATTGTTTTGCAATCATAATTACTATTAGGATGTAAAACTTGCACTTATCCTATATCTAGTATTCTTTAGCTCCTCTTTGTTACCATCTCACTTTTTTCATTTGATTCATCAAATTCCTTAAAAACATTTACAAACTTACTTTTAAACTTAAAGGTGAAAGAAATCCAAAATGAAGAATTAAGAGCTTAACCCCTAATTTTTTCAGGGCAACCCCTAATTAAAACCAACCTACTTTTTTCAACCCCTTATTAAAACCAAGCTGAAAATAAACGTTGAATTTTTACAACCCCTAATTTTTTCCAGTTATTTCCAATTTCTCATCTACCAACCTATAGTCTCCTCTTGATTTTTCCTTTCAGCTTCTTTCACCTCCTCATCGCATATGTACCTGTTTACTTTCCTTCTACATTCATATACCAACAACAAAGACAACCTCTAATTTATTTATTTTTTCCAGATTTAGGATTTGGAGCACAGTCAAAAAATACTCACAACCCATAAAGTTTTTGAACAAAAAAATGAAACCCTAACAACCTACAAAAATAAGAAACCTAAACAACAGAAAGTAAATAGAGAAGAAGAGAAAATGGAACATTAAAGTCTGCCATACTATTTTTCTAAAGTTGGGTTTGTTCCGGCATTAGCAAGCTGCATACCTGCTGGGTGTGGCATTGAACATGACCCCGCTTTATGTCTCAAGTCTTGGAACATATAATCTCCACATCGAAACCCCTATTCAATGGTCTGCAAGAAGGGATTTAAGTCAGTTAGAGTAAGCAATGGGCACACCAGATGCATTGATAAGCCTGAAACCAAATAAGCAATGAGCACAAGAAACCAACAAAGAGGAAAAAGACTGTTGAACAAATCAACAAATCAACTAAGAAGGTTGTCTTATCAACAAATAAGATACCTGCCAAAGGACAGAATATATTTTTCTTCATTGTCATTGTCAACAATACATATAAAATCTTTTCCTTTTTTGAAACATAGCAACCTAATTCTTACACTTTCCGGTCAAAATTTAAAATAATGGGCTAACAGTGAACATAATAAATATTAGAAAAAATAGAGGCTCTCAGCCAAGGGTTCAAACAGCCAACAAAATTGGGGAGGAGGGTACAGCAACTTAATTTGAAAAGGAGATTAGATATTGGAGGAGATAAGGCAAGGGTAAAGTGAAGACTCATCACTAACTCTTGTGCAGTTTTGCCTCACTCAAAGAAGACTCATCACTAACTCTTGTGCATTTTTGCCTCACTCGTAAGAGTTAAGTGAAGATTCGTCACTAACTCTGCTTACCATCTCTTTCCACCTCCACCACCTCTCCCACCTCCAAACCTATTGCCACCTCCTCCTCTTCCACCTCCACCTCCGAACCTACTCCCACCAAATCCACGGCCACCACCAAATCTGCGGCCACCACCTGATTGCTCTTTTTGTTGCAAAGGTGGCAATTCTTTTACCACCTCGATGCTTGCATTAGCAGCATCCTTTTGACCCGAAGAGCAAAAATATTTGAATTGAGAATTTGACCAAAGATTGAAACTGGATAAATTCATACTCCAATGTGCAAAATTTCAACCATGTCTAGTATACAGTAAAAGCTGGAAAAACAGCAATGGCATGCATGCTAATAATCATTATGATATTCAATTCATAGATAGCAATAGAAGTTTAAGGATGCTCATGCTATAGAGAATTTACGAAATGGTGGCGAGAAAACAACTATTTCAAATGCTTGAAATTGTAATCAACAATCAAATAAAAATTTACCTATAAGAAATGCATTCAAATCCTTGGCTGGTACATAAAAAACAGCACCAGTTCCATCTGCAGTGAGAGCAAGACCTTGCACTGCATGAGCCTTCTCGTCAGACACTACTCTCCTCAAGATTCCAAATGCAAAGCTGACAACAAACAACAAAAGCATAAGTCAAACACATGAGAAATACAACAAATTTTAGAAATAAGTCAACACCATAAATTTAATATATTCAAAGGAGCCCCAAATTGAACACATAAATTCTTACGATGGGGTGTAGATAGGTTTTCCACTCTCAAGAAGTAATGTAACATAATTCTCCATTGAAGTCAGAAGTGACCTTTTCTTTATATCAGTATAACCCTGCAAATAACATTTTGCCATATCAGAGAAAAATATTGAAGTTGAAGGTTTTGATAAATTGAAAAAAAAAACAAAAAGGAAAAGGCATGCAGAAAAAGGAGAAGAACATTGGACTCACAACGGTCTTGGCAAGAGCTTTTGCAAGTAATTCAACAGCTGCTAAACCAGAGTTATTCAAAAGCTCTTCAGCAGCAGATTTGAATGCGGGAATCACACTGCATTCATGGCACATATGTTAACAACAAAGGACAGTATTGAACATAGAAAATAAGAAAATAACAAACATACCTATCAGACACTTGAGTAATCATTTCAGCAGCTTCTCCACCAACGGCTTTAGCAATCTGATCTGCCTGAGGAGCAGACACATGTTCAAATTTCACACCTGCTTCTCTTTCTATTTTGGATACATTTGACCTTCTGGGATCATAAAGCATAACAGCGACTCCAGTATTGCCTACAAAACGAAACCAAAGAATATAATCTAAAAGCTTGATAACACAAATAACAAATCTGTTACTAACAAATGGCCAAATTTCAAAAATACCAGCTCTTCCTGTCCTTCCAGATCGATGGATATAAGCTTCTACATCCCGTGGGGGCTCACACTAAAAACAAATACAATTCAACATATCAGATAAAAACACATAACAAATAATCAATTATATCATACCATATATTATATATGAATAAAAGTACCTGGATAATCAACTGAACATCATTAATGTCTAGACCTCTGGCTACAACATTGGTGGCCACCAGTGTCATGAATTTTCCAGACCTAAAACCAGTCAAAGTAACCTGCAAGGAATGGGGAAACGGTTCAGAGTAAATAAAAAAACAAGAATGGCAAGCAGCCATACTAATACTACAAAAATAATCCAAGAAGGACATGGTGTTTGTTCAGGCTCCACAACCTATCTCTTTTCCCTAAATCTCTTTCTATTAAAATTTCCACACATTCATAACATTGGAAAACCAAATTAATGACATTATTATAACTAAGAAACGAATATATAAACCTCAACGGCTCATGGCTTACTTTGCATCTTCTTCAACCCCTAGAGGAGAAAACCCCCAAAACCACAACCATGGCTGCCGCACTGCCACCGGTTTCGTCGCAACCACCACAACCGCCACTTCTCGTCGCAGCCACCGCTGTGGTGCTTTTTAGATAGTGCAAATCCCTAAATTTATTTCAACACCTCTTCATTGTCACCATGGCAGAACATGCAAAGATGGAAGAAAAGAATATCAAACATAAAAGATAGATGGATTGGGAGTGAAAAGAACGGAAAAAACATACCCTCTCATTTCCGCCATATATAGGTGATTTTCGGCGAGCTTGTTGCGGTGTCCTTCTTCCTGCGAGCCATATCCCGGCACCGTTGCCGTCATGCCTCCCCCTCTTCTCTCTCTCGTGTGTCTCAGATCTTCCCTTCACAATTGTTCTTTCCTCTTCCCTCCCGTGAAATCTTCCAGCAAAACCCTCTTTTGTAACCCTTCTTTGTATATCTGAAAAGTGGAGAAAATGATTGTGTTAAAAAAATTGAAAGCGAAAGACGAGAAGAAGAGAGAAGAAGAAGAAGAAAGAGAGATAAAAGAACAGGGAGGTGAGTCTATTCTCTGATATGTGGCCGGTGATGGCTGATTTGTAATTCAATTGATACGAATCTTCAAGGAAGAAACTGCAGGAACCGTTCAGATCTAAGCGGAATTTGCCGATGGATTCATCCAGTTTGTAGCCAGTGATTCCTTTTGGGAGAATCCCTTCCGGGAAGTTGTAGCCCCTTAGCACGTCGTACGCCGATGGTTCTCCGGAGGCGCTTAGCGTCGCCGATAGGAGGAGGACGACGAGAATGACGGTGCTCGCCATGCGATGCGTATGAAAATGGAATGGGATCCAACTGGAATGGGAATCCGATTAATTATGTTGGGGGTCTGTGGCGTCGTTTCCCTCTTCACCATCCATCGCATCTCACCCTCTCCATTTATCTTTGTCTCTCTGTTTTCTCTCTCGCAACTCATCTCTCTCTTCTCCCTCGCGACACCTCTCACTCTCTTCTCTCCTGCAAGTTCTTATTCTCTCTCTACTCATCCACTCTGACCTTGTTCATTCTCTCATTGTCTGCTGTGTCTGTCGCAAAATGAAACGTTGTGTGATGAAGCAGGAAAAGTTATTGTCAAATTTACAAAAATATTCCTAAGGTTTGGCGCCAATATTGGCCTCCGGATGTTGTTCGCTTAAAAGGAAGGATACAATATTATATACCAAATGTGATCGAGTGATTTACTGTTGTCGCCCAATACTTGAACACAACAAATTATAAATTATAAATTGTAACTAAAGTACATTATTTCCACGAAATTTTTCCCTACGCTGTACAGGTTCTCAATACTAGTGTTATACAGCTGTAGTTATCATGTTAGATTAGCACATAAGGAAGAGTTGGACTCGTCGTAAGAAGAGAGTGCTACGTACACACTCCTTTTTTATATCCACGCCCCTCTTCATTGAATGCATTTTTACTAAAATACCCCCTCTCCTTCGTCTATGACTTATTTATTTATGGTCAAAACTTAGGTGTGATTCTATAAATGTAATTGGTGCTGTTTTTCAATCTCATTACGACACGTTTGCTTGTTTTTTTTTAAAATAGCTAAAAAATAATGAATAATATTACAAATAAATCTAGGTGTGTCATTGTGTGACTGGAAAACAGCACCAACCACACTTATGGAACCACACATAAGTTTTATCCTTTATTTATTTCTATACCTTTTTGCAGTCAACGTTGGATGTTGACTGCTTTTCCCAACTCCCCTCCTACTCACCACACACACCCAAACCCTGCGAAATGACTAAAATACCATTAATGAATAAAAAACTTCCAGGCGCGTCCTTATTTTTTTTTCCCTGGTAATTCACGGGTACGGTACCTATGCACAGAACCAGTCTGTGGGTAAGCTGCCATGGATAATATCTTGTGACACCCCTCATACTTAGGAGATTTTTCAGGTCCTGTTGTCCTCTACAGGACCTGTCTGTTTGCTGTCTGCCCAACCTGTTCGTTGGTTGCCTGTCGTGCCTGTGTAAAAAATCTTGAATATTTAAACGGCTCAGATTCCACCGTCCATTGTCATGAACGGCCTAAAATCAGTCAAATGTGTCAGAAAAAGGAGTGGCTGAAGTTTGCTTTGGAAAATGTACCACAACGGATAGAATTTCAACGGTTCTGATTTATGATCATCAATTAAAATTAACGGCTGACACTCTACCACACCTATTATAAATAGGTTCTCACTTTTCACTAAGTGTCACAAACACCCAATTTTCTGCTTCTTCATCTTTGCTTCTTCAGTAACAGCCCCACTCTCTGAAATGAATATGGAGTTGTGCTTCACCCAGTACTCAAGTGACAAAGTTCTGACTGTACGTCATCACCGTGGAAGTAGGGGTGTGCAAAAAAATGGGTCACCACACCATTTCACTAAACTCAACCCAAACAAACCAAAAAAGCCCAGTCCAATTAAATAGTTCATGGGCCACTCCAAATTAATAAAAACGGCCAACTACCCGAAATTAATTAGGATACTTGATCCAAACTGAATCCTAGACCTAGTCAGCCTCTGCCATGCGAATATGCGATGAATCATAACACTAAACACTTCCTCTTCCACATCGAGAACCCTAATCCCAAATCGCATGAACCCTAGCCCGAAATCGGACATCACTTGAACCCCTAATCCCAAAGCGCACATCACTTGAGCCATCGCTCCCAAAATGGAAGAACCCTAATCCCCAAATTGAAAAACCCTAATTATCTGTAAGTGTGAATTTTGTGCAAAGGAAGCTTGAAGATCGCTGCCCACCATCTCCGTTCGATTCTCCAACCTCCATTTTGGCTATTGAAGATCCAGATCCTGCACTTTGCATTAACTTGGTTCCAGATCCTCCTGTTCAAACACGTTTCTGGTTTGCATTTCCTATTCTCGTTCCCTTACTTCTTCCGCCTTGTTCATTTTCGTTTTGTTTTACGCTTTGCTTTTTTGTTTCATGCTTTGAGTATCTGATAGCACATTGTTCTTAATATCATTACAGTTTCACTTTGTATTAACTATGTATTCTGAATAATACATGTTATTTGGTTTCATTTTATACTTCTATCATGCTTTGATTAGAGATACCACTACAAAAAAATTGCTCATTAGCGAGGGATTTTTCCTTGCTAAATGCCCAATATCCGTCGCTAATGCCCATTAGCGAGGGAATCAGTTCCTCGCTAATGGGATTAGCGAGGGAAATTCAAATCACTCGCTAATTAGCGAGGGATTCAAATTTCGTCGTTAAGTCTCACAGCCACGTGTCCCAATCTGAATGGCTTATATTAAACACTATTTTAATTTTTTTTGAATCTGTTTTTTTATATAGTTATTATTATTATGTGGTGGTGGTGGTGGTGGTGGTGGTAGTGGTGGTGTGGTGGTGGTGGTGGTGGTGACGGATATTAGGGTAGAGAGAGAAGGAGAAGAGTAAGGGAGAAAGAGAGAGAGAGAGAGAGAGAGAGAGAGAGAGAGAGAGAGAGAGAGAGAGAGAGAGAGAGAGAGAGAAACGAGTTATGTGGTGGTGGTGGTGGTGAAGGGTATTAGGGTAGAGAGAAGGAGAAAAGTAGGGGAGAAAGAGAAAGAGAGAGAGAGAGAGTGAAACAAGCTATGTGGTGGTGGTGGTGGTGGTGGTGTGGTGGCGGCGGCGATGGTGGTGGTGGTGGTGGTGGTGGTGAAGGGTATTAGGGTAGAGAGAGAAGGAGAAGAGTAAGGGAGAAAGAGAGAGTGAGAGAGAGAGAGAGAGAGAGGTTGAGGATGAGAGGAGGTGATGGTGATGGTGTGGTGGTGGAAGTTATGGGAAGGTGGGAGAGAAGAAGAGAGGAGAGTGTGAGGAGAGTAGGAGAGAAGAATGTGTGTGAGAGGATAAATAAGCTGAAAAGTCAAAAATTTAGCGAGGGAATTAGCGAGGGACTGAAAATTCCGCCGCTAATCACCTGCACGGAGCCCTATGATCTGAAAACTGTTAGAAATTAGCGAGGGACTAAAAATTCCACCGCTAATCACCTGCACGGAGCCCTATGATTTGAAAACTGTCAGAAATTAACGAGGGAATTAGCGAGAGACTGAAAATTCTGTCGCTAATTAGCGAGGGACACAAAATTTCGTCGCTAATGACTGAATTAGCGAGGGACTAAAAATTCCCTCGCTAATTCCCTCGCTAATCAGCTTTTTTTTTTTGTAGTGTACATGATCCATACATTAGATTTATTTGATGTGCGGTTTAGTTAATGTTATTTGTTTTAGTTATTAAAGTGATACAGGTTGTTTATATATGTGTTTCTGTTTTAGTAAAATTCCTTAATTCATCTGTTGATTTTAGTAATCTTTTAAGAATGATTTTTGTTCCTTCATATGAAATTAACTTAATTTCTAAGTGGGGAAAAGTTGGGTTTTTAATGTTGAGTTTGGTTATTTCAGGGATGATATAACATTCAGTCAGTAGTGTATTGTGGTATTTAATGAACTGGGTTTTAATGAAATGATAATTTATGCTTTTGTAGTATCACCACTCAAATATCAGAACTCCAATTTTATATGATTATGAACTTCAATAGCATATACAGATTATTACTTTTCATCCTTTTATTACTTTTTGCAATATATGTTGGAGTTCATTAATTATAACAATGGTGGCTTTTTTATTTTGAAGTATCCCACCTTCCTTCTAGTTTTATGTATTTTTTAAAAAGTTCCTTAAGTTGCTTAATTATTGTTGTTGCTTTGCTTGTTGCAGAAAAAGGGTAGTCTGGCAGAGCTATCAAGTGGAGAAGAAGAAACAGAAGTTTTTGGTGTTTTTTTCTTTGTTTTTTTTTGGATAATTGGTATTCTCTATAAGTACTTAATGAACTAATTAATTGGATATTGGCCGGTCCAGTGTATTTGATCTCTTATTGAGGTCTGTTGGTGAATCATTTGGTGATTAGTATGTATTTCAGCTATTATGCTTCCACATGTTTGGCTACATTACAAGAGAAATTAGATTAGATTAAACTAGAGAGTAAAAAATAGATAAAGCAGTGAGTGTTTATGTTTTCCATTTTTAAAAACAGTTAAACCAAAACAAGTTAAACCAGTTTATGTTTTCCATTTCTAAAAACAGCTAAACCATTTTTTTGGCAATTGGTAATGGTTTTCTTCTAAAAAACAGTTTTTCTGCAACCGGTAATGTAAAAAAATCCATTTTGCCTACAAAACAGTAGAGAACGGTTCAAGCAAAAACCGGTTCACGTAAGTAAAACCAGTCTGTAACTGGTTTGGGCGAAGTAAACCGGTTTACAAACGAAAATTGGTTCGTAACCGTTTCCAAACCGAACCTAATCCGGATTGGAGGAAAAACCGGTTTTCCCTGAAAATGGTTTTGAGAACTGAACCAGACTACATATATGGTTCGGTATGGTGCAGTTTTTGCACCATGCACACCCCTATGTGGAAGTATGACTTCCAGGGAACATGGTATTTGATTTCAAGGTCGCAATCCTATTTTCTGTAGGTTGAATAAGGATATAGCATTCACCCAACTGAAGGAAAAGGCATAGAGGAAGGTTCGGGAGGGAGAGTGGCGTAAAAATATATGTTGCCTTACTTTTCGCAAGCCCAGTTATGGAGACAACGGCTCTATTCGCTATTCAGCTATGGAGATTCGCAGTGATGCCGACGTACACACGATGCTGGAAACACACTCATATTTTCCAAGAACCCGTCCTTTGGAGCTGTTTATCGAAACTATGCGCGCTCCGGACGAGATCATGTTTCTTTTGCGACAGGGATTCTAAATTAATTGTAATCGGGTGTTTGTTATGTTTCGTTCTTGTTGCATTATCTTTCGTGTTTGATGTATTTCGTTATCTTTCGTGTCTGATGTACGTTTATGCTTTTTATGAATAAATTCGTTGTTTAAAATAAATACGACGGAAATATAAATTTATTAGTAGCAAACAGTGACAACATAAACGAGTTACAGAGTTACAAAACAAACAAGTCCGTACAAACAACCACGCACTAACATAAACCCTACTGTGTAGCTCGGTCTCTCCTGTGATAGCATAACCAAACCTCCTAAGTCTACGGAATGGCCTCACGAGGCTCTTCATCCGATCTAGTATGCTCCATGGCTGCGTCCTCCGTGGAACTCTCCCATCTATGGAACGCTCCATCTCATCCACCAACTACATCATCTCGGGCATTATCTATGAGACATAAAACAAAGGTATTAAAATAAGTACATGTTTAATAAATTAATAAATGAAAACATGTAAAATACGTACCTCTCTACATTCAGGCTCATCCTCCAACTCCTAGTAACTAGACAGCAAAATGAATGGGTGTGAGACCCTCCCAAACCAAGCAAAGTACCCTGGCACGGTGTCTCCGTGACTCGGGCTGATAGCCGGCCCCGACTCTATCTGATGCTGGTTCAACTCCTCCCACATGCCGTCAGCATCCTCTAAAGTTATGGTCTGTCGAGTATGAGGTTTGGGTTCCTATGGGATCCCCTATACATACCCAAACTGCCTGACAACATGATCTGGCAGGTAGGGCACCATGCACCTAGCACGACGAACAAACCCTCTGAATAGTGACAGCGCGTCAAAGGGTCCGACATCTCTACGCGACCTCATCTAGGTGAAGCCGATCCAATGCTAGTCGAACTGCCTGCCTGTCCCCGCCAGAAGTAGCCACCCGTCGCTTGGCATGTGACTGTGCCTCATCATACCGAGGGTCCACGTGTTTGATACCAAAGTTGGCACCCTGGAAATGCTCAAAAATCCAGGCCTGTAATGAAAATAGGAATTAGGTTAGTGTAATGAACATAGGCCTGTACTAATAGATAAATTAATCATAATACATACCTAAAGTAGTGTAGCATGGCCAGCCACCTGCCTATTTTTCGGTTTTTTGGCGTCCCTAAGTTGGTCATATAGATGGGCACGGGCCATCCCCCCATGTGTAACTGCCAGTCTAGTCCAAGTAAATCAGCATACCAAGATAGGCCAACTTCACCTTGTTCCCCGACTTGTCGGTGAACAAGGTGATGCCCAACAGATATAGAATATACGCCCTAGCGGCATGCTCCCATCGCTCCTCCAAGATGACCCTAGGGTACACCACGTCCCTCAACCATTTCAGCTCCACATATAAACCTTTGGCCTTTGTCTGGGCATATGCATATGCGGGGTCTGCACCCAAGTAGTCGATCAGTAGCTGCTCTCCCCGTGCCTTGGTGTAGTCCACCATGTTATAAAACCTCCCAAAGATGGGAATGTGCAGCGATGAAGATACATCATCGAGCGTGACTGTAACAGCCTGTGCCCTTTTCTTTCTAGTAGGCTACCCCAGAACTGTACATCATGACCTTCTCTACCCCCTGTAGAGTTTTTGCCTTCCGTGGGAATTGATCTATTGATCTAGTAGATCAATTGGTAGTGGGAATGCATTGAGCATGTACTTGAGCCCCAGGGTACATGGTTCGATTCCCACGGAAGGCAAAAACTCTACAGGGGGTAGAGAATGTCATGATGTACAGTTCTGGGGTAGCCTACTAGAAAGAAAATGGCATAGGCTGTTACAGTGACAGTCATCTCACCAATAGGTAGGTGGAATGATGAAGTATCTGGCTACCAACGCTCGATAAATGCATTTAGTAGGCCACCAAGGACATTGGGATACCCTAATTCCCTAAGAGGGTATAGCCCAGATGCCGTCACAAAGTTGACAATGTTAGGATGCGGGTCTATTTGGCTCTGCCCGTGTGAAATTATCTTAAGCTCCTTACGATCCTGCATTGACAAATGATATCGTAACTAAAGCATTCAAAAAAGTAATAAAAAAGGTTACAAAATATATGGTAGGTAACTTACCACGCCATCCCATAGGGATTTAGAAAATGAGACCTGTAAGTCGGCAACACAAACCTATCCTCCAGACCACTCAGAAAAGGGAATGTGGAAGGAGCAACTGATGCGGAAGGAGCCTTAGTAGGAGCATCAACAGCTGCAGCCTGCTGATGATCATCCCCATCAGGAACATCAGTAGTAATATCAACAGCAGGCCCAACAAGATCAGTTGCCGGATGAGTAGCATCACGCTCAATGTCCCCTCCTATGTCCTGCTCTGGGGCCGGATCAGCGTCTATGCACCTACTAGGTCTGGCTTTAGCAGCGCGTTCATCCTCCTTCCTTTTTCGGTTTGAAACCGTAGAAGGTGGCCTCCTACCACGAAGCTCAAGCTGGAACTGTGAATGCCCACCTCTACGCTTGACCATACCTAAACAAAGCAAATAAAACAAGTTAAAACAAAGGAGCAGACAGACTATATATGTTAACGATGGTTCGGTGACCCCAAATCGTACAGGTTCGGTGGGTGCTTGTCGGACCTTGTTTTTTACAATTTTCCAAGAACATTGGTCCGCTAGGTCATTACCAAAATGGTTCGTTTTCAAATGGTTTGGTGCGAGTGCATCGAGCCAAGCGCGATTGCAGGAAAAAATTAACAAAATGACAGTGAAACAGAAACCAAATGAGAGTGAGAGAGAGAGGTACATGCGGAATGATGAGATGGAGTGAGAGACGCGAGAGATGGTGAGAGAGAGTATGGTTCGATTGTGGAGAGTGAGAGAGTGTTAGGGTTCGGTTGTGAGGAAGAGAGGGGTGTAAAGGGATTAGGGAGGCATGGAGAGTGGGAGATGAAGTGATTTGAAGGTAGGGGCAGTTTTGGGATTTATGAGTTTATGGGGTGTGTGGTGAATAGGTGGGGGGTTGGGAAAACCATGGCCCTTGTTTTTATGTTCATATATGCATCCAACCCAGGCCCAAAGCACACGACGGGGGCCCGGGAGTGAGTTCAGCCGTCCTCTCGCAGTCTCAGCTCTCACTCACCGCCTCTGCCATCCAGCTTTGCAGCAACGGGTCTCTCTCTCTCTCTCTCTCTCTCTCTCTCTCCCGATCAGATGTTACATTTTCCTAACTTGTATTTCGCAGTAGTTTCCAGCACAAAAAACACTCTTCATCATTGAAACCATTTTCACTTGTCAATAGGTCCTTCTCTTCCATCTCATGGCATCTTTCTTCCAGAAATTTCGACAGGTAACATATCCTTATCTTGTAACTCAATCATTTTTACGACACACCACTCCATTCATAGAGCTTAATGTTCCATTTCAGTATCAATTTTGGGAATGTCAATTTTCCATTGTTATAGTTTTGTCACTTTTGTGCTGTGCTAAAATGCATCACAATCATTAATATTGCTCTGAATTTCTTTTAGGCTGTGAAAACCCTTGCAAAACGCCCTACTTTGTCTAAGGATCCAAGACAACTGCAATTTGAAGCTGACATTAACCGCTTGTTCCTTTATTCAAGGTTAGCGGTTTTCTGTTGTTTCCATTAGCATTCAAATTCAATCAGAGGTGGAATTGTCAAAGCTCTTTGAGAAGATGTTGTTGTTAATTAAATTTGAACTTTAATGTGTTGGATCGTTAATGTTAAGATAAGATTGCATTGTTAAATTGTTGTTTATTTGATGTTTTTGTGGTTTCATGTTATTTGGATGCCAATGATTTCAAAACAGATCAAAAACTTATACACCTCTCTTGTTTAATCCCTAAAGTCTATGAAAATAATGTATAGTCCCTTAAATTTGTGAAATTCGTCTATGAGACTAATGTGATGGATTTCACAAACTTTAGGGACTATTTTATTATTTTCATATACTTTAGGACTAAGTAGGAGAGAGAGAGAGTGCTACTTTAGAGGCTAAACAGAGGTTGTATTCGTTTCAAAATTGTTGGGGGTATATGTGATGCTTTTCCATTTTAGCATCTCCAAATATTTTGCTCATGAGAAGACTTGTTAAATATCCAGCTACAATCGATTGGGGAAGAATGCTGATGAAGCAAATGTGGAAGAGATTATTGAACTGGCCGGTAAAACATCTTTTTCTGATCAACAAATACAAGTACACGAAAATGTTCATTCACAACTCAAGACCTTTTGTGCATTCATGGATGAAATTCTAATTCCAAATGAAAAGATGCTGAATGATCCCCTTGGATTATCTAACCAATCAAGTGTTTTGCCTCGCCGAAGTGGGCTTAGTTTGGCTGTGGGTAGGAGTGATTCATCTGCTGATAATGCTGGTGAGTTTTCCCCCTTTCTTTTGGTTTCCTTTGCAATGTTTTTGTCTTTTATGAAACCTTTCTTGTGGTAAATAGATACTCTTATTTGGGGCTTCTGTTTTACTTGGAGTGTGAGTGGAATGAGCCGTAGGAATTAACAACCAGCATGTTGCAATGATGCCTGTTTGAAACTGACATATTAGACACTTCAAGAAGTAACATGTACTCAGACTTCTATATCTTGTCGTAATCAAAACATATATCGCTGTCCTTGGTTCGATTCATGGTTTAAGTACCATAAAAAATATTGGTAGAACAAACTCGTTTACTCTTTCTTTATTGGGTTTAGACATTGTATTCTAGGTTCTAGGATCAAAAGTCCATCCCATAAAAAATAGTATCGAAAGTCCATGAATTTGATACCAAACCTTGTTATTTATAATTATATGCATTGATTTCGGTTCTGTGCTTTCCAGATGAGGAACGCCCATATTTATATAACATTCATGAATTTGACATGTCAGTTTTTTTCAACACAGTGTAGCTTAATAGCCACTTAGACTTAGTCATTTTATTATGGTTCTCTGCTTTTAGATTCACTAGGGTACAGAAAATGTCCTATTATAGTAAGAATTTGCCTTTGTTTATTTATCTATTTAAATTTCATATTATTGGGAAATTTTCTTCTTTTTGCCTGTTCACTGTAGCCATTGTCATTGATATGCTTTTGGAGCAGCTACCCCTCAGACAAGACCATTAAGCCAAGCTGAAGTATCACAGAAATTAAAACATCAACTTGGCTACACGCTCAATGTTAAACCTTCTCAAATAACTCACAAGGATGCTGGCCAGGGTCTTTTTCTAGATGGTGCAGTGGATGTTGGCGCCGTGGTGGCTTTTTATCCCGGTGTAGTCTACTCTCCAGCTTATTATCGCTATATTCCAGGGTACCCAAAAATTGGTGTACAGAACCCTTATTTGATCACAAGATATGATGGGAATGTCATCAATGCACAACCTTGGGGTTCTGGAGGTGACAATAGAGAACTATGGAATGGTAGAAATGTTGGAGAAATCAAACCTGATATAAAAGGAGCTGAGACAGGTTCAGACAGAATGTGGAAAGTGTTGAGTAAGCCTTTAGAAGGAAAGAAAGGAGATAACGGCGAAGTAATTGAGCGAAGAAATCCATTAGCATTAGCTCATTTTGCTAATCACCCTCCAAAAGGGATACTACCAAATGTCATGATTTGTCCTTATGACTTTCCATTGACAGAAAATAACATGAGAGTTTACATTCCAAATATACTGTTTGGGAATGCAGAAGTAAATATGAGGAGATTTGGTAGCTTTTGGTTCAAATCTGGAGTATCAAGAAATAGTGGATCAGATGTTCCAATACTGAAGTCTCTTGTTTTAGTAGCTACCAGGGCTCTCCAAGATGAAGAACTCCTCCTGAACTACAGGCTGAGCAACACTAAACGGAGACCGGAATGGTATTCTCCGGTGGATGAAGAAGAAGACAGGAGAAGATGGAGCTAGCCAACCCATCATTGACTACATAATCTCATTTTTTTTGTATTGTCTCATATAAGCTGTATTTGTTTTTTTGTCCGGACCATTGCTGGCTACCCAAGGAGTTCCAACACTTTCAACAAAAGACTAATCTTTGCTCGTGCTTAGGGACAAGTTTTGCACTGGCCAACACCGAGTTTGTTAATAAGCTGCATTTGTAATCCTTATTTGGATATTATTTCTCTGACACAGCATGATTTTGGATAAGTTCTATTTCAGTATAGTTTTGGAAACTATTTCAATATTTCAGTATATTTCTTTTTGGATAAGTTCTATTTCAGTATCTATAAAATGGTATCTTTGTCCCTGGAACAAACCAGATTTCCTTAACAAAAGAATTCATGTTCAAAAGCACTTGCTACTCCCACCTTCACATTTTACTAACTGCGTCCTTGAATGACTAAAATTCGTCTCACGTGACATACTTTTTAAAATGTTTTTTTGTGGAACTAGAATTTAGAAGGGATTTCAAGGAAGTTGGAGGTGTTCACATAAACTGTTGACGTCTGTCCCAATACCATTCTGCCACTCTATAAAACCCTTTCAACCCCAAAACACAGCATACTCACATAAACCGACACTGTTCCTTAATTTTCACAATACAATACATCACTATCTCTTCCAATTCTCATTCCTCTTTTGTAAACACCACCACCCTCTCTCTCTCTAAAACATGACCATGCAACTTTTCACATCACTAGAAGTTTTTTGTTTAAACACCTCCCTGTCTCTCCCCTTCATAATATTGCTTATTTTCTCTTCTTTCTTCATTCTCCTTCCTTTCCTTCAATGGTGGCAACACCACAGAAACAAAGCCAAACGTTTGCCCCCTGGTTCAATGGGTTGGCCTTACTTTGGAGAGACCCTCAAACTCTACACCCAAAACCCAAATTCCTTCTTTTCAAACAGACAAAAACGGTATGCAGAAGACAAAGCTAAATAAGCAACAGAAAATTGAAATCTGTCGCTAATTCTATCATGCAAAATTTAGTAATAAAATTAACGACGGATTTCACAATTTTCGTCACTAATTTTCTCTTTCTAAATTCATTTTTTAGCAGTAATATAAGTTGTCTTTCTGGTGCATGACAAGAATGTAAATAGTATATGTTGCTATGTAACATAATTTGAAATGGTGAATGATGTTGAATGAATTGAACATATATATAGGTATGGAGATATATTCAAGACACATATACTAGGTTGTCCTTGTGTGATGATATCAAGTCCTGAAGCAGCTAGAGCTGTGCTAGTGACACAAGCACATATTTTCAAACCAACATATCCTCCAAGCAAAGAGAAGTTGATTGGACCAGAAGCTGTGTTCTTTCAACAAGGTGCATATCACTCCATGCTCAAGAAGCTAGTTCAGAACTCTTTCTTACCTTCTACAATTAAGAACTCTGTCTCTGAGATTGACCAAATTGTACGTAAATTGCTTCCAACTTGGGCTAACAAAACCATCAACACCTTGCAAGAAATGAAAAAGGTTCATTACATTACACATTACATTGATTACTATGTTTATTTGACTATGTATAGAAAGAATGCAATGAAATTTTGTTGTTTTGGTTATTTAGTATGCTTTTGAAGTGGCTGCAATCTCAGCCTTTGGTGAAATAAAGGAGCTGGAAATGGAAGAAATAAAAGACCTTTATAGTTGCTTGGAAAAAGGCTACAATTCCTATCCTTTACATCTTCCAGGAACTTCTTATTCTAAGGCAATGAAGGTATTTTTTTTTCTACTAGAAAAAGTGAACTGTTAGTTTATTTTGGTAGCATAGTACTTAATTTGAAGTTAATTATTATTATTATTATTATAGGCAAGGAAGGTTCTGAATGAGAGTATAAGGAGAATAATTGATAGAAGGAAAGAGAGCAGGAACTATGGTAGTGGGTTGCTGGGAGTTCTGTTGAGAAGCAGAGGTGAGAAGATGTACCAACTCACTGATTCTCAGGTTGCTGATAATCTCATAGGTGTCATCTTTGCTGCACATGACACAACAGCAAGTGCTCTAACATGGGTTCTAAAGTACTTGCATGACAATCTTAATCTCTTGGAAACTCTCAAGGTATGTATCATACAATCTCCATCTCTTTCTCTCTCTTATTCTTCGATCATTAAAAAAATTAGTGACAATTAGTGTCAAAAAATATGTAATACGTTTTTAATTGTTAATAAATTTTATGACGTCAGAATTAGCGAAAGATTTTAATTTTTCCGTCACTAATTTAGTTTTTTCTATCCGTGAATTTTTCTTCTACTCCTAATTTTTTTTCTTAATTTTGTGTATCTGATTTTTTTTTTTGCAGAAAGAACATGAAAGGATAAAAAACAAACTAGCTAAGGAAAATCGTGGACTTTCATGGGATGATACTAGGCAGATGCCTTTCACTAGCCGGGTAATTAGTTTTTTGTAGAAGAAAAATATATTATATAATTAATTAGTTTTTTTTGACTAATTATTTAGTTGTTTTTGGTTTTATCAGAGGACAAATATAATGTCATCTCAATAGACAATGACCAATTCGATGCTACTATAAATAGGAAAAATTAGATAACTTGATGAGAAGTACTTGACGCATAAAAATGGTTACTTCCTTTTGGTAGTAAAAGTATCATTATGGGCCACACTTAGAGATGCCAAAAAAAACTCATACCCGCGTATAAAATCTATGATGAACACGGAAAGGGTAATTAAACGAGTATGTACGAGTCTTAGGAATGTAGCTCAACACGACGAGCTCAGGGACATGAAGGAGGTCAAAAATTTAAACTCTGGAAACTAATATTCCCCCACACCCACTAACATTACCTATAAAAAAACCGAGTATGTAGAGTAAAATAAATGGGTAATTCTATTACACCCTACTTAAAGGTACCCTTTTATATTCCTCTTGATACAGTTTTTTCTTTAAGTTAAGAATAATTGATGAATATTCTAAAGGAATTGTTAGGGGAATGCTATTTTTTTAAATTAAAAATAGAGTTTTTAAGATTATATATACTTGTATATACTTGATATATTCAGGTAATCCAAGAGACATTAAGAAGTGCAAGCATATTGTCATTTACATTCAGAGAAGCAGTGAGAGATGTGGAGCTAGAAGGTTACACCATTCCAAAAGGTTGGAAGGTCCTTCCACTCTTTAGAACCATTCATCATTCACCTCATTTCTTCCCTCATCCACACAAGTTTGACCCTTCAAGATTCGAGGTAAAATATCCCCTCCTCAATTTATTTTTGTATAAAAATATAAAAATAATACTTCATCTGGTCTCATCTATAAGAGAAAAATGCAATTTTAAGTTTATTAAATAACTGATGTATTTGAAATATATAGTCCAAATACATAAGTTATTCAATGAAACCTAAAACTACATTTTTCTCTAGATAGGGTGCGTAGAAAATAATAACAATTCATCTAGCTGGAATATGATTTGAGGTCCAAAAGGGGTTATATTAAGGGGATCATGTGAGGGGTTATATTTTATCCTTTATGTCAGAAATATAAGGTTACCAATGGTTTAGATTATCCTATAGTTTCTGAATCTTCTTCCCTTAGATGATTCAGTACTGTTTTGAAAATCTTGCTAATATCTAGCACGTGATTTACATTTGTAGCCTAGTAGTAGCTATATAGTACCAAAACATTGAACACAATTAAGAGAAGTTATATATATATATATATATATATATATATATATATATATATATATATATATATATATATATATATATATATGGGGTTGACTTTGGATTATGTGATGGTGTAGGTGCCACCGAAACCAAACACATACATGCCATTTGGAAATGGAGTCCACTCTTGTCCTGGTAGTGAGCTGGCTAAGCTTGAGATTCTTGTCCTCCTTCATCACCTCACCATTTCATACAGGTAATTAATTATTTTCCCTCATCATCATTTGATACAACTTAAAAAGGCTAAGATAAATACTTGTCAAGATTCAAGAATGATCATGAAAACGAACTCTCAGAACTTATTTCTCACTTCTATGACTAGTCATTCATGATTATAACACTTTATTAATTAATTTCCCTTTTGGATGACACCATTAAAAGTAATACAATAGAAATATATATTAGTATGGATCTTGCATTTATATATATTTGGCACATATAATTTACTAAGTTGTTATATTGCCCTGGCTAGAGACCATAACATCAGAGTTTAGCTAAATAAGAAATATGCATTCAAGGCCACTTTTAGGGCGAATTAGACTTGTTTAGACAAATTAGCTAAAGTATAAGTTATTTTTATTGTAAAATATAAACTCAAATTTTTATCTGAGGGCTAATGAAAATAAGCTGAAAATAGCTTATGAACATGTCATAAGGTTTCTATAAACTCTCTCAAACAGTCTCGCAAATACTTATACTCGTAAATAAGACTAAATAAGTCAATCGAAATAGGCCCTTAGTGTCTCGCGTAATCTATGGTGAGTCATGTTTTAGCCTTTGGATTCATTTCATCCTCACAATTACACCAGTCACCATCCAAAGTAGGTTATTCATCTCTCAAACTCCTCCCCCCTTCATGGTCGTCGTTTAAGCTGCTAACAATCTTTTCGACTATCTTTGCGATACTTGTAGCCCTGTGTACTCCTAGATGATACAACCACAATTGATTGTGCTCTCTACTTTCTATCCCAACGTCATGCTATCTATACGACCTCCTGTTCATATGGCCATCGTCCAAAGTCAATGCAGAGTGGTCATTCTCCCCCACATCGCAAGGGAATTCCGCTCCTTCAACCCTATGTTCCTCTGCCACAATTATACTCCACTTGGCCGGATAGCCAAGAGGCCACCCCATTCAAATCTATTACCACCCCATTCAAAATATGTATAAGTTTTTTTTGGTTACCAGCTATGCTAGTCTGCGTGGTTCTCCCATTCTATATATTAAAGTTTTTGTCATACCCAAGACTCAAACTTAAGACCTTGAGATGATATCCGAACCTAGTTACCGCTTTGACCAACCCCTTGTTGGTTAAATTTGTATAAGATTAAAAAAATTGGATGTTTTCTTTAATTTTAATTTGGCAAAAATAGTCTCTCAACTAATTTATTTGGTTAATTTAGTTATCATGGAATTCAAATGTTGCAAATTCAGTCTCATGACTAAAAGTTCAAAAAAAAACCAACATTTTAGGGACCAAAAATGTAATTAAAAAACATAGAGACCCAATTCAAAACATTTGAAATTTAGGAGGACGAAATTTGCAAATGAAAAATAGGTGGATTGTCTTCGTCAAACTAAAAAATTTGAGGATGAAAAAAAATAAGTCTTAAAATTGAGTTTTATTTCTTTCATGTTTGTAGCCACTTAATGATGAGTTGGACTTTATCTCTGATCCTACCATCTCAGCCAATCAAGATTAATTGTCCTTTAGTTCACAAACAAAATAACATGGTCCAGAATTACTCAAAACGTCGTAGTTTTGGACCCTCTCAATCATAAAATGGGGCCATGCATGTAAACCCAATTCTATACACGCTTTTCGTTTTCAGAATGATGATTCAACCATAACCAAATTTAGTTATGTTTTGTAAGTTACGTGTAAGCTTCACAAGTATCAAATTTGGTAATACAACTAATAAATCCAAAAAAAAATTGGTGATTAAACATTGTTAAATTAGTTTAGTTGTAGTTTTAGGTTGTGTTTGGTAGCAATGAAAATCATGAGAAAAGAATGAAAGGAAAGATAAGAAAAGTAAAGGAATGTGTCATTTTCTTTTGTTTGGTAATAACAAGTTTTCGTGGGTCCCATGCCAGATTTTGTTTCCCCCATTTTAGGAAGAAAAGGAAGAGAGAGCACCACTTTTTTAAGTAAATGACATAATTTTTTTTTTTAATCAAACAGGCAGTCAGCCCGAATTTATTAATAAAATAAAGAGAGATATAAAAAGCACAAGGGGGGACTAGACCAAAACCCTTGGTAATAAGGACAATAATAGAATGCCCAACAAGGCCTCTAAAATAAACAACTATAGAACTCTAATGGAAGAAATTCTAAGGCGAACAGAAAACCCGAAAGGAGGCAGGGCAACACCTGAGAGTCCCCACACAACCTCCACCCACCACCTCCTGAACTCACACTCCAAACCACAACAGCCTGCATCACCTCGCTATCCTCACATAATTAACTTGCACTAAAACTCAATATTTATGAATTATGATAGATAAATATTACTTATTTTCAGATAATCTATTCTTCAATTTTAATATTAGTATATATATTAATAATTTTAAAATAATTATCTTGTAATTTATTAATATTTTAAAATCTACTTAGATTTTAATTACTTAATCATATTCAATTTTAAATGAAGGTTACTTTTGTTATTTTATACATATACACTTTTCTTTGTTCTCACTTTTTGTCCTATCAAACAAGGGAAGAGAAAACGTCCATATTTCATTTCTTTCACTTTCACTTAAACCAAACAACTAAAAAATAATATCACTTTTTACTATATTTCGATCTTTCCTATCGATGCTATTTTGAGAGAATTAAGTCCATGGATTTTTCTAAGTTACTTTAGCATATAGAAAGTTTAAGCTTGTTTTTGCCTCAGTAAAAAATGGAAGTGAACAATTATCTATAAAAAATGAATAGAATATGTATAATTTTCTCTCATTTTAAATCAAGTTAGGATTTTAATACCAATAAGGGTGGCCCAAGCGGCAACTGGTTTTGGATTCCACTCTAAAGTCTCAAGTTCGAGTCTTTCGTGTGGCAAAAACTCTATTGGAAAAAAAGGACCACACGAATTGGCAAAGTTTGGTATGCAAATTATCCTTTTTATTTATTACTAGACATCCATTTGAGTCATTAGTATATTAAATGATGTGTGGATATTGAAAACACAGATTCAAATTTGCAACACTTCAAATGTCCTTTTAAAATATCCCATTACCATTCGTATTTAACAAATAACCATTTGAATCACAACAAAGTTTGTCGTAATAGAGATACTGATATAAGTGTATAGTTAGCAATCAATTGTAAAGTTCATTGGATACTTGTAACTGTAGAAGTTTCAGTTAACTGTAGAGGTATCAGTTACATTCTGTAAAAAGAGTATAAATACTGTTTGTAATAAACCGTTTCAGTCAATGAGAAGAATACATCAGAATATTCATTCAGTCACTTTCCAATATGGTATCAGAGCTTCACTCTCGTTCCTTGGGCGTTCCTCACCTTCACGCCTTCGCTAGCCTCATCGATTCACTGCTGAAGCTTCAGCCATGGCGATAACGCCAGATGAATCAGTTACGGTGTCTCCATCGCAGTCGCAATCTCCTCCACCATTTCAGTAACAATCGATCACAAGTTCTTCGCAGTTCATCACAGGACCAAAACTTGGAATCAAGTTGGACGAGAAGAACTTCCTGATTTGGAATCAGCAAGTTGAAGGAGTGATTGCAACGCATCGCCTACACCGTTTCCTTGTTAGCCCTAAAATTCCAAATCAGTTTGATTCCAGTGAAGTTCGCGCCATCAACAAAGTCTCTGAAGCATACGATCAATGGTTTGTTCAAGATCAAGCCATCTTCACCTGGTTGTTGTCAACATTCTCTGATGTGATGCTTCCTCGGGTTCTGGAGTGTCGTCACGCGTATCAAGTTTGGGACACTATCCACAAACACTTCACTGCACATCTTCGTGCGAAGACGCGTCAGTTGCGCGCTGAACTCAAAAGCACAAAGAAAGGAAATCGCAGCATCAACGAGTTCCTCACGCGAATTCGTGCCCTAGCAAGCTCTCTTGCGGCGAGTGGAGATCGCGTCTCCGATCGCGATCTGGTTGACGTTGTTCTTGACGGTCTCCCTGAAGAGTAAAACTCGTTGATCCTCTTTGCGTTGCAAAACCAGATAGCCTTGATCTTACTGAATTGGAATCACTGCTTCTGGTTCAGGAAGCACAACTTGATAAGTTTCGCCAAGAATTAGCAACGCCTTCGGTCTCAGCAAACGTCGTTCACACAGTTGCTCGAGGAGCTCACACAGGTGGTCGCTCTGGTGGACGATTCAGCCGCAGGCGCTTTGGGCGCGGGCGCGGCCGTGGTCGTGGTCGTGGACCACCTTCTGGTGACAGACCTATCTGTCAAATCTGCAACAAACAAGGCCACACTGCACTGAATTGCTGGTACAGATATGATGAGAATTATGTGCCACAAGAGTCTGCAAATCACACCACTGCTGCTACTCAGAAGGATCCTTCTCAGGCGCCTTCATCTTCTGAACCTGCATCAACATCTAACACAGACTCTGTTCCTAGAGCCCTGGCTGCATACACTTCATTTGATCCAACCACTGCAGAGAACTTCACAATTCCTCCAGATGTAACTCAAGGTTGGTTCCTAGACACTTGTGCTTCTCTTAATTTCACTTCAGTAGCAAATTATCTTCACACAAGCACACCATAGAAAGGCAACAAACATGTATACATGGGAGATGGTTGCCCTATAGCCATTCAAGCTGTAGGCAAAGCCACATTATACTCCAAACATAAGCCTAACATAACATTCACCCTCAACAACCTGTTGCTAGTTCCCAATCTAACTCGTAACCTTATATCAGTAGGCCAATTCACTCTAGATAACAATGTTTTTGTTGAGTTTCACCCATTCACCTGTCTTGTTAAATCTCAGGTCTCTAAACAAGTTCTGCTCAAGGGCTATAGGGGCACTGATGGTCTCTATTTCGTACCATCTCTTGCAGGTGTCACTCCAGTACAAGCTCCTGTTCCTCTGTCTGCAAATGTTTCTTCCAATTCAGCTCTGTCTGCAAATGTTTCTTCCAATTCAGTGAGTTCTATACCATCTACTACTACTATCACTAGCAATGTAAGTAACTATACTGTGTGGCACCATAGGCTGGGCCATGCTAACAGTAGTGCTATACAATCTGTGTTACAAAAATGTAATATCTCATCATCAATAAATAATTCATTTGAGTTGTGTAAATCATGTGCTGTTGGTAAATCTCATAGAACTCACTCACCACCATCCACTACACAATATCACACAGCTTTTGATCTTATGCACACTGATCTTTGGGGCCCCTCTCCCTCTTCCTCTAGCTGTGGATACTTATATTATATAGCTTTTGTTGATAGTTGTACTAAATACACTTGGATGTCCCTGATCAAACAAAAATCTGATGCTATCCTAACTCCCTCTCAATTTCTGACTTTAGTTAAAACCCAGTACAACACCACAGTTAAAGTCATCCAATCGGATAATGGGGGAGAGTTCCTACCATTCACCAAACATCTAGCTAATCTTGGCATCCAACATAGATTCACCTGCCCCTATACTTCCCACCAAAATGGGACAGTTGAGCGCAAACATAGGCAAATAGCTGAGATGGGGTTAACTTTACAAGCTTATGCATCTATGCCACTTGCCTTTTGGGATCACAGTTTCACCAATGCTGTCTATCTCATCAATAGGCTCCCATCCTCTGCTCTTTCCTCCTTCATTTCTCCCTATGAAGCTCTTCACAAAACCCTCCCTGATTACACCTCCCTTAGGTCATTTGGATGCACTTGTTTCCCTCTTCTCACTCCTTACAATAAACACAAGTTACAATTTCACAGCCAACGGTGCATCAACTTGGGCCCTTCTCCCCATCACAAAGGGTTCAAGTGCTTAAGCCCCACTGGTCGTATATACATATCCAAAGATGTGACCTTCCATGAGAATTCATTCCCTTACACTACCTTGTTTCCTTCATCAGAGTCTAAGCCTTGTACTTCTCATGAGGAATCCCTCTCACTTCCTCTCCTGTCATTTCAACAATTACCTCCCACTGAAATCCCAGCTCACTCACCCACTGCCATCTATCCAGAAACAGTCATTCCTTCCCCACCTACCTCTCCTCAGTCACCTGAGTCAAGCCCATCCCTGCTCCAACCAGCAACTGTTCCATCAATAGAGCCCTCCCCTGTTTCAGAACATCCCTCTTCAGGCCCTACTGAATCTGCTGAACCTGCTCCCTCTTCCTCACCAAACATTCATCCAATGTTAACTAGATCCAAAACTGGCAACTTAAAGCCTAGATTGTTTGTTGCTAACATAGAACCATCCTCTGTGAAGCAAGCTCTCTCCCAGCCTCATTGGCTTGCAGCTATGCAGCAAGAATATGATGCCCTTATGAACAACAACACCTGGACTCTCGCCTCCCTTCCTCCAAACAGAAAGTCCATTGGATGCAAATGGGTGTATAGGATAAAAGAGAACCCAGATGGTTCTGTAAACAAGTACAAGGCTCATTTGGTGGCCAAGGGGTACAATCAACAACCTGGCCAAGACTATAGAGAGACCTTTTCCCCAGTAGTAAAACCTACAACCATTAGAATCATTCTCACTTTAGCTATTACTTATAAATGGGACATTCAGCAAATTGACATTAATAATGCCTTCATCAATGGCCACTTAAAGGAAGACATCTATATGCAGCAACCTCCAAGTTTTACAAGTTCTGATAAGTCCCTAGTGTGCAAGTTAAATAGATCTTTGTATGGATTAAAGCAGGCACCAAGGGCCTGGTATGAAACTCTGCACAAAGCCTTGATTCAGTTCGCATTCAAACACAGTCAGTGTGATCATTCACTGTTTGTGCACAATTCCAAGGGCATCCATCTATATGCTCTTGTATATGTTGATGATATTTTCATCACTGGGTCCTCTCAGCAGCTCATTCAGGACCTCATCACCAAGCTGAATCACCAATTTGCCTTAAAACATCTGGGCAGACCTGAATACTTTCTTGGAATTGAAGTGAAGTACTTATCTGATGTCTCATTACTGCTCACACAATCCAAGTACATTCAAGACTTACTTGCCCGTGCTAACATGCTCCACTATAGCCCTATGATTACACCTATGGTGGCCAATTGCAAGCTTAGCCGTTTTGGAACTGACAAACTGCCTGATCCCGGACAGTATAGGTCAATTGTAGGAGCACTTCAGTATATCACTCTCACAAGGCCTGAACTTGCCTACAGTGTTAACAAAGTGTGCCAGCATCGATCTCTCTCAACCCCTTGATAGCCATTGGAGAGCAGTCAAAAGGATCTTGAGGTATCTTTGTGGCAAATCCAGCTTTGGCCTGCTGTTACAACCTGCACCACCAGACACTGCTTTCTCTCTCAGAGTCTATTGTGATTCTGACTGGGCCAGTGACCCAGATGACAGGCGATCTACATCAGGGTCCTGCCTCTTCCTTGGTCTTAATCTGATTTCCTGGAGCTCCAAGAAGCAATCCCTTGTGGCAAGATCAAGTGCAGAGGCTGAGTATAGGAGCATGGCTAATGCCACAGCAGATCTCTTTGAGTGCTGTGCATCTATCTCATAATCCCATCCTTCATGCTAGAACTAAGCACTTGGAACTTGATATTGATTTTGTACGAGAGAAGGTGGCAGCAAAATTGCTGTCTGTGCAGCATGTTTCCAGTAACTTTCAGATAGCAATGCTCTCACAAAGCCACTGCCTGCTGCAGCTTTCACTGATCTAAGATACAAACTCAAAGTTGGCAAGCACACTAGACAACATTTGGGTTTGTAGGGGGAGTAATAGAGATACTGATATAAGTGTATAGTTAGCAATCAATTGTAAAGTTCATTGGATACTTGTAACTGTAGAAGTTTCAGTTAACTGTAGATGTATCAGTTACATTCTGTAAACAGAGTATAAATACTGTTTGTAATAAACTGTTTCAGTCAATGAGAAGAATACATCAGAATATTCATTCAGTCACTTTCCAATATGTCGGTCCCTGTTGTTGGTTGTATTCGTGGTGGCTATGTAATAGCGTGTGCGATATTTATTTGTCATTTCATCTAAATTGACTTAAAAAACAATAAAATTTTTGTCCACACAATTTGCCCTGTGGATAAAAAAAATGAAAGGAATGCATGTGAATTGATATTGGCTCTTAGAAGCCAAGACAAACTTCATGTTGGCAGTCAAACTCGGAGTTCTGCACAATTACACACCACATCATATATAGAAAAAAAAATCTTGACTTCATTACTAGACATCCATTTCATTAAATTTTAATTAATTTGTGTGTATTGATCAAATAATATCATATATGTAGGACTAAAAGTATAAGACTTTTATAACATCAATTTAATGATTTGGACGAACATGGACTAAAATTAATGTGTTGTCTAAAATGTCAAATTTTCAATTTACAGATTCTGTCAAATTTGTACTCATCCTTAATTGTTTTGATTTAGGTGGCAAGTCGTTGGAAATGAAGATGGAATTCAATATGGTCCTTTTCCTGTGCCCAAACACGGATTACCACTGAAAATAACCCCAAGGAACTAGATACATGAGGTTGCAAATTTCAGACCCGTGGAAAATTCAAAACATTGTAGGACAAGTGGGGCCTTGGCAATTTGTACCCTGTCAGGATAATCCATGAATTTTATATTCCTTTCCTTTCCTTGTAGAGATTCTTTTCCCATTTATAGGACTTATCACACCAATCTAGCTAGCTCCTATTGGTTAAACTCTGCATGGTCAATATTGGTCTGTGTAAACATTAATATGTTTCTGCAAACAAAATGTATGAATAATATAAAATGTAAATATTGCAATTATTGTATTTATTAATAATTTAATTATTTCAAACATTACTCCGTGAAAATAAAGACTAATTTAAAATAGATAAACAAAAAGTTTCAAATTGTAATTGAGTTAGTCAGAACATTACCCCGTGAACATTTACCAGCAATATGTAATATTTCCCGTAGAGATTAGAAAACAAAATTGTATTAAAGTTTCAAAATTTTTAAATTGTAATATTTCTCGTAGAGACTAAACAAACTTATTGATAGAGAAAAATAGAATATTAAAAATGAAGGAGACATGTAGATGAAATTAAAGTAGATATATTGTAAAAAATAGAAAAATGAGATAGAGTTAGAGGAAGAAAGAGGAGGAGAGAGTGAAAAAATGTGTGAGAAAAATTGAAAAATCTTGAAAAAATATAGGAGAGTGATTAGTAATATTTCCTGTATATATTTGAAAACAAAATTGTAGCAAAGTTTCAAATTTTACAAATTGTAATATTTCTCGTAGAGACTAAATAAAACTTATTGACAGAGAAAAAATAGATTGTTAAAAAAAATGAAGGGGACATGTAGATGAAATTAAAGTAGATATATTGTGAAAACTAGAAGAAATGAGATAGAGTTAGAGGAAGAAAGAGGAGGAGAGAGCGGAAAAATGTGCGAGAAAGAGTGAAAAAGTATGAGAGAGTAAAAAAATGAAAATGTTTGAAAAATGTGTGAGAGAGAATGAAAAAGTTTGAAAAAGTATGTGAGAGATTGAAAATGTTTGAAAAAGTGAAAATGTTAGAAAAGTGAAATTACATAAATATCCTAAAATTGTTTAGTTGGAAAAATGGTAAGATTGATATTTTGGTAGTAGGTTAATGGTATAGATAGATAATAGACTACCAGCAATATGTAATATTTCCGGTAAAAATTAGAAAACAAAATTGTATTAAAGTTTCAATTTTTTTTAAATTGTAATATTTTTCGTAGAGACTAAACAAACTTATTGATAGAGAAAAATAGAATATTAAAAATGAATGAGACATGTAGATGAAATTAAAGTAGATATATTGTAAAAAATAGAAAAATGAGATAGAGTTAGAGGAAGAAAGAGGAGGAGAGAGTGAAAAAATGTGTGAGAAAAATTGAGAAAGTTTGAAAAAATATAGGAGAGAGAGTGATTAGTAATATTTCATGAAGATATTAGAAAAAAAATTGTTGTAAAGTTTCAAATTTTACAAATTGTAATATTTCCCGTAGAGACTAAATAAAACTTATTGACAATGAATACATATATTGTTAAAAAAAGAAAGAGACATGTAGATGAAATTAAAGTAGATATATTGTGAAAAATAGAAGAAATGAGATAGAGTTAAAGGAAGAAAGAGAATGAGAGAGTGAAAAAATGTGTGAGAAAGAGTGAAAAAGTATGAAAGAGAGTAAAAAAGGAAAAAGTTTGAAAAATGTGTGAGAGAGAATGAAAAAGTTTGAAAAAGTATGTGAGAGAGTGGAAATGTTTGAAAAAGTGAAAATGTTTGAAAAGTGAAAAAGTGAAATTACCTAAATATCCTAAAATTGTTTAGTTGGGAAAATGGTAAGATTGATATTTTGGTAGTAGGTTAATGGTATAGATAGATAATAGATTACCAGCAATATGTAATATTTTCGGTAAAAATTAGAAAACAAAATTGTATTAAAGTTTCAATTTTTTAAATTGTAATATTTTTCGTAGAGACTAAACAAACTTATTGATAGAGAAAAATAGAATATTAAAAATGAAGAAGACATGTAGATGAAATTAAAGTAGATATACTGTAAAAAATAGAAAAATGAGATAGAGTTAGAGGAAGAAAGAGGAGGAGAGAGTGAAAAAATGTGTGAGAAAAATTGAAAAAGTTTGAAAAAATATAGAAGAGAGAGTGATTAGTAATATTTCCTGTAGATATAAGAAAACAAAATTGTAGTAACGTTTCAAATTTTAGATATTGTAATATTTCCCGTAGAGACTAAATAAAACTTATTGACAGAGAAAACATAGATTGTTAAAAAATGAAGGAGATATGTTGATGAAATTAAAATAGATATATTGTGAAAAATAGAAGAAATGAGATAGAGTTAGAGGAAGAAAGAGGAGGAAGAAAGAGGAGGAGAGAGTGAAAAAATGTGTGAGAAAGAGTGAAAAAGTATGAAAGAGTCAAAAAATGAAAAAGTTTGAAAAATGTGTGAGAGAGAATGAAAAGGTTTGAAAAAGTATCTGAGAGAGGGAAAATGTTTGAAAAGTGAAAAAGCGAAATTACATAAATATCCTAAAATTGTTTAGTTGGGAAAATGGTAAGATTAATATTTTGGTAGTAGGTTAATGGTATAGATAGATAATAGATTACCAGCAATATGTAATATTTCCGGTAAAAATTAGAAAACAAAATTGTATTAAAGTTTCAATTTTTTTTAAATTGTAATATTTTTCGTAGAGACTAAACAAACTTATTGATAGAGAAAAATAGAATATTAAAAATGAAGGAGACATTTAGATAAAATTAAAGTAGATATATTGTAAAAAATAGAAAAATGAGATAGAGTTAGAGGAAGAAAGAGGAGGAGAGAGTGAAAAAATATGTAAGAAAAATTGAAAAGTTTGAAAAAATATAGGAGAGAGTGAGTAGTAATATTTCCTGTAGATATTAGAAAACAAAATTGTAGTGAAGTTTCAAATTTTACAAATTGTAATATTTCCCGTAGAGACTAAATAAAATTTATTGATAGAGAAAAAATAGATTGTTAAAAAAATGAAGGAGACAGGTAGATGAAATTAAAGTAGATATATTATGAAAAATAGAAGAAATGAGAGAGTTAGAGGAAGAAATAAGAGGAGGGAGTGAAAAGATGTGTAAGAAAGACTGAAAAAGTATATGAGAGAGAGTAGAAAAATGAAAAAGTTTGAAAAATGTCTGAGAGAAAATGAAAAAGTTTTAAAAAGTATGTGAGACAAAGTGAAAATATTTGAAAAAGTGAAAAAATTTGAAAAAGTGAAAAAGTGAAATTACATAAATATCTTAAAATTGTTTATTTGGAAAAATGGTAAGATTGATATTTTGGTAGTAGGTTAATGGTATAGATAGATAGTATATATATATATATATATATATATATATATATATATATATATATATATATATATATATATATATATATATATATATATATATATATATATATATATATATATATAAAAGTATATCATTCACAAATACTTAGTCGGTTCATAAACTTTTTTTTTTTAAACGAACAAGCAAGCAGGAGGCTCGAATTCATTAATAAAAGAAAAACAATACAAAAAGCACAAGGGGGGACTATACCAAAACCCTTGGAAAATAAGACAATAAAAGAGAGCCTAACAAAGGCCTCTAAAATTAACAACCTTAGACCACAAACGAGTTAACACACCCCGTACCACTGGAGACGGGACCCCCGCCATCATCGCGAAGTCGTGCCACCGGCCAGCACCGAGACAACACCTAGCTTGAACGAGGAAGTCGAGCCACCAACCACCCCCGCGGTCTTGCACTCCCGGCCAACACCGGGGCACAATCAAGCAGAACCGCGAGCGACAGGAAAAAGGGCCCACGCCTAAAAGTGCGGAGGTAAAACTACGGGTCCAAAGCCCACGACGACAGTCGCCAATGCCTCCAGAGCAAACATGGGTTCACTGAAGCCAAACCCAGGTTTCCTCCAACCCAAACCACTCGGGTCAACTGACCGACCCAGAAAGCACCAAACCTCCATCACAGGCCGCCACCATCACAAACAACCACAGGCCGCCCTCAGTGGAGGGGGTTCAGGTGGAGGAGGTTCAGGAGGAGGAAGTTCAGGGACATCCATCGCAGGGGGAGGAGGATCCCACGGTCTGAAGCTCAGATCTGAAGCGACGGCCTGAAGCAACGATCTGAAGCAACGGCCTGGATCACGAGCGACGACCTGGAACGCGAACGACCCAGAAACCGGAACGCGCCGCAAGAAAGCTTCCTCTTTGGGGTCCACCCAGCTCGCGACCATCACCGAAGAAGGTGCAGGAACCGGAGGAGGGGCGACGACCGCCGCCTCCGGAAACAGCACCTCATCACGATCCACGGCCGACTAGAAACTAGCGGCTGGCCTCTCAATCAGCTGAAGCAGATCGGTAGGCGGGCTAGCCATGGCGGCCGCCTCAGCGGCGGTAGGGAGACCTAGATAGAACAACCCGTCTCGCGGGTGATTGAACGCCCACATCGTCGTGGATGGTTCATAAACTCAAATAGATCAATTCAAAAGTGATTTGACAATGGCATATGAGCAGTACGTGGTCACTATTTCAAACACCTAAAAGAAGCCTGTGTGGCTAACTTTATTTCAAAAAAGGATTCGTTGCATGTGGAATTCCAAGACAACAGTTAACCTATATCAAAATCTCTATTGTATTTCATTTCATGATGAGGAAAAGCCTATAGTTCAGTTTAACGAGAAATCAACTCTCCACAGATATATTGTATGGACACAAATCATCTTCCATTTTTTGTCTGATGAGATGTTATGCTCTGTCTCATATTAACATTCATGATAAGCTATGGAAGATCCATGATTTTTACACAACCTCCTCCCTTTGCATTTTTAATTATTTTGTGGAACTTCAGACAACTTACTATGACATTCAGTCAAATCAATTTGTTCTTATGTTAAGCAGCATGCACAAAGTCCACTCCAACAAAATTGCCAGGTTGTAACTAGACAAAAGAAGGACAACATTTCTTCATTCTGGTACATGTCTATTTTCGAAGAGTAGTTGTCAAGAAAACATGGTATTGCTTTGGCTCCACTCAACTTACACGAGTAAAACCATGTACCAGTACACAATCGAACCGTGTGTCCCTCACTGCTGGTTGTATTGACAATTTCAATAATTTGAGGAATCCGGCTCTCGAGTTTAAATCTGGATGTGACCGTGTGATAGTGTATGCGCGCGTTGTGCTTATTTGTCATTTCATCTAAGTTGAACAAAAAACAAACAAATAGTGTCGGCCTAAGACGAGATGAGGCCTAAAATTTGATGAGGCTTTGAATTGAACAAATAATGGATGGAGATTTTATGTGTGCAACTCTTGTGATGAATCTAAATGAATGTGTGGTAATTAATTAAAAAATGAGGTCGTTAATAAAAGTGATGTAATGCGACGTGTGTGAATAGATTTGTTAATTGTCAAATAGTTATAACCACTATTTTACCCGTGCATCTGCACAAGTGACATTGTATTGTTTATATATTGCTATGAAGTCATAATAGTATTGATATTATAATAAGTTTAGTAATCTATACATTTGAATGACATTTTGACACATTATTGGTCTACATAAAGATAGATGGTTAGTAATTTGTAAGCTATTCATAAGATGTTATATCATATGACATAAGATATGCACTCTCGTTGTCGCTCCCGTTGGCGCTCTCCCGGTTGCCTTTCCCGTCGCGTCTCCTATTGGTGCTCCTGTTAGCGCTCTCGTTGGTGCTTCCGTTGCCCCTGTCGCCACTACCACACCTTAAAAATTTTAAGTTGCAAAAAGAGAAATAGAGACAAATAAAGAAAGAGAGATAGAAAAATACCAAAAAAGAAAGAGGAAGAGAGAAAGAAAAAAAAGAGAAAGAGAGAGTGAGTGGAGAGAGAGATGTAAAAAAATAAATAGAGGGAGAGAAAATAGAAAGATATTTTATCAAAAAAATGGGAATGAGAAAAAGAGAGAGAAAGAGAAAGAGAAGGAAAAGGATAAAAGTTGGAAGACAAAAAGCTGCCACATTATTGTCTTTTTGCAAGTAATTAACAATTTTGCCCCCAAATTTGGACACTTGACAAGCTCTTAAGAAGACAATTTTTGTCAATTTACTGGTATAGGTTTTTATTATAGTAGTATTGAGTATTGATTGATTAGTCAATCTAAATCACGGGAGACGTCACCCAGTCAAATTATGGTTGTGAAAGCATTATATAAAATCCTGCCAAAACTAGTTTAATGTCAAACTTTCAGAAAATGAATTAAGGGCTATCGACCAGGAAAACTGGTCATGCAAAAAAATCTTGATCCATTTTAAACTTATGTATGGACTAAAATTTTGGGCCACTGATATTTTCATGGTATAATGGCAGTACTTACTTCTTTTTGGCAAAAAAAGAAGAAAGGGAACCTCGTTAAAATGTTCTAGATGCAAAACTCTCTTGAGGTAAACAATGGAGTACTTACTTTTCAAGAAGGGATACGTCATCACCAAAATATGCGATCTTCTCTTCATCATAGCAGTCTTGTATGAAGAGAGACTCAGATTCTTGTCTTCAAACATGTGTCCTGCTAAGTTCTCCGGCATAGATTAGTCATCGACAAAGCCAATGAATACTGCGCACCAATTACAAGATAACAAAAAAAGAATGAGGAGAAGCGAATCAACATATTATCATAGAATATAGCACATTATAAATTCTGCAGCTAACATCAATTTATATAAATATTGATTTATTAATAAATATGTAGTAAGGGAAACTGCAAAATATATTCAGCATTATGTAATCATTGTATTAATACCTGAACAAGAAGATTCCTCTTACCCCTAATTGATCCCCTGAAGGCAGACAGAATCAAAGACTGTATGGTATGTTACAAATTACAATAGAATAGCTTCTCCTACTCCAAACAAAAGACACCATCACCACTATGATGAATGATCTGCACAGATGGAAACTTATATTAGCAACCTGCAAAGACGACATTCATCCATGTGGTGTCACTTTAAAAATTGAGAAATGAGTTGGACACTAGGCGCATGGGAAGCATCGCCATAAAATAACAGCAAGGAAGTTGAGGTTCAAATTAAAATGATATGCTTTCATAATCTTTGGAAAAAATATATTTTTCTTGTCTACCTTAATTTGCTTACTATATATATGCCTATATTTGAAGCAAAAGCCAACGACTTAGGCACTGAACAAAACATATTGTCATCCACCCTTTTGTTTTCTGAGGCAAGAAAAAACTGCTGCCATTGAAACAATCACAGTTCTCAGCATACTCACTGAAAAAGCTTCCCCTCTGCAGCTCTGAGCTCTCCAACCACATTAAAATTTAAGGAGCATTTGAAAAAATTGAAGGGTTCTGAACTCTTTGCTGGCTCCTACACCATATTTTCTCACACAAAGCAACCAACCAATTAAGAAAATGGCAATTGATTTCACTTTAAATTGTTCTGCAAAAAAATAGATTATTAGATTTATTACTATTAAATGACTAACAACATATTCCCAGTTCAAATGCAAAATATCATAAGTTTCTTTTTTTTTGTCTGATTAAACAAACATTATATAAATCTCATCTCACAACTCAATACTACTTTGTAATCAAAGACTAAAAATTGAGAAGCAGATGCTCTTTCAGTTTTCTTAAAGTTCCTGATCATCTAAGCAGAAAAAACATATAACAAACTAATAAATCCCACCTAAGTAATTTAAATAACAGTCTACATGTTATAGAGCCTTTTTTTGGGGAGGAGAGACTAAATTACACTAAAGAAGCAATGATTGATTATAGGCAGAGAAAGTTAAATGTGTTATATACCAGTGGCAGTGGCAGTAAACTTTCCAATATTTCAACTCCACTGTCCAAGCTATGACCAACACAGATTTATACTACTATATTTTCACATCAACTAAAAAATCATCATCTGGCATGTCAACAGCCTTCTTCATTTTTGTGTGTAGATCAAGAAGTAAATAGGCTAGCTGCTCAGATTGAGAATGTGACTTATCACCAACTACAAATACTTGCACTGTATTGCCGACTTCTATCCAACTACAACCTGGCTGCTTCTTTATACCCTTGTCTTTCATTTTCATCCTAACATTGGCAGCTTCTTTCCACTTCCCTACAGAAGCATACATATTAGAGAGTAATGAATAAGTGCCTGCATTTTCCGGTTCAATTTTCAAAATTTTATTAGCTACATGTTTCCCAATATCAGCATTCCCATGCACATTACATCCAGCTAGGAGTGCACCCCAAACCGACAACGATGCTTCTTTCCCAAGTCCCTCAATGATATTGAAAGCTTCTCTCAACCTTCCTGCACGACCACAAAGGTCAATCAAACAAGCATAGTGATCTTCTCTGACTTGTATAGATTTGTTTTTCAAAAGCTCGTCAAAATATTTAAGCCCCTCCTCAACTAAACCAGCATGACTGCAAGCCGTGAGAAGTCCCACATAGGTGACATCATTAGCTTTGAAACCCAATTCTTGCATTTTATTAAATAGATTAATTGCCTCCTTGCCATATCCATGGTGTCCATAGGCAGCTATCATCCCATTCCAAGATATCAAATCCATTTTCCTTGATAACCCATCATCAAATATCTTCCTAGCAATATGCAACTCCCCACACTTTGAGTACATATTTATTAACGCCGATACCACATGTGTACACTCTTGAAAAACTGTTTTACTTATTAGTTGATGAATTTGCTGTCCCTCTGTGAGACTTGCTAAGTCACTACAAGCACCTAAAACAGTCACAAAAGTTCCAGTGGCTGGTTTCAATCCATCATTAGCTTGCATTTTGTTAAACAGTTTGAATGCTTCTTCACTTCGACCATGTTGTACATATCCTGTCATCATGGAAGTCCAGGTAATGATATTCTTATATGGCATTGCATCAAATATTTTCTCTGCTCTATTTAAGTCCCCATTCTGAATGAAACCTGTGATCATTGTATTCCAAGATGGCATGTCCCTTTCAGGCATTCTCTCAAACAACTTAAAAGCCTCATCCATTCTCCCATTTTGTGCATAACCTGTGATCATTGCATTCCAAGAAACCACATTACGAATTGGCATCCTATCGAAAAGTTTACGAGCATCATCAATTCTCCCATTTTTTGACAAACCCGCAACCATGGTAGTCCAGGAAACCACATCCCTTTCCCGCATCCGATTAAAAAGCCTCAATGCATCATCAATCCTCCTAGACTGTGCCAAGGCCGTTATGATTGTATTCCAAGAAACCACATTCCTCTCCGGCATTCTCCTAAACAAATCCAAAGCCTCCATAGTTCGGCCATTTCGCGCATACCCATCAACCATTGTGTTCCAAGACACAACATTCCTTACTGGCATCTCATAAAACAACCTCTCAGCTTCATCAATTTGATTGAACTTAATGTACCCACTAACCATAGCAGTCCAAACAACCACATTTTTCTCAGCATCTGATCTATCAAACAGCTTCCTAGCTTCCTTAATCATGCCACATTTGATATACCCACTTATCATTGTAGTCCATAAACAAATATCCCGTTCAGCTATTTCATCAAACAGTTTGCGTGCCTCGTCAATTTTTCCTTCCTTGCAAAGCCCCGAGATGAAGAAATTGCAGCGTTTCATTTCCAAACTAAGACTGACCGAGGATGCTAATCTGATCCTCAGATTGTTTAGAAATGGGTGGCCATAAATGATATAGTTTGGGTGTATTTTGAGCTTTGAAACATTCATGAAAGTGAATGATAAATGATTATATAACTTCCTCATCTTTCAGGAATTATGAAATTGATTGGTAGGTCCAAACTCCAAAAGTGCTGCCGCCTCAAAGTCGGGAATGAATGGCGTGCACAGTCAAGTCACAGACATAAACGGGAAAAGAAACCCCTGTAGCCCAAATAAAAAATTTATTTACAAAATAACATCTTTTTAGATTATTTATTATTAAACTAGCACACATCCGTGGCAGAGTGGTAACATGCTCGGGTCCTTAAATGGAAGTCCAGTATTTGGTAGAAGTTTGGTAGAAGTTTGATCTTTGGCCGGTGTGTATGAAGAGACATTGCTTGAGAGAGGTCAGCCCCTTAAATGGAAGTCCAGTACCTCGAAGGATTAGTCTCCCCAGTCGTCGGGGAGGATACCTGGGAAACCCAAAAAACTAGCACACATCCAAAAATTAGGTCAGAAGTCGCCCCCAATGCAAACGACTTCTAAACTGCATTTTTGCATATTTTTTTAATTTTACGGTGCAGAAGTCGCCCCCTGTGGGAGAGACTTCTGAACTGTGTTTTTTAATTTTTTTACCTTTATTTTAATTAAAATTAAGTTATATTAATTAATTTAATTAATTTAGAAAATTAATATTTATCATTCTAAATTAATTATAAATTTTATGGTGATAAAAAAAGTATCAGCAACAACAAGACCATTGAAAAAATACAAAAAAAATCGTAATTAGACACAAACAAAACACTATGCACTATGCACAGTGTTTTTATATATCTAATTTTTTATTTAAAAAAATTAGATATATCTAATTTTTTTTTAGATAAGCAAAAAATTCATTCAAGGGAGCACAATGGGTGCCCAACCCTTACAATCACTACAACAATTTCGTAAATTTCCGGCGGCCAAAATCCGCCGGTAATGGCCAAAATCCGCCGGTAATGGCCAAAATCGACGACATTACCGGCGGATTTTGTCCGTCGGAAATTCATCCGCAGGTAACGGTTACCGGCGGATTTTCCGCCGGAAAAATCCGCCGGTAATCACCCAAAATCCGCCGGTAATTGTTTTTTTTAAAAAAATTATTTTAAAAAATCCGCCGGTAGTCACCCAAAATCCGTCGGTAATCACCCGAAATCCGCCGGTAATTATTTAATTTTTTTTTTAAAAAAATGTTTTTTAAATACGTTAATTTAAAAAATTAATATTATTTAATTTTTTTTGTTTTCTTAAATTTATTTCTTTTTTTTTAAATTCGTTTATTTTAATTTATTTATTTATTATTTAATTTATTTCTTTTTTAAAATTCGTTTATTTAAAAAATTAATATTATTTTAATTATTTAATTATTTATGTGAAGAGATTGAGAAAAATAAAGTGTATGTATGTGAGATTGAGAAGAAAGTGTATAAATGTATAAATGTGTGAAGATTTTGAGAAGAGATTGAGAATAAAGTGTATAAATGTGTGAAGATTTTGAGAAGAGATTGAGAAAAATGAAGTGTATGTATGTGAGAAGATTTGATAAGAGATTGAATGAGAAGGAAGAAGAAATAGGAAATAAAGATTTGAGAGAAATATGAAAGAGAGATATGTAGAGAAATTTATGGAGATTGGAGAGTATGAGAAGGAAATAAAGAGTGAAATGAGAGAATGACAAGAGTGTAGGAGAAAGTTGTATTTATAAGAAATGAGAAGAGTGTAAAAAAATTAAATAAATAATTTTTTAAAATAATCCGCCGGAAATGGCTATTACCGGCGGATTTTTAAAATTTTTTTTTATTTTATTTTTAAAAAAATCCGCCGGTAATGTGCATTACCGGTGGATAAATCCGCCGGTAATGCACATTACCGGCGGATTTTTTTAAAAAAAAAAATTTTTTTTTTTTAAAAAATCCGCCGGTAATAGCCATTTCCGGCGGATTATTTAAAAAAAAAAATATTTTTTTACGCAAAACAATTCCGCCGGTAACGCTCAAAATCAGCCGGTAATTTACCGGGGGATTAAATCCGCCGTTAACACCCAAAATCCGCCGGTAATGTACTGGCGGATTTAATCTGCCGGAAATGCCCCGCCGGAAATGGGCGAAATTCTTGTAGTGAATGGAGATATAGGAAAGGGGGAGGACCTCCTTAAAACCTCTCTGAGCCAAAACCCAATGGGAAAAAGACTCAGGAAGGAAAAAGAGTACCTCGTACAACCTGCACCACAGTGGGAAAACATCAACCTAGCCCACTGTTTCTCCCCCTACTAGATTACAGATTGTTAATGAATGTAAGTGGGTTAGACCACCATAGAGATACAGACAAAGATGAATTACAGTTGAGTTTATAAAGACACCAACTCCAAGATAAGTTCTTGATCCGGTTAACAACCCCCTCTATATTTGGTTCCTCCTCGTTGAATATGACTCCGTTCCTAGCTAGCCAAATGCTCCAACAAGTAGTTAACCAGAAGAGATGTTTCACCCGCTTTGCTTTCTTCCCTGTACACCACTGGCCACAATTACTAAAGAAATCCTCCACACCCAGAGAAACATCCACGTCAACACCTAGCCAAGTACCAACAATATGCCAAACAGAACGCGCAAAACCACAAGTGATGAAAAGATGTTCGACAGACTCGCGAGAGGAATTACAAAACGAACAACCAACTTCTAGCTCGGAGTGGATGACGTTCCTATGCAACAGCTGCTCACGCACTGGTAAGGAATCTAACAGTAACCTCCACCCGAAGACTACAACCTTCGAAGGGACAATAGATTTCCATAGTCCCCTAACGAGTGCTGATGGTTCAAAATGTTGGAAGATATGTCACTACAAGACAGCTGATGATAAAAAGATTTTACCGTGAAACTCTTGGAAGTATCATGTGGCCATAGCCATGCGTCTTTCCTTCCTCTAGTCGGCTTAACTGACTGTAAAATGCTGTCGAAAATTTGGCCTTCAGCCACCCGAACCGAATCCGTGTGATGCTGCCACGGTGTAGACCACACCCAAACTTCACCATTCCAAGCACCCAAGTCAGCCACCAAGAGCTGCTGCTGCCCTTCCCCATCACATAACAGCAGAAAAACTTTGAATAAAGGCTCTATGCCTAGCCATTGATCCTTCCAAAAATTAATGGAGGTTCCGTCACCAAGCCCCCTTTTAATACACCACGCGAACCTTCGCCGTTCCTTAAGATTGTCATCCAACTTTACCAAGTCTCTCCACCAAATCGATCCCTAGTTCCGGCTAGATATACCTTCAGCCGAGTTATGAACAAAAGTAGTAGCATAGTCCCCATAACGATGTCTCAACAAACGGCTCCAGCAGACATTAGTATCCGTCAAAGCCCGCCATTTCCACTTAGATAACAAAGAAATATTGAATAACTCGAGATTTTTAATACCAAGACCGTCATCCTTTTTTGCTTTGCAAACTTTATCCCAAGCAACCCAACACATTCCCTTGTCTCCTTCTTTGATACCCCAAAGGAAATCCCTTTGAATTTTGATCATCTTATTAATCACCATTTTCAGAGCGTTATAGAATGATAGCATATATAGAGGGATGCTAGACGGAGTTGATGAGAGCAACCCGACCACCGATCGACAAGAAACGACCCTTCCACAAAGCCAAACGTTTTCTAAGCGCAGCAAGAACGGGGCTCCAAGTAACTTCCCGTCTAGGATTTGCACCAATCGGAATACCCAAAAACTTGAATGGTAAAGCTTCCATTCTACAACAAAGGAAGACGCTAGCTCTTTCCAAAAAATCATCCGGGGTGTTGATGCCAATTAACTTACTCTTATGGAAATTAACCTTCAAACCGGACACTAATTCGAAAGCACGAAGTAAAGACTTTATACTCCAAAGATTTTCCCACGCGGCCTTGGCCAACAACATTGTGTCATCTGGTGTGTGAAAAGATGTGCAAGTATACACAGTCACAAACAAGTAATACAATGATAAGAAAGGTCGAACCCACAGGTCTTGCTAAATAAGTTCACTCCTGCTTTTGAAGTACCCACTGTTTCACCCTAAGGACTATGTTATCCTATGTCTAGGACTTAACATGGTTTTAATAAAGTTTTCTTTATTACACAAGTTAACAAAGCCTTCATTAAAACACTCACCCTTATTAGTCTTGATTTCTAATTATAAACCATGTCTGTGAATATAACTCTACTTATTCTAAGTGATCAACCTTAAAATAAGATGGATGTAGTATAACACAAGACCCAAAATGCTTGCAACACTAAAAAGCACAATAACTTACTCAAAAGTTCATTATAAAGTTAGAACATCTCAACCAAAAAAGGTTTAGCTCATAATAAGCATTGCAAGGCAAAGATAGATGAAATGAAACATATTAATATAGATGAAAGTACAAGAGATATCAATAAGGTAGAGATTACACTGATTGAAGCACTCTTGCATATAAATGCCCTGCAGTGCAGAAGCACTGACTTCTTGGTGCAGTTGCACCTAACTAAGTTGATGAAGAAGTGAAAGAAGAAGTTGTCGATTCCTTCCTCACCATCTTGCCAACTATCTACTATAAAAACTATAAGAAATGAAACTACTAAAATATAAGTAAAGTGTATGATCTATATATTATCAAGTGAGATATGCGATGCTCTTCAAGTGAGAAGTGGGAGCCCTTTTTATAGCCTTGGAGATTTCCTTTGCTTGAGGGTTTGCTTGAAAACCAAGTTAACCTAAGGAGGCTTAACCATGGTTGCTTATATGATCTTTAGATGTGGAGATTGAGTTCAGCACATTTCCATAAGGAGAGGTCCAATTGTGTAAGACCATATGTCTTTAGGTGAGTAGCCTTTCATGATGATGTTTATGGTGGGCGCCTCCTTATGCATGTGGGAATGTGCTCCATGTGAATTGTGACAAAGCATGATGTCATAGAAGTTTTGGAGCAGAGGTATGAATTGAGGTGCTTCCATTGTGGGGTTATAAATCTTTAGCGCAGGATGGTGCAGAAGCACTAAGTGCAGAAGCATCGTGGTGCAGAAGCATCGTGGTGCAAAAGCATCATCCGGAAATATGATGAAATGAGGAATGGATTCATTTTTTAACATTGTTTTAGGGGTATTTTGGTCCGTTTGGTCAATTTGGGGGGTATGGGGTATAATGGGGGGGGGGGGGGTGTAACACCCTAAAATAATTTAATTAAGTAATTGATTAAATTATTTAAAGTGTTGCACTATTTTATTTTATTATGTGATGATATAGTATTTTATTTTAATTGAAGGGGATGGCGTTGGTAATGCCGGAATTTCAAGTGACGGCCCAAGAGGCCCAAGCCCGTTGGCTTAGGCGCTCCTTAGGCACTAGGGGTCTAGGTCGCGCCTCACTAGTGTCAAAAGAAAGAAAGAAAGTCGAAATAGTGAAGAAAAGAAAGAAAGTCGAAGAGAGGAGAAGAGAAGGAAGGAGCGATTTCAAGCTTGGAGTTAAGGTTTGTGCACCTTGATCCTAGGTAAGGGTTCCTAACCTTCCATGATTCGATTTCTTTTCCCTATCAAGTGCTTAAGTTTTGTTTTCCCTAACCCTTTCTATCTTGATCAAATTCGCGAATGGTCCAAGAGAAGGAGAGAGAGGGCGTGTTCGTGGATAAGGGAAGAAGAAGGGAAGAATTCTTGTTGCGGTGGTGTGTCGGTGCTTCGGTGGGAAGAGCTCTAGTGTCGTCATAATCAAGGTTAGGGGAGTCTCACTCTATAATAGAGAGTATAATAGGTTGTATGTAAACCATAGGATCTCACTTGACCTTACTTGTAAATTGTTAGATTTGTTTAAGTTAGTTGAAATTGATAATTGGTGATTAATTCGATTTTCCCCATGTTAATGTTAGATTTCAAGTGTTGATTTTGTGCCTTGATGTGTTCTTAATATATATATGTGAAATTGAATGTGGTTGGACTGAGCATAATGAGTTTCGTAATCGTTGTAATAATTTGGTTTGGAAAAGTGATAAGAATTTTAGTGTTTTGGTTGTGTTGGGGCGCCTGGGCGCTAGTGGCTGGGGGGGGGGGGGGAACTTGGCGCCCTGGGCGCTGTTTTCTGTTGCTGGGCGTGTCTGTGTTCTGGGCAGGGCGCCTATGTTGCTGCCTGTGGCGCCTGGGGTGGCGCCAGGTTGCTGTCTATGCTTAGGCAAGGCGCATAAATCATGTTTTTGGGTAAACTCAGTTTCTAAACATATTTTACCGAGCCAAACTTTGTATTGACCTGACCAAATGTTATTTAAAACATTTTGGCTAAAGAATTTCTGGATTTGCACTTGTGGTTTTGAAATTGTCCGGTTGGGCATCATTTTGGCTTGTTTTAGGGGTTCCTTGTGCACACATCATTTTCTGAGCATATTTTACCGAGCCAAACTTTGTATTGACCTGACCAAATGTTATTTAAAACACTTTGGCTAAAGAATTTCTGGATTTTCACTTGTGGTTTTGAAATTGTCCGGTTGGGCATCATTTTGGCTTGTTTTAGGGGTGCCTTGTGCACACATCATTTTCTGAGCATATTTTACCGAGCCAAACTTTGTATTGACCTGACCAAATGTTATTTAAAACACTTTGGCTAAAGAATTTCTGGATTTGCATTTGTGGTTTTGAAATTGTCCGGTTGGGCATCATTTTGGCTTGTTTTAGGGGTGCCTTGTGCACACATCATTTTCTGAGCATATTTGACCGAGCCAAACTTTGTATTGACCTGACCAAATGTTATTTAAAACACTTTGGCTAAAGAATTTCTGGATTTGCACTTGTGGTTTTGAAATTGTCCGGTTGGGCATCATTTTGGCTTGTTTTAGGGGTGCCTTGTGCACACATCATTTTCTGAGCATATTTTACCGAGCCAAACTTTGTATTGACCTGACCAAATGTTATTTAAAACACTTTGGCTAAAGAATTTCTGGATTTGCACTTGTGGTTTTGAAATTGTCCGGTTGGGCATCATTTTGGCTTGTTTTAGGGGTGCCTTGTGCACACATCATTTTCTGAGCATATTTTACCGAGCCAAACTTTGTATTGACCTGACCAAATCATATTTTAAGTACTTTGGCTAAAGAATTTCCAGATTTGCACTTACGGTTTTGAAATTGTCCTAGAGGGCGTTGTTTGACTATGTTTGTGATGCCTAGGGGTGAGCTGTGAGTTCTGAACATATTTTCCCTAGCCAAATTCTGTATTCACGTGACCAAATCCCATTTTGAACATTTTGGCTAGAGCGGTTTCAATTTTTAAGGTGGTCTACTATGTTTGTGCGTTTGGGTGTTGTGTGGGGCGCCAAGTGTGGCCGCCCAGGGCGCCAAGTGGGGCGCCCATGACTTGTGTTCGAGTTTCGGGTCTAATGGTGCCAGATTGGTCCCTAAGTGTTATCCTAGTCCTAGGGACGTGATTGTGAGGAGAAAATAATGAGTTGGTTGATGATGAGGCCATGGGGGCTAAAACTAAGATTAATTAAAGATGTGATATAGGATACATGGACCGTGTTGTTAATAATTATGATTGTGGTTTTGTCATGGAGTCTCATGCATACATAAGGCTGCGGTCTGAGTTGTTAATTATGATAATAAGGCTGCGGTCTGAGTTCTAAATTGAAATGATAAGGCTGCGGTCTGAGTTGATATTATGATGATAAGGCTGCGGTCTGGGAAAATGGTACCACATGCATAACTGTATCGCATACATCCTCATGATAAGCATGCTAGTTTGGTGATTGTATGGACTATGCTACTGTGTGACTGTGTGAGTGTGATGCTATGACGTAATATACTTCTTATTATGATCTTTATTATGTAGTTGAGACTCACCCTTCTGTTGTTGTTTACCACAGGTAGTCCTGAGTGAAGGCTTACTCCTTTCACTCCCGAGTCGGTCTGCTCTGATACGTGACACCTAGGGGGGTTGACTTAGGGATTCTTACGTTATTCATTTGTCGTTGAATTTTATATGCTTTGAGTTAATGATTTTTGATGAGCCTGTTGTTCGGCGTATTTTGAGATTGTGTTAATTCCGCTGCGAGACATCTAAATTATAATGTGTGGATTTTGTTGGTGAAGTCACGTGTACCCTAAATTATTTAATGGTGTTGCGTATTATAAATGTGTAACGAAGGCTTATACCGATTTGACCGTTGTTAGATTAAGTTTATATGTAGCATTCTATTCAAAAAGAAATTTTGAAACTCTGATCTCTATGAAAAATAGCCGGGTAGAATGGGGTGTTACATTAGTGGTATCAAAGCAAAAGTTCGGTCTGTCCGACCAAGTGTGTCTGTCTGTCATATTGTGTATGACAATTAGGTGTCTTGTTTTTAGTTCTAAATTGTCGTTTATGCTGCAGTGCTAGGTTGATATGGCTAGAAGGGATGATGCTGCTTTGGCTGCTGCTCTGCAGGCCATAGCCCAAGCTGTTGGAAATCAACACAATGCTGCTGATATGAATGCCCGTAACCTGGCAACGTTTCAGAGGGAAAACCCACCCACCTTCAAGGGTCGGTATGATCCCGATGGAGCCTTGTCATGGCTGAATGAGATAGAGCGGATATTCCGTGTTATGGATTGTACTGCTGCCCAGCAAGTGAAGTTCGGGACGCACATGCTGGCAGAAGAGGCTGACAAGTGGTGGTTAGGGATGCTGCATAGGTTGAACACTGCTGGTGAAGAGATTACTTGGGAAGTCTTCACAAGGGAATTTAGAAGAAAGTACTACCCTGAGGACGTTCGGGCCAAGAAAGAGGTAGAATTTCTAGAACTGAAACAGGGAAATAAGACAGTGGCTGAGTATGCAGCCAAATTTGAAGAGCTGGCCCAATTCTGTCCTTACTACGCCAATGATGCTGATTCAGAGTTCTCTAAATGTGTGAAATTTGAAAGTGGCCTGCGACCCGATATTAAGAAGGCAATTGGATATCATGAGATTCGAGATTTTGCTAGATTAGTTGACAAGAGTAGAATTTATGAAGAGGACAGTTCTGCTGCCTACAAGATTGGGAAAGAAAAGAGGAATACTCAGTTTAGGGGCAAACCATATGATGTGTCTGGAGGTAAAAATAAGTGGAAGGCAGGTGCTGGTAAGAAATTTTCTGAGGGTAAGAAGCCTAGTGGGGGAGGTGCTCCCGCTGATATAGTGTGTTACACCTGTGGCAAGCCGGGTCACAAAAGTTTCGATTGCAAGACTGAGGTAATGTGTTACCGTTGTGGGAAGAAAGGTCATATGGCGTCTAACTGTGATCGTAAGGAATCAGTGTGTTTCAATTGTGGTGAAGCTGGTCACTTCAGTTCTAAATGCACCAAACCGAAGAAAGAAAAATCCAATGGAAGAGTTTTCGCGCTAGCAGGCTCAGAGGGGCCCAATGAGATTCGAGGTACTTGTTTTATTTATGGTTCCCCTTTAGTTGCTATAGTTGATACTGGTGCTACGCATTCTTTTATTGCTGCTGTTTGTGCTGAAAAGTTAAATCTAGTATTGTCTGATATGAAAAGGGAAATGGTTATCGACACTCCGGCTAAGGGTTCGGTGACTACTTCTCTATTGTGTGCTAAGTGTCCTCTGTCAGTATTCGGCAGAGATTTTCTGGTTGACCTTATATGTTTGCCTTTGGGAGGGTTGGATGTTATTCTTGGTATGGACTGGTTAGTGGATAACCATGTGCACATCAACTGTTTCAGCAAGTCTGTGAGTTTCCTTCCTCCTGAGGAGGGAGAGTCTGTTTTGTTGTCTGGGGATCAGCTGCATAAGGTAATGAAGGATGGTGGTCAACTATTTGCTTTGATAGCGTCTATGTCTGCTGAAAACCAAGCTATGGTTGAAGGATTGCAGGTGGTGTGTGAATTCCCTGAAGTGTTCCCTGATGAGATTCCTAGTGTGCCACCTGAGAGGGAAGTAGAGTTTGGGATTGACCTTGTGCCTGGTACTAGGCCTGTGTCCATGGCTCCGTACCGAATGTCAGCTTCTGAGTTATCTGAATTGAAGAAGCAGTTGGAAGAGTTACTTGAAAAGAAATTTGTGAGGCCTAGTGTGTCACCATGGGGAGCTCCGGTTTTATTAGTAAAGAAGAAAGATGGGAGTATGCGCCTGTGTGTGGATTATAGACAGTTGAACAAAGTGACTATCAAAAATAAGTACCCTCTTCCGAGAATTGATGATCTGATGGACCAGCTGGTGGGTGCTAAAGTCTTTAGTAAAATTGATTTGAGGTCAGGGTATCACCAGATTAAAGTAAAAGATGAAGACGTCCAGAAGACAGCGTTTCGAACGAGATATGGACATTATGAATACTCTGTGATGCCGTTTGGTGTCACCAATGCACCAGGGGTGTTTATGGAGTACATGAACCGTATCTTCCATAGCTACTTGGATCGATTTGTGGTAGTTTTTATAGATGATATTCTGGTATACTCCAAGTCTGAGGAGGAGCATGCGGAGCACTTGAGATTGGTGCTTGAGGTATTGAAAGAGAAGAAGCTTTATGCTAAGTTGTCCAAATGCGAGTTCTGGCTGCATGAGGTAAGCTTTCTGGGTCATATTATTTCTAGTGATGGCATAGCTGTGGACCCAGCCAAGGTTGATGCTGTGTTACAGTGGGAGAGCCCAAAGTCGGCGACTGAGATCAGGAGTTTCTTGGGATTGGCTGGTTACTACAGGAGGTTCATTGAGGGTTTCTCAAAGCTAGCCCTTCCGTTGACTCAATTGACGTGTAAAGGGAAAATTTTTGTTTGGGATGCTAAGTGTGAGGAGAGTTTCCAAGAGTTGAAGAAAAGATTGACAACATCTCCAGTGTTAGTGTTGCCCGTGCCGGATCAACCGTTTGTGGTATATTGTGATGCTTCCAGAATGGGCTTAGGGGGCGTATTGATGCAGGATGGGAAGGTAGTCGCTTATGCGTCCAGACAGTTGCGGACTCATGAGAAGAACTATCCTACTCATGATTTGGAATTGGCTGCTATTGTGTTTGCGCTAAAAATTTGGAGGCACTATTTGTATGGCACTAGATTCGAGGTATTCAGCGACCACAAGAGTTTGAAATACTTGTTTGATCAGAAGGAGCTGAATATGAGGCAGAGGCGTTGGTTAGAGCTGCTGAAAGACTATGATTTTGGCTTAAACTATCACCCCGGCAAAGCTAATGTCGTGGCTGATGCTTTAAGTCGGAAGACTTTGCATATGTCAGCGATGATGATAAAAGAGTTAGAGCTGGTTGAGCAATTTCGTGATATGAGTCTGGTTTGTGAAGTGACGCCGCGAAGTGTTAGGCTGGGTATGCTGAGGATTGGTAATGACTTCTTGGTTAGTATCAGAGACGCACAGAAATTGGATGTGAAGCTGGTTGACTTGTTAGTTGCGGGTGATCAGAATGTGGATAGGGATTTCAGGTTGGATTCCCAGGGTGTGTTGAGATTTAGAGACAGGATCTGTGTTCCCGATGATATTGAGATGAAGAAGATGATCCTTGAGGAGAGTCATAGGAGCAAGCTGAGTATTCATCCAGGGGCTACAAAGATGTATCATGACTTGAAGAAATTATTCTGGTGGCCTGGTATGAAGAAAGATGTAGCACAGTTTGTGTATGCCTGTTTGACTTGCCAGAAGTCAAAGGTTGAGCACCAGAAGCCTGCGGGGTTGATGCAACCTTTGGATGTTCCGGAATGGAAATGGGATAGCATTTCCATGGATTTTGTGACAGGGTTACCAAGAACCGTTCGGGGATTTGATTCTATTTGGGTGATCGTGGATAGGTTGACGAAGTCTGCTCACTTCCTTCCTATCAACATCACGTATCCGGTAGCGAGATTGGCCGAGATATATATTCGAGTGATTGTGAAGTTGCATGGTGTCCCGAAGAGTATTGTATCTGACAGAGATCCGAGGTTTACTTCGGAGTTTTGGGGGAGCTTGCAAGAGGCATTGGGGTCCAGATTGAGGTTGAGTTCAGCATACCATCCTCAGACTGATGGGCAGACAGAGAGAACCATTCAGTCATTGGAGGACTTATTGAGATCGTGTGTTTTAGAGCAGGGAGGTGCGTGGGATACACACCTTTCGTTGATTGAGTTCACTTACAACAACAGCTACCATTCGAGTATAGGGATGGCTCCTTATGAGGCACTGTATGGGCGGAGGTGTAGGACTCCTTTGTGTTGGCATGAATCTGGCGAAAGTGTTGTTCTTGGACCTGAATTGGTGAGAGAGACTACAGAGAAGATAAAAATGATCAGGGAGAAAATGAAAGAGTCTCAAAGTCGGCAAAAGAGTTACCATGATAGAAGGAGAAAAGATTTGGAATTTCAGGCTGGTGAGCATGTTTTCTTAAGGGTCACGCCTATGGCTGGGGTTGGGCGTGCACTTAAAGCAAAGAAGTTGACTCCTAGATTTATTGGACCGTACCAGATCACTGAGAGGGTCGGAAAGGTTGCTTATAGGGTGGCTCTACCACCTAACCTTTCGAACTTGCACGACGTATTTCACGTGTCGCAACTTCGGAAGTACATTCCGGACCCGTCTCATGTGATCCATATGGATGATATTGAGGTGCGAGATAATCTCACTGTGGAGACTATGCCAGTGAGGATTGATGATAGAGAAGTGAAGGTGCTGAGAGGGAAGAGCATTGTTTTAGTAAAGGTGGTGTGGTTGGGAGCTACTGGCGAGAGCATGACTTGGGAGCTGGAGAGTAGGATGCGGGAGTCCTATCCAGAGCTATTTGACTCAGGTATGAATTTCGAGGACGAAATTTCCTAAGTGGGGGAGAGTTGTAACACCCTAAAATAATTTAATTAAGTAATTGATTAAATTATTTAAAGTGTTGCACTATTTTATTTTATTATGTGATGATATAGTATTTTATTTTAATTGAAGGGGATGGCGTTGGTAATGCCGGAATTTCAAGTGACGGCCCAAGAGGCCCAAGCCCGTTGGCTTAGGCGCTCCTTAGGCACTAGGGGTCTAGGTCGCGCCTCACTAGTGTCAAAAGAAAGAAAGAAAGTCGAAATAGTGAAGAAAAGAAAGAAAGTCGAAGAGAGGAGAAGAGAAGGAAGGAGCGATTTCAAGCTTGGAGTTAGGGTTTGTGCACCTTGATCCTAGGTAAGGGTTCCTAACCTTCCATGATTCGATTTCTTTTCCCTATCAAGTGCTTAAGTTTCGTTTTCCCTAACCCTTTCTATCTTGATCAAATTCGCGAATGGTCCAAGAGAAGGAGAGAGAGGGCGTGTTCGTGGATAAGGGAAGAAGAAGGGAAGAATTCTTGTTGCGGTGGTGTGTCGGTGCTTCGGTGGGAAGAGCTCTAGTGTCGTCATAATCAAGGTTAGGGGAGTCTCACTCTATAATAGAGAGTATAATAGGTTGTATGTAAACCATAGGATCTCACTTGACCTTACTTGTAAATTGTTAGATTTGTTTAAGTTAGTTGAAATTGATAATTGGTGATTAATTCGATTTTCCCCATGTTAATGTTAGATTTCAAGTGTTGATTTTGTGCCTTGATGTGTTCTTAATATATATATGTGAAATTGAATGTGGTTGGACTGAGCATAATGAGTTTCGTAATCGTTGTAGTAATTTGGTTTGGAAAAGTGATAAGAATTTTAGTGTTTTGGTTGTGTTGGGGCGCCTGGGCGCTAGTGGCTGGGGGGGGGGGGGGACTTGGCGCCCTGGGCGCTGTTTTCTGTTGCTGGGCGTGTCTGTGTTCTGGGCAGGGCGCCTATGTTGCTGCCTGTGGCGCCTGGGGTGGCGCCAGGTTGCTGTCTATGCTTAGGCAAGGCGCATAAATCATGTTTTTGGGTAAACTCAGTTTCTAAACATATTTTACCGAGCCAAACTTTGTATTGACCTGACCAAATGTTATTTAAAACACTTTGGCTAAAGAATTTCTGGATTTGCACTTGTGGTTTTGAAATTGTCCGGTTGGGCATCATTTTGGCTTGTTTTAGGGGTGCCTTGTGCACACATCATTTTCTGAGCATATTTTACCGAGCCAAACTTTGTATTGACCTGACCAAATGTTATTTAAAACACTTTGGCTAAAGAATTTCTGGATTTGCACTTGTGGTTTTGAAATTGTCCGGTTGGGCATCATTTTGGCTTGTTTTAGGGGTGCCTTGTGCACACATCATTTTCTGAGCATATTTTACCGAGCCAAACTTTGTATTGACCTGACCAAATGTTATTTAAAACACTTTGGCTAAAGAATTTCTGGATTTGCACTTGTGGTTTTGAAATTGTCCGGTTGGGCATCATTTTGGCTTGTTTTAGGGGTGCCTTGTGCACACATCATTTTCTGAGCATATTTTACCGAGCCAAACTTTGTATTGACCTGACCAAATGTTATTTAAAACACTTTGGCTAAAGAATTTCTGGATTTGCACTTGTGGTTTTGAAATTGTCCGGTTGGGCATCATTTTGGCTTGTTTTAGGGGTGCCTTGTGCACACATCATTTTCTGAGCATATTTTACCGAGCCAAACTTTGTATTGACCTGACCAAATGTTATTTAAAACACTTTGGCTAAAGAACTTCTGGATTTGCACTTGTGGTTTTGAAATTGTCCGGTTGGGCATCATTTTGGCTTGTTTTAGGGGTGCCTTGTGCACACATCATTTTCTGAGAATATTTTACCGAGCCAAACTTTGTATTGACCTGACCAAATCATATTTTAAGTACTTTGGCTAAAGAATTTCCAGATTTGCACTTACGGTTTTGAAATTGTCCTAGAGGGCGTTGTTTGACTATGTTTGTGATGCCTAGGGGTGAGCTGTGAGTTCTGAACATATTTTCCCTAGCCAAATTCTGTATTCACGTGACCAAATCCCATTTTGAACATTTTGGCTAGAGCGGTTTCAATTTTTAAGGTGGTCTACTATGTTTGTGCGTTTGGGTGTTGTGTGGGGCGCCAAGTGTGGCCGCCCAGGGCGCCAAGTGGGGCGCCCATGACTTGTGTTCGAGTTTCGGGTCTAATGGTGCCAGATTGGTCCCTAAGTGTTATCCTAGTCCTAGGGACGTGATTGTGAGGAGAAAATAATGAGTTGGTTGATGATGAGGCCATGGGGGCTAAAACTAAGATTAATTAAAGATGTGATATAGGATACATGGACCGTGTTGTTAATAATTATGATTGTGGTTTTGTCATGGAGTCTCATGCATACATAAGGCTGCGGTCTGAGTTGTTAATTATGATAATAAGGCTGCGGTCTGAGTTCTAAATTGAAATGATAAGGCTGCGGTCTGAGTTGATATTATGATGATAAGGCTGCGGTCTGGGAAAATGGTACCACATGCATAACTGTATCGCATACATCCTCATGATAAGCATGCTAGTTTGGTGATTGTATGGACTATGCTACTGTGTGACTGTGTGAGTGTGATGCTATGACGTAATATACTTCTTATTATGATCTTTATTATGTAGTTGAGACTCACCCTTCTGTTGTTGTTTACCACAGGTAGTCCTGAGTGAAGGCTTACTCCTTTCACTCCCGAGTCGGTCTGCTCTGATACGTGACACCTAGGGGGGTTGACTTAGGGATTCTTACGTTATTCATTTGTCGTTGAATTTTATATGCTTTGAGTTAATGATTTTTGATGAGCCTGTTGTTCGGCGTATTTTGAGATTGTGTTAATTCCACTGCGAGACATCTAAATTATAATGTGTGGATTTTGTTGGTGAAGTCACGTGTACCCTAAATTATTTAATGGTGTTGCGTATTATAAATGTGTAACGAAGGCTTATACCGATTTGACCGTTGTTAGATTAAGTTTATATGTAGCATTCTATTCAAAAAGAAATTTTGAAACTCTGATCTCTATGAAAAATAGCCGGGTAGAATGGGGTGTTACAGGGGGTACAAAAAAAACTGCCAAATCTTTTATGCCCAACTTGACAGAAACCCCCAAATCTTCGATCCATAGATGTACGATTTCAACAATTTCTTCGATCTGTAACTATATGATTTCAACCCCTTCGATTTGTAATCTGGGTTTCAATTCATAATTCCATTTATGAATTCCGTGAACTTAATTTAGTTTTCTGGTACATTGTTTATGGGTTTTAATTTAGTTTTCATGAATTGAAATCTAGATTCAGTTTATGGGTTATTCATGAACTGAAATCTTAAGTTATGGAGAAGATGAATATATTCAAGTTATTGTTAGGTCTAGAATGAAAATCTTCATCTCATTGATTGTGAATTCACACTTATATCAGTGTCTTACAAGAGTTCAAAGCAAAAGGAAAGGAAAGCAACTGCAACAACAGAATGCAGTTGAAAACATAACAGAAAAACTGACCAAGTGTAAAACTAAAGGCTTAAAACTATTACAACAGCAACTGCTAAAGAGTTTATTTACACAGATACTTCAACATCTTCCCCTAAATTGAGCTTCGAGTGAAGATCAGTTTACATCAGCAAGAGAGCACATTCCCATTTCTGCTCTAAGTCTAGTAAATGTTTCCATTTTGAGGGCCTTGGTCATAACATCAGTTAACTTGTTCATGAGTGGAACAATACTTCAGCCCAATCATGCCATCTTTACACAAGTCTCTCAAAAAATGAAATCTAACATCAATGTGTTTTGTTCTACCATGTAGAACAGGATTCTTCGAAAGTTTGATGCTAGAACTATTGTCACACAGCACTATGACACATTCTGGTCCCTTTTCTCCAAAGAATTAATTGCAGAATTCTAGAGAGCCAAATACCTTGACAAGCACAAGAGGCAACTGCTATGTACTCTGCTTCAGTAGTGGATTGTTATACCCCAATTTTGTCCGCATTCCTTTTATTACGATTTTTTAGTTTGTGCGATAGTAGATAGTATCGCTTTAGGAGCGTCAATCTTATCCGAGTCCCTTTAAATACCTTTTTGTTGTAATTTGGCCTATGTCTAATAATTTGGACCTATGTTAGTAACTTGTTGTGATTGGGCCTGAGTTAGTACTTAATTTAATTGGGCCTAGTTTTAGTTTTTTTTCATCATTGGGTTTGGCCCAACTTAGCTTTTTGTTTATTTAGTCAAAAAACATAGCATAAAATAAGTTACAAATAAATAAAATACAGGGGTGTAAAAAGTAAAAAGGTAGAGCTGAATGATTGAGAGCCCATCAACCTTCAGCCCACACTCCTACTTGCCCAACAAGTCTCCACACTCCTACTTGCCCAACAAGTCTCTACACTCCTATTTGTCCAACAAGTCTTCACACTCCTACTTGCCCTGCAAGTCTCCTCACCTATAAAAACAAGGCCATTTTCATAGAAAATGACAAAAAAAAAATCAACAGAGAGCAAAGAATAAAATACAACTATGGAGAGGAGGATCGTAACCTCGATGCCAACTCCACTCCAAAAACCACATCATTCACCACTATAAATCTTAAGAGTTGCATAGTGGCCGGAGGAGTAGAAGCAATCAAAAGAAAAGAACTTTCAGAAGCTGGAAAACAAGGCTGGTTCCCCTAGTCTCCTTAATGTATTTTTAGATTCATGTCTTTCGCACCGCTGGCACCACCGTGGTTGTTCCCCTTTGGCTGCTTCCCCCGCTCATTTCCTTTACTTTATGTTTTAATTTAAAAATAAAATAAAATCATCAGATTTACACCTGCACCCCTGTGTTTCAGTTCATACAACCCCCTGCATATAAGCCTCAATTCACAGACCATCAGCCCAGTAGCCCAAAAAATTATAAAATGGACTGTTACTTTTTACACCCCAGTTTTTAATTCATACACCCCCTACAATAAGCCCAAGTCGCATGTTAGCCTGCTAACCCAAAAAAGCGTGGACTGACCCGAGCTCTTCTAACTGCACCCCCTTTAGTTAGTAATACAGCACCTCTGTTGCTTATTGCACCAACTCATTACTGTTTTACAACCTATTCTGTTTTTTGTAATTCGTCTCTCCTCACCCATTTTTTTTATTACTCATCAAAATCATTTTCATTAAAAATATTAAATAAAAAATACCAAACACAGAAATGTTTTCTACCCAAGAACTACATAGCCTTTGATTATCTACCAGGAGATATGTAGGAGCAAAGGGGGGCCCACCTCTGTCAAGTACATTAATAAAAAACATTTTTTTCTTTTAATTTATTTCTCTCCTATTTCTCAAAAAGTACAAAAAATAACTAACTATTTATCAAGTCGTTTTTATTTGTGAATAAGGGTAAAATACACGTATTTTTGAATTAACGATTTTTACACATTTAGTTAAAAGGTAGTCTTCCTTAGGAAGGATGTCGTAGGGTGCTAATACATTTCCTACGCATAAACGACTCCTGAGCCTAAACCTGGTCCCCAAAATCCCTTATCCATCTAAAAGGTTTTTTCAATATTTCCCTAAAAATAAATATTGGTGGCGGCTTCATTGTATCGAATAATCCGTCATTCGGATTTTTTAGTCGCTACATGGATAAAGTAACCACTGGTTGCTTCTTAGAGGCCCAAGACACAACCCTGTTCCCAACAAGAAAACATGTCTTAAAGTGCTCTTCCTATCATCATGGTCACCTGCATAATCACTATCAAAAAATGCCACAAGTTCTGGTTTATGCTTTCCCTTGTAGAAAATCCCATATTAAAGAGTTCCTCTAACATATCTCAGGATTCTCTTCCCAGCAGTAAGGTGCTGCTCAGTAGGAGATTCCATAAATCTGCTTATTATACTGACAACAAAGGCTAGATCTGGCCTAGTAGCTGTCAAATACATCAAACTGCCAACCATTCTCTTATATTCAGTACTATCAACTTGCCTGCCCTCTCCCCTTTTGCTAATTTTTGTACCCCCAGTCAAAGTAGATTTTCGTACCCCCAGTCAAAGTAGATTTTCCCTATCAACTTGCTTGCCTGCCCTCTGGCCTAGTAGATTTTCCCTATCAATCTCGTATTGGGTCGGGTGGGTACCTGCGAGGTAGAGTTTCGTTGCCATAATCCCTAATCATTTCTAAGCTAATGGGAAGGCTGATAAGCATACATTTAAGGGTTAAATATGTTTTTGTTCCCTATAACGTTTGAGAATTTTGTTTTTAGTTCCTATAACAAACATCACTCACTTTTAAGTCCTCACACTTTGCTCCGCCAATATTTTCAGTCCCTCATAACTTTTAATATTTAACACTTAGAAGCCCTATTAAAAGGCATAAAAAAGCGTTATTAAAAGTCATAGAGGACTAAAAGCATTAGTGGGAGAAAATGTAAGGACTAAAAGTGAGTGAAATTTTCTATATGAACTAAAAACAAAATTTTCAAATTTTATAGTGGCTAAAAACATATTTAACCCTACACTTAACCCATTTATTTGTGTCTCATTTGATATACTTAGATTTTTTTTTTTTTTTTTTATGATCTCTACAATGGCAGAGCTAGCTAATTTTTTATGCTGGGAGCTAAAGATAGAATAATTTTTTAAAGGAAAATGAACTTCAACAAAAGAGAATAAAAAAATACTATTCCACCCTGTAACAAAATGTAAGCAAAACTTTGGTATTTGGTTTAAATTTAGACCAAATGCTTAGATTTTTTGCTTAAATTTTGTTACAGAGGAAGTAACAGTTTAGATACCAACAGTAGTTAAGGATAATTTCATCAAACACTAGTTTTATACGCTACAACATGTCAAAATAGAAGCGAAAAGTTAGATGAGAATAAGTTTAAAAGATAACCAAATTATTACATACAAAAAGATAAAGTCAAATTTATGAGATGAAAGACTCTTTTAATGAATTATTGTGATAGAAAGGAGATGGAAGTTTAACTAGATAGTATAAAATAATAAGATATCATTAAATTATGGGATAGCAATAATTTTTTACTAGACCTAATTTTAACTTATTATTTTATTTTTAGGGTAGCAATAACTATCCCATTAACATGAGAGGAGCCGCCCCTGGATATCTGCCACCTAGACTCTTAATTTTATTCTTGAACTTACACTTTCTCTTCTACTTGATCCCTAGAGTATAAAAAATAATAAGTAGTCCATAAAGTTTGTGCAATCTGTAAAATTAGTCTCTATAACTTTAATAAATATATCTCATTAAACTTTAGGACTAGATAGGAAGGGAGCCGCCCCTGGTTTTTGGTCATTTTTTTGATCCAGAATCACCCCTCAACATCGTTTTTCTCTTCTTTCATTTAAGTAAGTGTTAGTCACATAGTTTTGAGTTTTTTTTTTTATTTCTTCGTCTAAGTGTGGTGTCGTTTGTTTTGTTCGTCGTCTTGTGCAACGTAGTTTGATTTTTCCGTCTTGTTACAGTTTGTTCCGTTTAGATTGATAGATCAACTTTGACTCGTTACAGATTCAACTAATGAAGACTTGACTTGACTGTCAACGGTAGAGATATGGAGGCATGGGTACTCTGGTGGCTTTAATTTTGTCACTTTTGTAGGCATTTTGCTTTTTATATACTATTAACTTGAATGTTGTAAGTTTGTTTGCAGATTCATCCTTTTTAGCTTTATCAACATGGAATTTGTATTGTTTTTCGATGTAATCGACTGATTTGAATGAGTAAATACCTTATTTAATTTTAGTAAAAAAAAAAGAGGACTAAATAGCGAGATGAGAAATAAGCTTAGAGACTAAAGAGAATGCTATCATTTAGATGGAATAGATATATAGTATTACATCTTGATATCAGATTTACAACGTAGTTATTTGAAACAATCAAAGAATAAAGAGAATGGTTAAAGATCTAAGTAATTAATATGCATAATATAACAACAAATGTTGTAGTATGTTTGAGCTAGCTAGTGGGTTATCAACTTATCATCAAATATCCCAGCTGGTAAGTATGTTAAGAAGCAAAACCCTTGTGTGAATCAAACGTCTAAACATACACTCCAACTCAACTTCAAGATCTTCTATTGCCATCTGAACCCCTGCCAACCTTTTCTTTGCACTTTGAAGAACCATAGCATCATATATCATATCATCATCAGAATTCTGCATGTGCATAAACTTTGATGCAAAAGACCTTTTACCTTGTTTTGAATCCAACCATGGTGTTGAAATCAAAGACAACAATGATTCAACAATTGAAATACTAGTCATCCTTACTTCTCTCAACACATCAACAACCAATGTTAGTTTCTGTTCTTTCATTTGAGGGTGCAAATTCGTAATCATATTATTACTCTTCACACTCTTTAGCCACTTCAAACACTTCAAAGTCTCTTTCTTTAACTTCTTCCTATAGAAATTATAAGCTGTGATTTTTTCTTCAATTCCTGGTTCACCAATGCTTGCTCTTCTTAAAGTGAATTGAAGTTCTTGAAGATGTTCTTTTACAAGCAAAAGAACATCTTTTGAGATACCACACACCTCTAATATTCTCATAGATGATTCTGATACATCATTGACCCATTTTTCTTCTCTTTGGTGGAAAAGAGCTTGTTGAACCATTGGAGAATGAAGAAGATCATTTGCTGAATTTTGCATCACTTTTAGAGCATCAAAATCAAGTGGAGCCATCTAGTAGTAAAAAAGATTTGCTTTGCACTTTGTGAACACTTTGTGAGAAAATAAGTCTTGTCTACAAAAATGATGCTTGGTGTAGTGTAGCTTCATAAGGTGGTTCAATCTGTTTATATAGTAGCAAAGTATGAAATTATTTTTATACAAAATAGATCTGAGATTCAGATAAGGAAGCAAATTAGAAGGATCCTTTTAGTGGTACGGAAATGGAATAAATGTAACAGCTAAGGTACAAGTTTTGTCTAAAGGAAAGTTCCCATTGGATATGTTGGTGGTTTTAGGATACTTATGTTATTGAATATGATAGCAATATGATTCAAAATGCATGCATTAGAGAGTGGATGCACTCGTGCATGCCAACCTGTTCTATAGTTACATACGAGCTGACAAAATATGGGTTTGAAATAAATTAATTTAATATAAGAAGCAAAACCCTTGTGTGAATCAAACGTCTAAACATACACTCCAACTCAACTTCAAGATCTTCTATTGCCATCTGAACCCCTGCCAACCTTTTCTTTGCACTTTGAAGAACCATAGCATCATATATTATCATCATCAGAATTCTGCATGTGCATAAACTTTGATGCAAAAGACCTTTTCCCTTGTTTTGAATCCAACCATGGTGTTGAAACCAAAGACAACAATGATTCCACAATTGAAATACTAGTCATCCTTAATTCTTTCAACACATCAACAACCAATGTTAGTTTTTGTTCTTTCATTGGAGGATGCAAATTAGTATTTATATTGTTACTCTTCACACCCTTTAGCCATTTCAAACACTTCAAAGTCTCTTTCTTTAACTTCTTTCTATAGCAATTATAAGCTGTGATTTTTTCTTCAATTCCTGGTTCACCAATGCTTGCTCTTCTTAAAGTGAATTGAAGTTCTTGAAGGTGTTCTTTTACAAGTAAAAGAACATCTTTTGAGATACCATTTTTCTTCTCTTTGGTGGAAAAGAGCTTGTTGAACCATTGGTGAATGAAGAAGATCATTTCTGAATTTTGCATCACTTTTAGAGCATCAAAATCAAGTAGAGCCATCTTGTAGTAAAAAAGGTTTGATTTGCACTTTGTGAGAAAATATGTCTTGTTTACAAAAATGATACTTGGTGTAGTGTAGATTCATAGGGTGGTTCAATGACTTTATACAGTAGTAAAACCATGAAATTATTTTTATCCAAAGTAGATCGGAGATTTAGATAAGGAAGCAAATATGAAGTATCCTTTCTGTGGTACGGAAGTGGGATAATCTTAACAGCTAAGGTACAAGTTTTGTTTTGTCTAAAGGAAAGTTCCCATTGGATATGTTGGTGGTTTTAGGATACTGTAGTCGATTATGAGAGCAGTATCATTCACAAATGCATGTGTTAGAATGGATACACTCGTGCATGCCAACCTTAGGAGCTGACAAAATGTGGAATTGAAATAAATTGTATAAGAACTAATGTATATAATATACGATGTTAATTATATAGCTTATTATAACAAACCAACAGATTATGTTATTATATATAATATAAGACAGCAGAGATGAGTATCATATGCAGAATGGAAATAGAAAACCTAAGCCTAGGTGGCCGTACCCTTAAGTAAGTAGTTTAACTTATATATTAAGCATGTATTCAGTTCTGTAGTGACAAAAATTAATTTTGACAGAATTTATTTAGTATAAGCGTGAGTTGAACGTTCTATGATTTTTGTTTGGATACATCTATCAAAAAGTGATTTTTACCAAATTTTATTGTTTAGATAGATTGGATCAAAATTTCTTTTGCGATGTGAAATTAGCAATCTGAGTATCTAAATTAAAATTATAATTAGTGAATGAGAATTGTCAGTGCAGTAGTACAGTATCAATCATAAACTAATTATTTTGCTCACATTCGATAATTTGATCCCTAATCGAGTCATGAATATGTTCCATGCACCAAATCTGGACGCGGTGACAATTTTGCAATTAAGTGGAAGAATTACGTTTTTGCGCTTACTTTTGGAGTTGGTTGTTTAAACAACCAATTTCAAATGTTTTTGAAACAAACTTTTGGAATCGATTGTTTAAACAACCGATTTTAAATGTTGTTTCAAACACCTTTGGATTTCAATGTTTAAACAACTGATTTTAAACTGTGGTGTTTTGTAACATTTTTAGAGTTGTGTAGCAAACTTGTAGAACTATTAGGGCTTGTTTAGGAGTTTGGAGGGGAGGGGACCGGAAGGGAAGGCTTGAAAAAAAGGAAGGACGAAAGACAAGTTGAAGGAAGGATCTACTATCAACTTCAATGGGGGTTTATTATCTTGTGTCAGTTGGAGATGTTTTTTCCTTTTTCATTCTTCAACATCATGGTTCATTTAATTATTCATCTAGTGAGGGAAGTTAGATTGTGTGGCTCTGCTTGTTTAAGGTGGATGTACCTATAGTCGAGCGATGATGATATCTTGAAAGGGTATGTGAAGAATCAATATTGTTTTGTAGCATTGTCGAAAGATATATATCACAAAAGAAGCTATTGAGTTTTGTTCAGACTACTTGTCAGAAGCAAAAATTGTTGGGCTACCAAAGTCTCGCTATGCAGGGAGATGCCAAGGAAATGCTACATGAGGTATAACCATTAAGAGAAGGGATCGGGCGGAAGTGCTTCAAGCACATTTCTATATTTAGAATAACACTGACGAGGTATTACCTTACTTGTCTTCTCACCAATGTAATAAAAACCAAAAACCCTCGAATGAACGAAAAATGAATATTGAACAAGCATTGTGACGTTCTTATGTTGGTTTAGCATACTCATTCTTATTTAAATTTTGATTTGATTTTTAAATTTGTAGATTTTTAATGACAGTTATCACGTCCGTCAATTTTGGGCAGAGTTCTACTTGAAGTTTCTTGCAGATCAAAGGAGAGGTGAACGATAAACTCCTGCTGCCTAAAGAAAAACATTGATTGGTCAAAAAGCATATTGAACATATTTGTAGAATTATTGTAATGCACTGTTTTTTGGTAACTTTTTAGATTTGTAGAAGTAATTGAACTGAATTGTATTCTTGTAAATTTTTAGTTTTAGTAGAATTTTGAAGTTCTTGTAATGATAATCTGTGGCTTGTGAAATTTTTTGTGTTGCTCGACAAGTTTGAGCATATCGTAAGGTTTTTTTTGATAGGCAATATCGTAAGGGTAATGATTAAAAACAAAAAGAATTAAAAAAATGACATTTAAAGTCAGTTATTTCTATTAATAACCGACTCTACATGTACTGAAAACCTAATATTGACATTTGGAGTCGATTCTTTCAAATAAGTGACTTTAAATGTTGGTTTTGTGAATTGAAAAATGCTTCATGGAAACACTTTTTGAGTCGGTTTTTCAAACAACCGACTCCAAATTGTATATTTAGAGTCGATTAATTAACCGACTCTAAATGTCCTTACTTATAATGATTGAAGTATACGAGACAGATCCACAACCGAACTCTAAAGGGTCAAAACAACCAAGTTTGAATGTCCTTTTGTAATTTCTGTAAAGATGTAAGCCATTCTATGCTATTTTATTTAAATATTTATAATTAAACGATCACATGTATATATATGATTTTAATTTAAAGATAGGTGTAAGCTTAGAGACTAAATTGAATATTTGCTTTTAAATAAAGTTGTATGTTTTAGCCAAAAATATAACGCCTCGGAGAGGTCAACAGTCTTATTAGAGAAAACATCCTCATTCCTACTTTTTCGAATCACCCAGAGTACATAATGCCAAATCATCAAAAGGTCTTCTCCTCTTTCTATGTCTAATCCTCGAGTATAGGACATAGAACAAAGTGGAGAGATCATTCTGGAGCACTACCACGGGATCTAACCAACTAAAGACAAGGTACCACAAATTTTTTGTGAACTCGCACCTTAAAAACAAATGCAACTCCGACACCGGAGGCCCCCCACAAAGAACGAACCATGTGGCTGTGACTTCTGAGAAAACCTTCCTTCAAAATAGGTTAACCCAAGTTGGGAGCCTATTTCAGAAGGAGGTGGTAAGCAAAAGCAACAACTTTGGGGGGCGTAAGGCTCTTTCACTACTTATCAAGCACAAGTGCCTTTGTAGGATCCCTAGGAACAAAGGGAGCCCTATGAATAAGCAATTCATACGCCGATTTGACATAATATGTGCCATAATTTTCGGCATCCCAAATCCATCGGTCCACCAAAGTGGAAAGGACCACTAGGGATAACAGCCCCAAGAACACCCCCATAAGTCACTAGTGGAAAAAAGGCATTTTATATCGGTTAAAATTGACATTTCATATCTGTTCTTGAACCGATGCCGAAAAAGGAGATATAAAAAAATTGGACATTTCATTTCGGTTCCTGAACCGTTATGAAAAGTTTTTTCATATCGGTTATATAGGCCAACCGATATGAAAAGTCATTTTCGCTTATTTTTTATATCGGTTATATATTTGAACCGATATGAAAAGTCAGTTTTCGCTTATATTTTATATCGGTTATATATTTGAACCGATATGAAAAGTCTTTTTAACATCGGTTTTCTTCCAGAACCGATATAAAATACGGATTTTTAACATCGGTTCAATATAGAACCGATATGAAAACTGAAGGTCTTTTTTTTAAAAAAAAAGTGTTTTCTGTTCAGCAACATAATGGAACAATACCCTCGACATAGAAGCAATGTTCCATTAAACATTAACTAACTTAACAATTCATTAATTGGTAACCAATATTAGAATTATTGCATTCATAATATTCAGTATTTGATTGAACTGAAGTAATTCTTCATTGATTGAAATAAGCTAGATACAAAGGATTATATAGAGATCCTTTACATAGAGACTTGAGTAGCAACTATAACAGAATCTAACTGAATAACAAACTGAAGCTAACAGATTAACAAACCGAAACTGAAGCTAACAACAGCAGTTATATTAAGACTTAGCTTATTATCTAATATGGTTGAACACAAACAAAAATGTACAACAATACAAATGGAGCCACTGAAAATCACAAATGGAGCCACCTCCAGCAAAGACCACCTCCAGCAAAGCCACCGACCACCTCCAGCAAAGTGAAACTCAATAATAAAAATGGAGCCACTGAAAATCACAAAGACAATAATTCAGTTTATAAGTGCAGACAAACCATCACCCAAATGGTAAAAGTTAAACAGCATTCCTACGGTTATGAATGCAGCAGACCTAAATAAGTAGACTCACATGGCTGCAGCAGACAGTTTAAACTGAAATTAAACAGCATTCCTACGGTTATGAATGCAGCAGACATAAATAAGCAGACTCACATGGCTGCATCAGACCTACAGTTTTCAGATAATACACCAATTTTTATTTATAGACACTCAGCCCTTCTATGAACTAAACCAGTTGATATCAGCAAGACAAACATCAAATGTACAATGATTTCAGCATAGGTATAACTCTCCTCATCAACTACATACAAAGAAGGTGAGATCTTAAACTTAGAACTCAAAATCCATTTGACTTTCATTCTATATAAATTATGCTAAGCTAGTAAAAGTAGAAAGCAGCCAATTGCTGCATCTATATAAATCCAGTTGCTGCATCTAACTGGGATGTGACTTTCATTCTATATAAATCCAGTTGCTGCATCTAGCAGAGCAGCCAATTGTAAAAGTAGAAAGCAGCCAATTCTATATAAATTCAATTCAGTATCTAGAACATTGTTAGACGTTCTATTCAGTTTCAATCATGTGGAAATTTTTACTCAAGAAAAACTGTCATTAATTAACATAGAAGGCTTTGTATATTAACATTCCAGATTTGCATCCATATAAATCTGCATTGCATTATATAGTGTAATAGAGTGAGTATATATACTCATAAGAAAGATCAAATCAGAATATACCTGCATCACATCCTGTCTAACTTTCTGTGTAAGTTTTTCGGTGAGGTTCTGAGTAATTTGTTCTGTGAGGATAGCTAAGTCTTCCTTGGTGACAACTTCTGAGGTGGGCCCACAACGTGAACGTCGTCCAAAGTAATTTATAATGCCCACACCTCGTCCAGCACCACGAACACGACCGGGGTGCTCGGGACACCCAATCGCAGTAGCCAATATATCTTTGCGTCCATGTGGAACAAAGTTTCCTTGAGAAGATTGTTCTTCTAGAGAATCCTAGAACATGTACAAAATTCAGATTAAATTCAGATACAAATTAAATATAACATAAGAAATATTATAATGTTACTGCATCACAATTCAGATTACTTCCTCTTTAAATTCACAGGCACAAGCTACTTTTCACAGATTTAATGACTGTTGATTTCACTGTGAAATGGGCAGTAGCAGAATCTGCAGCAGACAGTTTAAATCTGCACAGTCAGTATAAATTAAGTTTGTTCTCACAGTCAGTATAATGGCAACATTCCTACGATTATGCATAAATCTGCACAGTCAGTATAAATTAAGTTTGTTCTCCTACCTTACAAATATGCACTAATAATGGCAGCATTCCTACGGTTATGTTTGTTCTCACAGTCAGTATAAATTAAGTTGTGAAGTGGCTAATTATATACAGAAACAGTTGGCTAATTATATACAGAAACAGTTGTGAAGTGGCTAATTATATACAGAAACAGTCAGTATAAATCAGAAAAAAACAAAGGTGTACCTAAAGAACTTACATGTGCTTATGGAGGAAAGTCAAGTTGTGAAGTGGCTAATTATATACAGAAACAGTTGGCTGATGCTTTGCGATTTGAATGCACTAATCTTACAGTCAGTATAAATTATGCTAAGCTAGTAATCATCTATATAAATTATGCTAAGCTAGTAATCATCTATTAATATACAGTCAGTATTAAAATCAAAGCTAAGCTAAAATACTGAGCAATTTCCAGTTAAAATTACAATTAAAACTGAATATTTACTTACAATCTTCTCAGCAATAACGCATGCTTTTTCAGATGTAAAAGCACCATTTCTCTGTGGGAACCCTAAAATTGCTAAATTGCTAAATTGCTAAATTTATCAAATCCTAAAATTATCAAATCAAATTGGTCTTTTCCAACAGGTTTTTTGGGAAACACCAAATCAAATTGCTAAATTGCTAAATTTATCAAATCCTAAAATTATAAAGATGAGAAACCCTAATAGAAATAGAGAGGGAACCGCAAGAGGAGGAGTAGTACCTGGGTGCGACGGTGGTGCGGTGGCGAAGGCAAGGGCCTTCCTTCCAAGAATGACTTGAATAACACAAGTGCAAATGAGAGTATGTTGCCATAAACTTGAGTCCACCCACCAACCTAAGTTTCATTAACAAGAAATACTTTAATATTCAATTTGAATTATATTGTTGTGAATACAAACATAATAAAGTTCAAACAAGAATAAAATATACAGTTTTACACTTCTACTACACACAGTCCAATGTGAGGGGATCTTTCCACTTTAAGGAAAGACAAGTCAGTACTCATTAGTCACTAGTCAGTCCACTGGAGGCTTTCTGGCATCTTATGAGTGTCCAATATCCTCTTCTTACATCACAAGTCAAACTTAGCTTTCCTATCCACTTTCAATACAAGAGGTTTTCTTCTTGACCAGCCATGGCGCCCCTGCCATCACTGCCTCAATCTCCCGTATTTCCCTCGGACAATTGGTCATATTGTAGCAACCAGCGGCAGTAACAAGCTGAGTACATCATAAAAGAATAAATAAGCAAAAAAGCTCATACATAAAGGAACAAATAAATAGTTTGTACCAGAATCTATGATGTTCAAAAACAAAATATATAATATGCTAATACACTTTTCTTCAAAGATTCCCTTCTAGCAGCCATTTCTTTATTCACAACATTCAGCTTCTCAAAGGTTTTCAATTCAGACCCTTTAGCTATCTTAATATCAGAATTGGTAGTGGCAACTGTCTCATTGGCTTTCTCTTCTGCCTCATGGACTTGTTTGCTAAGCTGATAATACTCCTCCACCGAAAGTGTCACGCCGTTGACTGAATCCACTTCATTTTTGCTTCTAGCTGATTCACTCTTGTGCAATCGCTGCTATTGCCAACCTTTCAGAAGCCTTCGCAGCCTCTATCTCCTTCTGAACTGCAAGCAATCTACTTTGCATTGTATGTGCAACGTCATTGGCTTGTTTCGCCTCCTCTTTTACTCTCTGCTGCTCTTCACGTGCCGCTTGAGCAAGCAAATTGTCCTGAGTAGCCTCTTCAGCTGCTTTTTGTAGTCTCTGGGGAATCTTGAGAATTTTCTCAGTGTCTTCTTTTTCCTTGATCTGAACCAAAACTGTTTCTGATCTACTTTAGTCTAGTTCTTCAACTGTAATGGTGGTTATTCGATGTCTTTGCCTAAGGGATGCAAGAGCTGATTTCTCTTGTTCAAATTCTGATCTTAATGATGTTGCAGCCACCTTTAAGTTATCTACCTCGGCAATAACTTTCTCTATGTTAAGCTTCACTTCCTCAAGTTCCTTTTTGGCTGATGCAATTGCTGCTTGTATTTCATTATGTATCATATTCTCTTGTTGCTCTAGATCTCCTTTTTGGCTGATGCAATTGCTGCTTGTACTTCCTCATATTCTCTTTTTGGCAGTAACAAGCTGAATGTTGTGAATAAAGAAATGGCTGCTAGAAAGGAACAAACATTGTAGTTATTAAAAAAAGCAATAATTGTACTCAATCATACATGTGCATATCAACCCAGCTTACTCCAGGTTTCATTGAAGAGATAACAGCTTACTCCAGGCCACATAGTTGATAGGTGTGGCCTGCATCAACAGCAAAAGCAGCAAGAACCAAGTATTAAATAAAATATTAATTGAGTCCTTCATAAATTGTAAAAATACCACTAAACTTTTGATACCATAGTCCTGCATTAGTCGAAAGAAGAGTTAAAAATGAGATCTTGCTTCTTCATCTCACGACCGCAACTCTAGAACATCAAAATAGAATATATCAATTTTTATAGTTAGTTCATAAGAGAATTGATAGGGAAAGGAAGAGATAATATGTACTAAATGCAATACCTCAAATCAAGATCCTCCTTCTTCTCTCAAGCTTCCTTTCTCTGGACCGATCTTCCCCTTTCTTCTTCTATCCTCTTCTTATATGCCTAACCCTCAAAACAAACACAACCAACACTGAAAGCCGCATAAATTTCCAAAATTCAATTATTGAACCGAGCCAAATCAAGCTTCATAAATGATATCTGCGGCCTACTTCCAACAGTTACACGTCAGAGCCAATACCAGTGGGCATCAGTGTAACTCAAATTTTCCAGACATTGTGATAGTTTAATCAGATCAAAACGAATTAATCGCTATTCCAGTTCTGAGAAAAAAAACCAAGATTACTTCCAACATAAAAAAGATGAACATGTATTTAGAAACGGAAAGCATAGCATTGTGCAATCTGTATGACATGCGGCTAATAACATTAAAAGGCAACGGAAAGCAGAAAAACCAGAGACCAATTTGCAACTAAATCACCAAATTCTGCATATTGAGCCAATCATCCAAAAGCCAATTCCGGATAAATAGTAAAACACCAAAACTCTGTACCATCAGCAACAATAAATGTAATGCAATGCACTGGTATCACCATCTTTAAATCATGTTTAGCCCTCCATATTGTGACTTAAAATTGAAAGCTAGAAAGGATAAAGGAAACAGAAATTGAAAGCTAGACACGCACCTTCGTGAAAGTGGAGGAATCTCGAGCGAGCATAAAAAAGGGAAAGAAATCCCTAACGTCGTGAAGGAGAAGCGATAACGTCGTGGTGAGCTCGCTGTGACGCGTTCTCGTGCATTCTGGAGCGAGAGATCGAAGCTGGAGCTAGAGAACGATGAGGTTTTGCGTGAGTGAGAGAAACGAAGAGGGGTGGGAGGGTGAGGGAAACGCGTCTTCTAAGAGACGGTGGTGGAATCGAAGGGTGAGAGGGAGAGGGAGAGCAGTGGTGGAAGAGAATGGTGGAAGGGAGAGAGGGAGAGCAGTGGTGGAAGATGAGGGAGATCTGAGTGCGCGAATGAGAGTAGAGGGAAGAATCGTGGAAGATGAGAATGAAGACCTAAGTTTTTTGGTTTCTATAACGGGTGGTTTTGTGACCCGTTATGGAAGCCAAAATTTTTGGACTTTCTATAACGGTTATGGAAGGGAACCGATATGAAATATAGTTTTTGCACTTTCTATATCGGTTCCAGTGGCAATCGATATAAAAATTGTAATTTTAATTACAAAACTGCCACCGCGTCACTTTTAATATCAGGCCGTTTTTAACCGATATAAATGACAGTTATAAAAGGCATTTTTTCCACTAGTGAGTTCTTCCCAAACCAAAAACCTTCTCCTCTAAGAGAGACTCACTAGTGCAGAAAAGACATTTAGCATCGGGTGTTTTGGACATTTAGCATCGGTTATCCGACGATGCTAAATCCCCCGATGCTAAATGTTGTACATTTAGCATCGGTTATTTACACGATGCTAAATGTCACTTACTAGTGACATTTAGCATCAGTTGTATACTATAACTGATGCTAAATGTCACTTACTAGTACATTTAGCATCGGTTGTATAGTATAACCGATGCTAAATGTCACTGACTAGTACATTTAGCATCGGCTGTATAGTATAACCGATGCTAAATGTACTAGTTAGTGACATTTAGCATCGGTTATACTATACAGCCGATGCTAAATGTCACAAACTAGTACATTTAGCATCGGTTGTTTAAACAACCGATGCTAAAAGTAGGCGCGAAAATTGAAATCTTCCATTTAATTGCAAAATTGCCACCGCGTCTACATTTAGCATCGGGTTTTTAAACAACCGATGCTAAATGATGCTTTTTAAAATCAATTTTCCACTAGTGACTCCATGCCATCCTACTCACCCCCTAACCTCCTGGATACTACAAACTTTTTGAGTGGAGATGGCAAATAGCCTCGAAAAAGCCACCTTTAGGGATGGTTCTCCAATATCCATATGTCGTGTGAGAAGCGAATTGATGCTCCAATCCATATTTTGTACATTCTAACCTATCCTGAGTGCTATTATACCGTGGTTACCAGTAAATAAAAACATTTATTGGTATTGCGGCCAAGATCCCTGTTGGGAAGCTATTTTGAGACCATGGTCCAAACAATATAATGGAATAGTTATTTTAAATTGATATATTGTATTGACTCTTGATATCAGATTTACAGAATAGTAATTTTTAATTAAACAACCAAAGAATAGAGAGAATGGTTAAAGATCTAAGTCATAATTAATACTCATAAGATAACAACAAATGATGTTATATCTAAAGGGTTTCTGAGCTAGTAGCTAAAGAATAGTGAATTTGTGTTGGGTTATCATCAAATTTCCCAGTTGGTAAGTATGTTAAGAAGCAAAACCCTTGTGTGAATCAAACGTCTAAACATACACTCCAACTCAACTTCAAGATCTTCTATTGCCATCTGAACCCCTGCCAACCTTTTCTTTGCACTTTGAAGAACCATAGCATCATATATCATATCATCATCAGAATTCTGCATGTGCATAAACTTTGATGCAAAAGACCTTTTACCTTGTTTTGAATCCAACCATGGTGTTGAAATCAAAGACAACAATGATTCAACAATTGAAATACTAGTCATCCTTACTTCTCTCAACACATCAACAACCAATGTTAGTTTCTGTTCTTTCATTTGAGGGTGCAAATTCGTAATCATATTATTACTCTTCACACTCTTTAGCCACTTCAAACACTTCAAAGTCTCTTTCTTTAACTTCTTCCTATAGAAATTATAAGCTGTGATTTTTTCTTCAATTCCTGGTTCACCAATGCTTGCTCTTCTTAAAGTGAATTGAAGTTCTTGAAGATGTTCTTTTACAAGCAAAAGAACATCTATAGATGATTCTGATACATCATTGACCCATTTTTCTTCTCTTTGGTGGAAAAGAGCTTGTTGAACCATTGGAGAATGAAGAAGATCATTTGCTGAATTTTGCATCACTTTTAGAGCATCAAAATCAAGTGGAGCCATCTAGTAGTAAAAAAGATTTGCTTTGCACTTTGTGAACACTTTGTGAGAAAATAAGTCTTGTCTACAAAAATGATGCTTGGTGTAGTGTAGCTTCATAAGGTGGTTCAATCTGTTTATATAGTAGCAAAGTATGAAATTATTTTTATACAAAATAGATCTGAGATTCAGATAAGGAAGCAAATTAGAAGGATCCTTTTAGTGGTACGGAAATGGAATAGATGTAACAGCTAAGGTACAAGTTTTGTCTAAAGGAAAGTTCCTTTTGGATATGTTGGTGGTTTTAGGATACTTATGTTATTGAATATGATAGCAAGATGATTCAAAATGCATGCATTAGAGAGTGGATGCACTCGTGCATGCCAACGTGTTCTAGTTACATACGAGCTGACAAAATGTTGGTTTGAAATAAATTAATTTAATATAAGGATTCATGTAAATTATACTATATAAGATGTTAATTATATAGCTTAATTATAAATTAAAAGATTATGTTATGTATAATATAAGCATGCGTGGATCACTGACAACTGTGCTTTGTCTTTGTTTAGTGAGTAAACGACATATGATCTGGATGCTATATCATCCACCGTTTGCATCAGATTCTTCCTAGAAATTTCCCTACTTTTAGAAAAGGACAAAAATTAAAGTTGTCGAATTCATACTCGACTTTATAGTTCATGCAAATCTGAAAAATAATTAATATTAGTTGTTTGTCAAGAACTATAAAGTTTATAAAATTTTAATGATAGAGACCCGAAGGCTGAAGCTATATTGAATTTCATGGTTGGATGGTACGTGGACCAGGAATGCCTATGGTCTGAATACGCTAACTTCTTTTTTTCTCAGCTGCGAAGTATAGCATATACTATTAATGACGCCTTTAAGGGCACTCTAACAGTCCAACCCACCAACATTAAAGTCTCATGACAAGAGAAATCCCTTAGTTATACTTAAAAAATAAACCTTCCTGATACACTCGAGTTACTGTAAGCAAGGTAGTCAGAATCGCGATTAAAATCGTATAATCGTACGTTTTTACGATTACACAGCCCTCCAACGATTATGATACTTAGTAGAATCGTAAAATGGTGGAATTGGGTGGAATCGCATCTGAAAATCGTAAAATCCTGTAATCGTTAGCGTTTTTTTCGAGACTACAAACAATGTTGTTACTGCTTGCAAGATGGCGGAGTGCTCTGTTGCTGCTGCGGCGCCTCTAGAATCAAAAACCCTAACCAGAAATCGGGTAAGGAAGACGAGTCAAAAGACCCAGTTCGCGACCCAGTTCGCGTTTAGTCACTTAGGGTTAAATTTTTAGGTTAAAAAATTACCAACCTTGTTGCACCCCGAAAAATCCCCCTGCTTGGGTTTCTCTTTGTACAACGTGGAAAAATTTGGAGCCGCCACCAATATTTTAATTTTAAGACCAAAACATTGAAAAAAGGTCTTTTGGACAAGGCGGATGGTCTTTTGAAAACTAGAGATATAGGTTTGGGGGTCGATTACGTGCGAGGAAGGTGTTAGCACCGCGCACGTCCTTTCTACCGAAAGGGAACCTCTAATTAAATGTGTGGTTTTAACGTTTGATTTGGAAAATACCTAGATTTGCCTATTTATTTCTTGTTTGAAGATGAATGGGAAAACTTAATGAAAATTTTATTTTTTGAGAGAAAGGGGGAAAAAAGGGTTTTTAGAAAAAGTGCTTGACGGGACATGGCCCGCTCCTAAGTATCTCCCGGTGCGATGGAGAATTCAAAGCTACGTAGTTCTTGGGGTAAAAATGTTTGTGGGTTGGTGTTTTTTAATGCAGGGGTTTTAGGACTGTGTGATCTGTGTTGGAGGACCACTGGGGGTCTGAAGGAGCGCTGGAGCTCTGAAGGGCCACTGGGGGCTGAAGGAGCGCTGGGGCTCTGAAGGACCACAGTTCACTTATCCTAAAACGATGATTAACCCGGCCGTGCAACCGACTTAATCCCCTACTTTGAATAAGATTTTTGATTTTTTTATGAAAGAGATGTGTTTGTATTTTTTAATTTAGAAATTGTTTATTTTTGCGCTTGACAGGGGCGTGGCCCTGCTCCTACGTATCTCCGGGTGGAGAATCAAAGGCGACGTAGTTCTAGGTTGTCTTTTTGAAAAGTTTTGTTTTTTTATCTTTTTTTTTGGTGAGTTTTTGAAATAGGACGAGCATTAGTGAATGATTAAACTAGCAGAGGCTATGATGAATCACTTACTAAATACTCAAAAGAGAGAGTTGTACCGCTAGTCAAACGAACGGAGGTTCTGATGGACTATTGATAACAACTCGTTTTTTATTATCTTTTTTTTTTAAAGTGATTTTCGAAAGAGATTGATTTGTACGACGATCAAACTAACGAAGGTTATGATGGATCATCGTTTATTATTTTCATGGGGAAAAGGACATTGCCACTAATAGCTAAACGAACGAAGGTTCTGATGAGCTACTAGCAACAATGGGTTTGAACATGATTTTTGTTTGTTTTAATGAAAATGATCGGTTTAGGGGGTGAAAAGAATTTTTATTTGTTGCGCTTGACGAGAACGTGACTCGCTCCTACGTATCCCAAACGGGAATCAAAGCGACGTAGTTCTAACAAAAATGTTTTTGAAGGGTTTGAAAGGGGAAGAGCTTTCGTAACGATCAAGCAAGCAAAAGCTTTGAGTGATCATTACTAATAACCCTTGATGGCGTTCACGACAATCAAACAAGCCAAGGCTTTGAGTGATAGTCACTAATAACTCGCGTTAATTGGAAAAAGGTTTGAAAGATTTTTGGAAGAAAGGGTGAAGGTATTATCAATGATTGATTATAAAAGTTCAAACACGTTCAATAATCACGAAATCATGCATATGTTGAACATTTAATCAAGACTAAACATGCCAATATAATCAAAAGACCCACTTATCAGGGATGCAAGGTAAAGTTCTCAAAGCAAGTGTGTGTGTAGGAGGGAGTGTATTTACCCTAATGACTCTATGCTACAACAGGCATGTAGACTTACGTCTTCATTAGGAGGTCATACACATGGGTGGAATGACATATTGAATCAAGACTTTAAAGTGCATCAAAACAAGCAGGCAATTGATCATAGGCATAGAATGGTCTTAATTAGACTGAGGAACATATGAGCAACGATTTCTCAATAGCATGAACGGAAGGGGGAAATTGCATCAAGGCTAAGGTAAGCCTATCCTTTGCATTTATGAATAAGTGCCCAAAGGCTAATAACACAATCAAAGATGAGGGAGCATCAAGGTTTTGAATAATCTATCCTTTGCAATACCCCATGGACCTTAAACCATAAACCTAACTATCTTTTATTCATTAAGAAGTTAAAAAAGGGGGAGGTTGAATCATCTGAAACCATCTTCACCACTTAGAACATGATGCACTAGGCATAAGTGGGAATCATGTGGTTCATCATCAAAAATGGCATTATAGCTAAGTCAAATCACATGGATCACAATAACTAAATATTAACAAATGAAAAGACTGAAATACCTCTGATGAAGACAGATATTACAACTCTGAAGAACGCAAACCCCGACTAACCCTTGCAGGAGATCAGCTCAGACGGACCAACGGCGCGAATAGAGCAAAAATGAAGCGTAGAACTGGAAAATGAGATTTGCGAGAGTTGTCTTCTCAGATCTCGTGACATCTGTGTGTTTTGAAATGAAAAATGAGCTTCCTATTTATAGGAAATCAGATTTGATCTATTTTAGGAAACTAGGTAATCGATTAGTTGCTCAAATCACTTGAGATGGATAATCGATTATTGGTTCAATTGTTTTTAGGTAAGTAATCGATTAGGTGCTTTAAGAGGGAAAGGGAATAATCGATTATTTGCTTGTTTTCATAGAGCAAATAATCGATTATTTGCTTGAATGAAATAAGAAGGTAATCGATTATTTGCTTTCCTGAAAATATGGACACCTTAATAATCGATTATGTGCTTCAAAAGGGGAAGGGAATAATCGATTATTTGCTTGTTTTCATAGAGCAAATAATCAATTATTTGCTTGAATGAAACAAGAAGGTAATCGATTATTTGCTTTCCTGAAAATATGGATACCTTCCTTATTCATCAAGAATATATTATATGCATGATAAAATCGATTTTATTCTTTCTAAAAAAATTCATAACACATGTGCTTGTCCTATTTTATCTTGCATGCATGAGGTTTATTGAAAAATATTTTCATACAAAATCCTTTTATGAAAAATGACCAAAATGCCCTTTTTGACCCTAAAGCCCTAATTTCCCCAAAAAGTGCATTCTAACCCTAAAAGTGATTTGGAATGGTTTCTAGGACCCAAAAAGCAATGCTTGAGTTATTTTTTTTATATTTTTCTTTTTGTGTGGAAAATTAAGGTTTGGACCTAAGCCGGACAAAATTGGGGTATGACAGCTGCCCCTCTTTATCTGAATTTTAACGAGGAATATGAATTGGCCGAAACATATTCCAAGGCAAAATGAAGATAAAGAATTCAGAAATTATACCGATTTTGTCCATTTGGGGAAACCCGAATTTTCCTCTTTTCTTTTTTCTATGTTTTTTTTTTGAATAGATGGGCTTGAGAACAAACGGGGAACGGTTAACACCTGGCGCATTAACCGAGAGGGAAAATGACGGACCACTCGGGATCTGAAGGAGCACTAAGGCTCTGAAGGACCACTCAGGGTCTGAAGGAGCACTAAGGCTCTGAAGGACCGCTCAAGGTCTGAAGGAGCACTAAGGCTCTGAAGGTCTAATTCGCAGTCGATGCTTGGCGCATTGATTAGAGTTAAACTGAAGGACCGACGAGGTCTGAAGGGCATGCCTAAGCCTGATGGACCAATGGGTCTGATGGAGCGCAAACTAGCAACGGTACTAGTAAAACGGCCTGCTTGGGGGGGTGGCCTTTTCCGAGCAGCCATGATGGGTCAAGATCAGATCCGGAACTGATATGTTGACCATGAAGGACGTGCACTGTGTCTTAGGCTGACACAACTAGTCTGAAGGACCACTTGGGGTCTGAAGGGCTTACCCGCAGCTCGAATGCGAGGTGAAGTCTGCTTTTGAAGGGACACTTGGGTCCTGAAGGGATTCACGAATCCTGTAAATGAACACTGACGTGCGGACTGAAAGGTAAAATGGGTACTTGGCGTGCAAACAGACACGTAAAATGGGCACTTGGCGTCCAGACAGAAAAGTAAAATGGGCACTTGGCGTGCAGACAGAAAAAATGGGCACTTGGCGTGCAGACAGAAAAAATAAAATGGGCACTTGGCGTGCAGACAGAAAAAATAAAATGGGCACTTGGCGTGCAGACAGAAAAGTAAAATGGGCACTTGGCGTGCCGAGAGCGGTAAAGAAAGCAGTAAAGAAGGAGCCTTGAGGACTCAGGATGAGCGCGGAGGGCTCAGGATGTGCACAGAGGGTTCAGGAGGAGCACAGAGGGGTCATGAGGAGCACAGAGGGCTCAGGATGAGCACAGAGGGCTCAGGGGGGGAGCACAGAGGGCTCAGGATGAGCGCAGAGGGCTCAGGATGAGCGCGGAGGGCTCAGGATGAGCGCGGAGGGCTCAGGAGGAGCACAGAGGGCTCAGGATGAGCGCAGAGGGCTCAGGGGGAGCACAGAGGGCTCAGGATGAGCGCAGAGGGCTCAGGGGGAGCACAGAGGGCTCAGGATGAGCGCAGAGGGCTTACGAGGAGCACAGAGGGCTCAGGATGAGCGCAGAGGGTTCAAGATGAGCGCAGAGGGCTCAGGATGAGCGCAGATGGCTCAGGATGAGCGCAGAGGGCTCAGGAGGAGCACAGAGGGCTCAGGATGAGCGCAGAGGGCTCAGGGGGAGCACAGAGGGCTCAGGATGAGCGCAGAGGGCTCAGGATGAGCGCAGAGGGCTCAGGAGGAGCACATAGGGCTCAGGATGAGCGCAGAGGGCTCAGGATGAGCGCAGAGGGCTCAGGATGAGCGCAGAGGGCTCAGGAGGAGCACAGAGGGCTCAGGATGAGCGCAGAGGGCTCAGGATGAGCGCAGAGGGCTCACAAATTCTGTTGATTGGTTGATTTGAAATGACCGATGCTGCTGTATTGGATTGAGGTACCTGCATACGTTGGTTGATGCAAGGAATGGTGCGTGGAGTAGGAGTGCATGTTATGCAAGGGCATGTTATGCATGTGCATGCAATGCTATGATTTTGGTGTGATGATGCATGTGGTGGAACATTCTTGAGGTTTTCTTTTTGATTTGTTTTTTCTTGATCAGCTTTCTTTTCTGATCATCTGTTTTTTTTCTTTTTGCTATGTGGGGATGCAAATGCAATACTTTGATGCCTGATATGAAATGGTTGATTGGGAAACATAGGCATATGGGATGAATGCATGAAATGCGAATGCAAATGAAATGTTTGGATGCTAATGTTATGATGCATAGTGTAATGATATGAAATGGTTGATTGGGAAACATAGGCATTTTGGATGACATGTGATGAATGCATGAAATGCGAATGTGAATATGATGTGAATGAAATGCTTGGATGCAAATGTTATGACACGGGATGACGTGTTTTTGCTTTTATGATGCAATGCTTTGATGCTTGATGGAATGAGATGGAAGATTTTTTTGCTTTTATCTGTTGCTTCTTTTTTGTTGCCCTTCATGCAATGATGATGTTGGCACGATGCAAACTATGATAAACAAAATGGAACGCCTAAATGCATGAGGCGAAAAATAGGATATGAATGATTAAACATTTTTGTGATGATGAGATGCACGACTTTGAATGCAAGGAATTGAGATGATTATTGACCATTTTGTTGAGAAAAAATGGAATTTGATTCAAACTCCGGTGTTCTCAAGATTTTATTTACAAACAAGCTCACTTGTTTTCTCTTCCTTCCAATGACGACTGAATCTTAAATATCGCCTGACTAACTTGTCTTCTCTCTCTTTGAAGCATTATCTAGTAAGCATGCATAGGGGTGCAAATGTGAATGAGTGAGTCCGTTAACTTGGGATTGGTTTAGGGCCTGGACTTTTATGGCAAGTGAAGGAATGACCGACATGGCTATTGCCGAAGCTTGTGAGGGATCAAGAGATACAAGATTGCCCCAATTCAGGTCTTTGATGAGTGAATAGTTTGCCCCTGTCTAGTGGTGACAACAACTAGGGGCGTAGAAGATGATGAATTGGGAACGCTTCGGCTCTTGGGATGACAGCTGGAATGAAAGGGGTTTTGCTTCAACCCACAGAATTTGATGTTGCCCCGGTCATAACAAAGACAAAGCTGCCCCAATCAGAATGACAAGGTCTTGTTTAGGATAATGAGTTGAGAAATTGCCCCGGTGAGGTTTTTTTATGGGAATGAATGAGGTGAAGGAATGGGAATGCACTTGCCCCGCTTTGGAATGACATTGACAACTGGAGTGACACGGGATGGGCATTGAACAGACTTTCCCAAGACTAGGGTGTGTGGGTGGTGAAGAGAATGCCCCAACTTTTGGGTCTGAGTGGTATTCTCAGTGCAAATTTTTGGTTCTCTACTGATGTCTTGACTTTTGGTGCGAAAGAATCCTTACCTGGTGATCACTAAACCTTGTTTTAATGCATCTTGAACGTGTTTTGGAGTGCAAGTCCCTCCTTTTTTATTTTGTCAGCTTTCTTTTTTCTGACTGTTTGTTTTTGTTTCCTCAGTTCTCTTTTTTTTTTAGGGTTCATTCTTTCTTGATCAGCTTTCTTTTTTCTGATCGTTTGTTTTTCTTTTGAGCAAACACATTGTACATAGATAAGCTTGTTCGTCCTAAGATTAGAATTTGAGTGAACAAAAGCAACCGGTCATTGATCGGAATGGACTTTTCGGGATTGTGGTGTTTTGTGGAGGAAGGAGGGTTAGGCTTAATGAAGTGTTTGAGGCTAAAGGGAGGATGAGTTTTGTTCGGCGTTGATTGACGGTTAATGGTCTATGAGGAAGATGGTTATTGGGCTTGTTTGGGCTCTGTTAAAGCAAATTCGTGTCTCATGGTAGAATGACTAAGGGGTTTGATGTTGAGGCCAAAGGAAGTGTTTGAAGGTTTATGGAACCAGGTGTTGGAATGATGAAGTGTTTGAAGGTTTATTTAGACAAGGATCTCATGTATTTTGTGGTAACATGTACCAGCTCACCACTTACATTTCTTTTGTATTTTGTTTTGGGATTTTCATTTTTGAATCCCCCTTTTTTTTATTTTCTCTTTTTTTTCTTTTCTGTTTTATGATTCTTTTCCTTCTTTGACTCGGGTGAGCTGATAAAAAGTGATGCACTGTTTTTTTATTTGGGGTGATCCTTGTCTAGGGTGATTTTTGGATTTTGGTTTTTCTTGGCTCAAGGTGGGTAGGAAAGGGACTTTCTGGGATTTTGGGTTTTTGAGGAGATGGCCAAACTTCATTTCAAATCCCGATTGCTTATTTCCATAAGACTTAACTTTAGAACAATAATTTATCTATCTTCATGTGTTTGCTCTTTTCCCCCCCCCTTTTTTTTTTGAAAATTTCTTCTTTTATTCTAGTAAAGACATGCCTAAACCACAATGCAACATGCAATTCGTATGCCCTCGTGTCCTACCAAGGTGGGAATCCTAAGTTCTAAGGCAACTTCAAAGGTTCCTCCCATGTAGCTCTATTCACTCCCTTACAAGGCCACCAGAGCTACAGTCCCTTTCACAAAACTCCCCACAAATGCAGCAAACTGCTAGGTGTGAGGCATCATGAAAGAGCACAACTCTGGTTGAAACTTTTGCAAGTAGCCAAACGGACAAAGGTCCTGATGGGCTCTCACTACTCGAATCCACTCTCCTAAGTTTTTGCAGACCTGGGTTATGGTCCCACTCAAAACACATAGTCACAGGGTATAAGTGTAGTGTGTGTCAAGGGCGTTTTCCCTAGCACTACCCCACCTGAAATGAAAACCAGAGCAGTCCAGACAACAGCAAGAAATAACAAGTTATCTACCCTAGGGTTCCATACCTGGAATATCTATAAACAAGGATATTGCTTACCTTAGGAAGAGGAGCCAAGAAGAGGGGATCATGGGGATTGGAAGAATGCATGGGCATAAGCGATAAAATAAAGGGAATAAAGGATGAGACAGGGAACAACATAGAAGAAGACAAATGCATACGCCTACAATCAATGATAAGAAAGAAAGGCAAACAAGGTTTTAATCAAATCAACAATACATTTAAACCACACATTTAAATTAGTTAGGCTTGACCCTCGTCTTTTAAAAAGTGTCCCCAGTGGAGTCGCCAGCTGTTGCACCCCGAAAAATCCCCCTGCTTGGGTTTCTCTTTGTACAACGTGGAAAAATTTGGAGCCGCCACCAATATTTTAATTTTAAGACCAAAACATTGAAAAAAGGTCTTTTGGACAAGGCGGATGGTCTTTTGAAAACTAGAGATATAGGTTCGGGGGTCGATTACGTGCGAGGAAGGTGTTAGCACCGCGCACGTCCTTTCTACCGAAAGGGAACCTCTAATTAAATGTGTGGTTTTAACGTTTGATTTGGAAAATACCTAGATTTGCCTATTTATTTCTTGTTTGAAGATGAATGGGAAAACTTAATGAAAATTTTATTTTTTGAGAGAAAGGGGGAAAAAGGGGTTTTTAGAAAAAGTGCTTGACGGGACATGGCCCGCTCCTACGTATCTCTCGGTGCGATGGAGAATTCAAAGCTACGTAGTTCTTGGGGTAAAAATGTTTGTGGGTTGGTGTTTTTTAATGCAGGGGTTTTAGGACTGTGTGATCTGTGTTGGAGGACCACTGGGGGTCTGAAGGAGCGCTGGAGCTCTGAAGGGCCACTGGGGGCTGAAGGAGCGCTGGGGCTCTGAAGGACCACAGTTCACTTATCCTAAAACGATGATTAACCCGGCCGTGCAACCGACTTAATCCCCTACTTTGAATAAGATTTTTGATTTTTTTATGAAAGAGATGTGTTTGTATTTTTTAATTTAGAAATTGTTTATTTTTGCGCTTGACAGGGGCGTGGCCCTGCTCCTACGTATCTCCGGGTGGAGAATCAAAGGCGATGTAGTTCTAGGTTGTCTTTTTGAAAAGTTTTGTTTTTTTATCTTTTTTTTGGTGAGTTTTTGAAATAGGACGAGCATTAGTGAATGATTAAACTAGCAGAGGCTATGATGAATCACTTACTAAATACTCAAAAGAGAGAGTTGTACCGCTGGTCAAACGAACGGAGGTTCTGATGGACTATTGATAACAACTCGTTTTTTATTATCTTTTTTTTTTAAAGTGATTTTCGAAAGAGATTGATTTGTACGACGATCAAACTAACGAAGGTTATGATGGATCATCGTTTATTATTTTCATGGGGAAAAGGACATTGCCACTAATAGCTAAACGAACGAAGGTTCTGATGAGCTACTAGCAACAATGGGTTTGAACATGATTTTTGTTTGTTTTAATGAAAATGATCGGTTTAGGGGGTGAAAAGAATTTTTATTTGTTGCGCTTGACGAGAACGTGACTCGCTCCTACGTATCCCAAACGGGAATCAAAGCGACGTAGTTCTAACAAAAATGTTTTTGAAGGGTTTGAAAGGGGAAGAGCTTTCGTAACGATCAAGCAAGCAAAAGCTTTGAGTGATCATTACTAATAACCCTTGATGGCGTTCACGACAATCAAACAAGCCAAGGCTTTGAGTGATAGTCACTAATAACTCGCGTTAATTGGAAAAAGGTTTGAAAGATTTTTGGAAGAAAGGGTGAAGGTATTATCAATGATTGATTATAAAAGTTCAAACACGTTCAATAATCACGAAATCATGCATATGTTGAACATTTAATCAAGACTAAACATGCCAATATAATCAAAAGACCCACTTATCAGGGATGCAAGGTAAAGTTCTCAAAGCAAGTGTGTGTGTAGGAGGGAGTGTATTTACCCTAATGACTCTATGCTACAACAGGCATGTAGACTTACGTCTTCATTAGGAGGTCATACACATGGGTGGAATGACATATTGAATCAAGACTTTAAAGTGCATCAAAACAAGCAGGCAATTGATCATAGGCATAGAATGGTCTTAATTAGACTGAGGAACATATGAGCAACGATTTCTCAATAGCATGAACGGAAGGGGGAAATTGCATCAAGGCTAAGGTAAGCCTATCCTTTGCATTTATGAATAAGTGCCCAAAGGCTAATAACACAATCAAAGATGAGGGAGCATCAAGGTTTTGAATAATCTATCCTTTGCAATACCCCATGGACCTTAAACCATAAACCTAACTATCTTTTATTCATTAAGAAGTTAAAAAAGGGGGAGGTTGAATCATCTGAAACCATCTTCACCACTTAGAACATGATGCACTAGGCATAAGTGGGAATCATGTGGTTCATCATCAAAAATGGCATTATAGCTAAGTCAAATCACATGGATCACAATAACTAAATATTAACAAATGAAAAGACTGAAATACCTCTGATGAAGACAGATATTACAACTCTGAAGAACGCAAACCCCGACTAACCCTTGCAGGAGATCAGCTCAGACGGACCAACGGCGCGAATAGAGCAAAAATGAAGCGTAGAACTGGAAAATGAGATTTGCGAGAGTTGTCTTCTCAGATCTCGTGACATCTGTGTGTTTTGAAATGAAAAATGAGCTTCCTATTTATAGGAAATCAGATTTGATCTATTTTAGGAAACTAGGTAATCGATTAGTTGCTCAAATCACTTGAGATGGATAATCGATTATTGGTTCAATTGTTTTCAGGTAAGTAATCGATTAGGTGCTTTAAAAGGGAAAGGGAATAATCGATTATTTGCTTGTTTTCATAGAGCAAATAATCGATTATTTGCTTGAATGAAATAAGAAGGTAATCGATTATTTGCTTTCCTGAGAATATGGACACCTTAATAATCGATTATGTGCTTCAAAAGGGGAAGGGAATAATCGATTATTTGCTTGTTTTCATAGAGCAAATAATCAATTATTTGCTTGAATGAAACAAGAAGGTAATCGATTATTTGCTTTCCTGAAAATATGGATACCTTCCTTATTCATCAAGAATATATTATATGCATGATAAAATCGATTTTATTCTTTCTAAAAAAATTCATAACACATGTGCTTGTCCTATTTTATCTTGCATGCATGAGGTTTATTGAAAAATATTTTCATACAAAATCCTTTTATGAAAAATGACCAAAATGCCCTTTTTGACCCTAAAGCCCTAATTTCCCCAAAAAGTGCATTCTAACCCTAAAAGTGATTTGGAATGGTTTCTAGGACCCAAAAAGCAATGCATGAGTTATTTTTTTTATATTTTTCTTTTTGTGTGGAAAATTAAGGTTTGGACCTAAGCCGGACAAAATTGGGGTATGACAAACCTGAGTAAAAAGTAAAACGTTTACTTACAGTTACTTTTTTTGTTTTAAAATTTAAATTTAAATAAAAAAAAGAGAGCTTCACGTTCCCCCAAACAAGCTTCTCCATGTTTTCTTCTTCGCACGTTCGTTCTTCTTCGCCGCTTCTTCGCAGGTCTTCTTTTACGTCGCAACGCTTCCTGCTCATCGCTCTCCCTTCTCTCACGCATCTCTTGCGTCTCTTTTCTGCATATTTCCTCTTGCATCTTCCCAGCAGGTCAAGTTCATGATTTTTTATACTCTGTTATTTTCATTTTTTATTCAAACTCTATTATTCAAACTCTGTTATTCAAACTCTTTTATTTAAACTCTTTCTTATTCAAACTCTGTTATGGTAATTTCTTAAAGAAAAACCTAATTTTCAACATTTTTTTTGTTGCAGCCTTTGTTCTGCTTGTGCTCTGTTTGTAATAGCTTAATTAGTTTTTCGTGACTTATAAGTTAAGATTATTAGTTGTGTTTTATCAACTTATGACTTAGCGATCTTACTATTAATTAAGTTTTTAAAGTATTTATATATAATACATCTCCAATATATGTGTTTCATGAATTTTGTATAATCTTACGATTATAGTTACGATTCCACGATTTGTGATTTTACATCTTCTTTCTGATTATATGTATAATCTCGATTTTGACTACCTTGACTGTAAGGACAACCCAATACTTATTGCTCTTGTGGCGTAGATGCTAGACAAGGCATGACTTAAAAATCAACGTCAAGATAAAATTTTAATCCTCTCCACCAGGTTCGGGCCATGAGGAAAATACATTCAAGATAAAACTTTGATTTACACCTAGTGTCAACAAATCCTATCCTCTATATATATATATATATATATATATATATATATATATATATATATATATATATATATATATATATATATATATATATATATATATATATATATATATATATTAGTCATATTAAAATCAAGCATTTCCTCTACCCTTACCTCCTATTAATGAAGTAAACCAAAGATACAAATTTGCTAGATTTTGGGGGCATGACCATGATAACCCCTAACCACCTACACATTTGATGCAACATAAGAAGGAGAAATCACACTGGGAGAAGAGATGGTCAGTCTTTAGAACCCTCGAGCAGAATGGGCAATAAGCGTCATTTATGTTATTATGGTGACTCGTCGCCGAAATAGGTTTTGACAATGGTAAACTATGTAAGAGCAACTTCCAAGAGAAGACTATTACCTTAGACGAAGCCAAGTTAGCCCATTAGTCCCACCAGAGAGAGGTTTCTAAACAAGAGATTTGAACGAGGTAATAGAGTAGGCAGATTTAAATGAAAACATATACTTCCACTTGACCCTTCCCGAGATCAACCACCCTCCTTAGAAGGGAGTTAAGCACCCCCTTAGTAAAGAAAGTAGATTGTCTACTAAGCCCTCTTCCCACACCAATAACATTCTCCGCGCATAATTAAGACTCCATTACCAAAGCTCCCTCACCCAACTTACAACTGCAGAGACCATGATACTATGTTGAGTAAATTAGGAAAAGGAGACAAATATTCCTTAATTGTATATGTATGTACATGTTATGCTATTATTTATAAAGGAAATACAACGAAAGAAGACATCAAGCCAATTTTCCTGATAGTAGAGCCTAGGAAAAGCAGTCCAAAGAGAAATAGCACCGATTGACCCAATGATCATGCCTAGAAGGAAAGTGACGACCCATTCTTCGCCTTTCTCCAAACACATCCCATGAACCAATCGAATATCTCACCCTTTCCATCTCTTGACCCTACAGATGTCTTCCACCAAAAAGAATCTTCCTAGCATCCCCCACCACATGATGTTTCGGAGATGAGACTATGCCCTCGTCATATCTGGCTGAACGAATCTTCGACTAGTAACTAGCACTAATGGAAAAAAGACATTAAAAAGCATCAATTAGCATCGGTTGTTTGAACAGTCGATGCTAAAGGTTGAACCGGTGGCATTTTTGTAATTAAACGGATGGTTTTAATTTTGGCGCTTACCTTTAGCATCAGTTGTGTAAACAACTGATGTTAAAAGTCCTTGCGCTGGACATTTAGCATCGGTTCTTTATACAACCGATGTTAAAAGTCCTTGCGCTGGACATTTTGCATCGGTTCTTTATACAATCGATGTTAATTGTGTATGTCTAACACATTTAGCATCGGTTGTATAAACAACCGATGCTAAAGGTCCGTATGTATCTCGCTAAATTCTCACTCTCTCGTCACTCTCACTGAAACTCTCACTCTCGTTGCTCTCGTTCTCTCATTCTCGTCACTTTCGTCACTCTCGTTCTGTCACTCTCGCACAAAGCCACGCTGTCACGCGAAACCTTTCTCTTCCACGTCGTCACCGTTGAATCTATCTTCAAGCTTCAGTTGCTCGTTGTTTAGAAATCTTGGAAACGTTCAGAATCTTCGAGCCATTAATGCCAAAAATTTTCAAGCTTCTGTGAGAATGGTAAGCATCTTCGCTCTCTCTTCCTCTCCGTTCGTTTTCGTTTTCGTTTTCTCTGCTCTCTCTTGAAACCCTAAGTTTCGATTTCCTTGTTTGAAGCTTCTGTGAGAGTGGTAAGCTTCTGATGATGGATCCACGTTTCGTATGCATACAGTGAATCCATTGACAGCTCTAGGATGTCTTAACTTCATTTTTCTCATTTTGGAAGTAATAAACCGTGGACTATGACAGTTTTGTAGAAAAGGGTTTACTTCAAACCATAAAATTGCATCTGTCATTGTGAATATTAGGAACTTTTATCACAGTAGGCAATATTTATTTCAGCTTTCTCTGATTTGACCACAATGCCATTTTAATTTGCTCATCATATCTGGTTGTAGAAAACCTCTCTGCCCTGTCTCTATATTTGGCTGCATACAGTGAATCCATTGACAACTCTAGGATGTCTCATGTTCATAATGGCACCCTTTCCATCCAATATCAAGATTCTTATCAAGATATATGCATGAGTTCTATTTGACAGAATTAAGAGAGATTTACATGGATTTTGGATTTGTTGTCATATATGATACATCCTAGAGTTAGGACTGAATATAGGGATAGGGCAGAAAGGCTTTCTTGGGCTTTGATTCTTGTGTTGTTGATGTAAATAATAAACCTTTGCATTATACCTTTCTTCTTCAATTCAATTTCTTCATCAAACACACATAAAAATGGTCCCTCTGAAATCAACAATTTGCTTCTTGCATTGGCGCCATTGGTCTATGACTGTTAGAGTTTTTTTTACTAAGATGAATGAATACGATTTCAGGTGCACCTGACTTCATATTGGTCTCCTTGCTTTAAAGTTGATTTCTTTGATACATAATAACAAATTTCTTTGAAACAACTGATGCTAAATGTCCGTTTTAGAGACATTTTGCCTCGGTTGTTTCAAACAACCGACGCTAAAAGTCCCCTTTGAGACATTTAGCATCGGTTGTTTCAAACAACCGACGCAAATGTCAATTTTAGACATCTGAAATAGTTTTTAATGTGACATTTAGCATCGGTTATCTGAACACCCGATGCTAACTGTGACATTTAGCGCCGGTTAAATAACCAATGCTAAATGTATGACATTTAGCATCGGGTGATTTAGCGTCGGGTGATAACCGATGCTAAATGTCCAATTTAACCGGCGCTAAATGTCTTTTCTGCACTAGTGTAGGTTGATCAATCAGATGCCTTTAGTGCGAAAATTGTTGTGCAAGTATACACAGTCAATAAAAACATAATATAATGATAAGTGAGATTGTTCCCACAATGATTGCTTATATTAACTTCCATGTTTTTAGGCTAGTACTTGAGTTAATGAGTAAAAATAACAAATAACAAATAAAACTAAGGTAAATTTTCAATGGATAGTAAACACTAAAGTTATCTGCTAAAAATAGATGTTAAATAGCCAAGGCTCAGTTCAATAAGTTCTCCCCAATTGACTTATTGCTACAAATACCGCTATCATAACACCAGTGCGCTGAATATAAAATTGGGCTTTCAAGCCACTATTAAGCAGAATGTTGCTAAGATATCCTTATTCCTAAACTCTCATTAGGCCCATTCTATAGTTTTTATAACATGATTCAGAATACACTATGCTGTTGGTGTAATATTCTTATGTTTACCAAGATTGATAATATTCCTGTTACCTAACTACCATAATACCTTGTGAAATCAGTGATTTAGCCCCTTCCAATAGTTAAACCATGTTACCTTAACAAAATTGCGCAGGTTTAGAAAGAGTTTACGGCATAAAAACACACAACGTTGAAGGTACTAGAAACACAAGAAAGGAGGATTTGAGTTGTGTTGACCGTTTTTAAAAATCTTTTTCTTAAGTTAAAAAGTGTTTACTATCAAAACATTTAACTCCATAAATCAAAGTATTTAGAAAGTGAAGTTAAACTGTAATGAACATAACAATATAAAGAGGTGAAGGAGAAGGGTTTACTTCAAACCATAAAATTGCATCTGTCATTGTGAATATTAGGAACTTCTATCACAGTAGGCAATATTTATTTCAGCTTTCTCTGATCTGGATTTTGAAAGAGTTATGTTGAAATCGTCTAATCTTCATGTTTTGACTGGTACGTGATGTTTTGCTGCATACAGTGAATCCATTGACAGCCCTAGGATGTCTTAACTTCATTTTTCTCATTTTGGAAGTAATAAAACGTGGACTATGACTGTTTTGTAGAAAAGGGTTTACTTCAAACCATAAAATTGCATCTGTCATTGTGAATATTAGGAACTTCTATCACAGTAGGCAATATTATTTCAGCTTTCTTTGATCTGTCCACATTGCCATTTTAATTTGCTCATCATATATGGTTGTAGAAAACCTCTCTGTCCTATCTCTATATTTTGCTGCATACAGTGAATCCATTGACAACTCTAGGATGTCTCATGTTCATAATTGCACCCTTTTCATCAAATATCAAGATTCTTATCAAGATATATGCATGAGTTCTAATTGACAGAATTAAGAGAGATTTACATGGATTTGGGATTAGTTGTCATATATGATACATCCTAGAATTAGGGCAGAATATAGGGATAGGGCAGAAAGGCTTTCTTGGACTTTGATTCTTGTCTTGTTGAAGTAAATAATAAACCTTTCCATTATACCTTTCTTCTTCTATTCAATTTCTTCATCAAACACACATAAAAATGGTCCCTCTTAAATCAACAATTTGCTTCTTGCATTGGCCCTATTGGTCTATGACTGTTAGAGTTTTTTTTTACTAAGATGAATGAATACTATTTCAGGTGCACCTGACTTCATATTGATCTCCTTGCTTTAAAGTTGATTTCTTTGATACATAATAACAAATTTCTTTGAAACAACCGATGCTAAATGTCCGTTTTGGAGACATTTTGCATCGGTTGTTTCAAACAACCGATGCTAAAAGTCCCCGCTAAAAGTCCCCTTTGAGACATTTAGCATCGGTTGTTTCCAACAACCGACGCAAATGTCATTTTTAGACATCTGAAATAGTTTTTAATTTGACATTTAGCATTGGTTATCTGAACACCCGATGCTAAATGTGACATTTAGCGTCGGTTAAATAACCGATGCTAAATGTCTGACATTTAGCATCGGCCGATAACCGAAGCTAAATGTCCAATTTAACCGACGCTAAATTTCTTTTCTGCACTAGTGTATGTTGATCAATCAGATGCCTTTGTTGCGAAAATTGTTGTGCAAGTATACACAGTCAATAAAAACATAATATAATGATAAGTGAGATTGTTCCCACGATGATTGCTTATATTAACTTCCATGTTTTAAGGCTAGTACTTGAGTTAATGAGTAAAAATAACAAATAAAAAATAAAACTAAGGTAAATTTTCAATGGATAATAAACACTAAAGTTATCTGCTTAAAATAGATGGTAAATAGCCAAGGCTCAGTTCAATAAGTTCTCCCCAATTGACTTATTGCTACAAATACCGCTATCATAACACCAACGCGCTGAATATAAAATTGGGCTTTCAAGCCACTATTAAGCAGAATGTTGCTAAGATATCCTTATTCCTAAACTCTCATTAGGCTCATTCTATAGTTTTTATAATATGATTCAGAATATCCTATGGTGTTGGTGTAATATTCTTATGTTTACCAAGATAGATAATATTCCTGTTACCTAACTACCATAATATCATGTGAAATCAATGATTTAGCCCCTTCCAATAGTTAAACCACGTTACCTTAACAAAATTGCGCAGATTTAGAAAGAGTTTACGGCATCGAAACACACAACATTGAAGGTACTAGAAACACAAGAAAGGAGGATATGAGTTGTGTTGACCGTTTTTAAAAATCTCTTTGTTAAGTTTAAAAGTGTTTACTATCAAAACATTTAACTCCATAAATCAAAGTATTTAGAAAGTGTAGTTAAACTGTAATGAACATAACAATATAAAGAGGTGAAGGAGAAGAAGGGTATACACAAATATTTTTATCTTTGTTCACAACACTTGTTGCTACATTTAGTCCTCCCCTCACGAAGAGATTTCACTTTATTCACTCGAAGGACTTAATCGACGAAAACCAAGTATTGTTTGCTCTACCTCTCCACGAACTGTGAGCATTCTTTACCCACCTCTCCAGGCTATACCACTAGAACCTTCTAGTCTTTTCAACCTTATGGCTAACTGTCGTTGAGGAATCGAGTGTTTGCCTGTCTTTTAATTTCAGACTGTGTTTAAAAAGAGTTTGCCTCTACTGGGCAGGGTTACGATAAGATGAGTTTGTATTTGAATGATACAAAGTCTTTCAAAGGATATTACTCTCAGAGAGGGGATATTACAATTTAATCCTATATCAATTCAAGTGTATTCAACAACTCGTTTGATTTACATCATTATCTAAAATCTCTTAATTTAGGAGGATAAACATTTAAGCTCTAGATGATTCGTTCTTTAATTCAGACGCTTTGACCATCAGGCATTGTGGCGTTCTGCTTCTTTGAGTCGGATGCTTTGGCCTTCTTGGGAAGTCACACCTTGACGTCTATTATTGTTTTCAGCAGACACTTGATCTTCATAGCTTTCACTGGATGTTTCTCAAACAAATGCTTTCCCTTCAACAGATGCTTCTGTGCTCAGATGCCATCTTCTTTAGTATAGGCGTTTGTGGAGTTGCATAACACGCTTGATTAGATGATTCTTCTGGATTAAATGCTTTGCCTTTGGGCTTCTTCAACGTAGTCAATCCTTAACTTCATTCATTGTCTTTAAGTAGCCACGTATCTTCTATTGACTATATATCCTTTGGATGCATTTGTATAGTCTTGAAAAAGTGCATATCTTCTGTTGTTAGTTATTATAGAATATCGTGCACATTGAACAAACTGTTAGTAGACAAATTATTCTTCGAACCAATCTGATTCTTACAAAGATAATAGTGCTTTAACAGTATTCATAACATTCATCGGTTGGTTTCAAAATACATCACATAAGTCTTGACTAAAGGGGAAATCAACTCAAAATGAGCTTAAATAAATAGAAATAGCACTTAAACTGCCAAAATGAAGTCACTACAAAGCTTACAATTTAATATTTAAAACAAGAACAGTAGAGGAAAAGATAAACTTAGTAGGTAGCTAAAGTGAGCTCCTACTGCCATCAATTTGCTCCCTTCATCTATACCCAGTGCTACAGAAGCAGGCTTCAGCAGAATGAACTCCAACAACAGAGTTTAAGCAACCAAAAATGGATATGAACAGGGGTGAAGATGATGGTAAGTGGAGTGTGGCGGTTGAGGTGGCAAAGGGTAAAATTCTGGACCTAGAGATTGATGTGTAAGGGAATGTGTGTCTTTTTAGGGTAAAGGTCCTTTAAATAATACTTTATCTTTCCTTTTACACATAGTAAACAACTACTAAGATGTATAGGTCAACAAAGGAAGGTGGGAAATGACCCATAAAATCAATACCCCAAACATCAAATAATTCAATATCTAAAATATTGTTCAAAGACATTTCATTTCTGTTTGAAATATATCATGCCCTTTAGCTCCTATCACAACTCTTAGCATATTCATGAGCATCTTTAAATAAGGAGAGCCATAAATAACCCATTTGGAGGAATGGCAATGCTTCAAAATGTCATCCACTTCTTTAGTTACACATCTCCTTAGTGGTTAGTTTGGACACTTCTTTTAGAGGTAAGGTTCATCCCAAAGGTATTGTTTGGTCATATCGAACAACATTTTCCTCTGTTGAGAATTCATTTCTAGTGGCATCACATCACTCGCCAAGTAGTTTACCAAATTTGTATAACATGGTGCTATTGTTACAACCGTGATAGCTTCCGCAACACATAACAGATTCTCGCCAGGGAAATTCTCCTTGATTGTTGGCCCAAATGAGGTTTGGTTTTCCTCTAGAATTCTGGACAAATGGTCAGCAACCTAATTCTTTATTTATACCTTATCTCCAAATCAAATTTTTGGAGAAGAAGAACCCACCTAATGAGGCTTGGTTTTACATCCTTCTTTGAAATGAGGTATTTAATGGCTGAACGGTCTATATAAACTGTTACCTTGGCTTCCATAAGGTAAGATATAAACTTATCAAAGAAAAAGACCACAACTAAGAGCTCTTTGCCTCTTTTTCAATAGTGGAAGTGGTAACTACTAACTCAAATATTATAATTGAAATAATATCAACACATCAAGTTTAACCATTGTATTACACCTAAAGAATGCATAAATCAATTATAAATATTCAAAATCAATTTATTACATTTTAACATACTTTTTTGGACAATTTCAACTAACTTTATATTTTAAAACAATTAAATGGTGGTTGTTATGGATAGTAGGAATTAGTGGATGTCCACCCTTAGGCTTCCACATTCCACTAAGTCCCTTTAGTAATAGGATTGTTAGTGGCTTTTGTTGATTGACCATTCACTTGCCTATTTGTGTCCTATAAATAGGACTCATATTCTAGTGTAAAAGGACTTTTGATGAACATAATGGAAATACTCTCTCATTATTTGTATGTCCTATAAATAGGACTCATATCACTACAAGAAAATCGCTCATTTGCGACGGAAATTTCCGTCGCAAATGGGCTTTTTTCCGTGGCAAATTCGCTTTTGCGACGGCATTTGCGACGGACTAAAAGTCGTCGCAAAACAGCTCGTCGCAAATGCTTTGCGACGGAACTCCCCGTCGCAAATTGTTCGTCGCAAATCCGTCGCAAAGCCGTCGCATATATCCGTGGCAAAGTCGTCGCAAACTCTGACAACTTTTCATCGCAAAGCCGTCGGAAATTTTTAAAAAAAAATTAAAAAAAAATTTAAATTATGCATTTTATGTAGCTTAATTGTAAGGGAACGTTTTTTCCATAATAAAATCAAAGCCCAAGCTGTTATAAAATCTGTTACAAAAGATTTAAAGCATTAAATCTGTTACAGTTGTTACTATGAAGTAACTAACTGAAACAAACCCCTTAGGGGTCTTTACAATGTATATATAGGTATATGATGTACAGAACTGTAACATAGAAATTACAATTAATAAACAATTACATTTTCAGTTTTACATTGCTTCCATTCTTCTTCTCTTCTGCCTTTTCTCTTCAAGTTCTGATAGTGAGTTTTGAGAGGATCTTCAAGGTGTGAAACCTCACAAAACAATAGAACAAAAGAAATTAGTCTTTGTTCACAACAATCATATTTAGAAAGGAAGAATCAGCCAAGATAAGTGAAAGAAAGGGAAGTTATACCTAGGTGGTGAAGATCCGTCTTCTCAGCAACTCCAAACATACACATACAGCAATACAAAGAAACACAAAGTTAGGGTTTTTGTTCAAGAATCGTAAAACAGAAAAGCAAACTGAACAAGGTGTGAAAAGAAGTTCTACAAACTAATAGTGCATAAATACACTATCAGAAACTACATTACTACACTGTAACATTATCCCCTCAAACACATGGTGCATAAATACACTATCAGAAACTACATTACTACACTGTAACAAACTAAATAATCTCTAAGCCTAAATACGGAAAAGGCTGCACAAACTACCAAGGGCATAAATACACATATCAGAAACTACATTACTACACTGTAACATTATCCCCTCAAACACATGGTGATTAAATATGAATCATCCAACATTATGGGACAAGGATACTGTACTTAGATTGTCACCTACCTATAGAACCAAGGATACTGGTTCTAGCATCTTATATTGATAAATGGATTAAACCTTGAGTCGTGCAAGCAGTGAGACATTGCATTCTGTGAGAAATTTTAACGTTATCGTCTATATGCCTTCTGTGAGACATTGCTTCCAGAACTTGCTTCTCAGCTGCAGCTTTCCTAGGAGAACCCACAGGAGCCTTGCGGAACTGGCAAAGAACAATGAAGATGAAGTCAGGACACAATATAATAAACAAAAATGAAGTCCAACAAAATAACTATTAGCAGACAACAACCCTTGTTATCAGCAGACAAAATCATGGAAATTATATACAACAAAAGAAACAAGAAGTTATATACAACAAAGTAAAGCTCAGAAAATACAATAGACCTTAAGTAAAAGTAAGAGTCTTTAAGGTTAAAGATCACATGTTCAGCTCAAAACAAAATGCAACAAGAACATCATACAAATGAAGCTGCCCAAATGAAAACAACACGAAGCAAAAGCAATAAAGACCCATTTGGACTAAGATAATAAAAAGACAACTTTACAATTTGTAGGAGAACGGATAACAAATTCACATGACTGTCTATCTGAACTCCAACTATTATTTACCCAAATAGCAAATTCACTACCAAAGAATATTCTATAACAATAACAAATGAATAAACTAAAGCAAAAACTAACTTACACTACAACATTTGGACCCTACGGCAACGCCTAATTTTGCAACGCCAAAAAAACCGTTGCCATAGACATCAATGGCAACGGTTTTTTCACCCCGTTGCTGGTTCATTTTTTTTTCAAATATTTTTATTGGCAACGGTTCAAAACTGTTGCCATATAGTCTATAGCAACGGTTTTTTGTTTAATCATGAGGCAACGGCTCATAAACGTTGCCATATGGTCTACGGCAACAGTTTTTTGTTTAAGCTTTAGGCAACGGCTCATAAACGTTGCCATAGAGAAAATTATTAAAAAAAAAATCCATTCCTTTCTCTAACCCACTACACCCACTACGCAGAGCCCTAATTCACTTTCTCACAAATCTCACCCTCCCCCATGCGAACTCCTTCAGCTCTCTCACAAATCTCACCCTCCACCGTCCCACCGTCCCAACTCACCCTCCACTCCCGTGTCCTCTTCTCCTTCATCTTGTGTGAAGCATAATTTCTCCTTCTCACCCTCCATTGCCTCCCACCGTCCCAACTCACCCTCCACTCCCGTGTCCTCTTCTCCAGTCTATTCCTCCTCATCTTATTTCAACACCCCACCGTGTTTCCTTCACCATCCCTCCCAACAGACCTCATCTCCAACAACTCAGATCGCCTCTCACGGCAGATCGGCGTCGCTGTGAATGTTCCTCAGATCTAACATTGCGCCACTTCCAAAGATCTCTGCATGCGTTGCTCCTTCATCACAAAAATCATCTTCATCATTCCTTTTCTCTCTTCTCACAAGTCACAACCCTCACAAACCCTCACGTTCTCAGCGATTACCCTAAGTTCACACCAAGATCGTTAAAACTCAAACCAAGGCAACATTCACGATTTCAGCGATTTTGGAAGTCAGATTTCTCCAAGCAAGAGTTCAGCGATTTTGGGTTTAGGTTTCAGCGATCTCGACCCTCTTACCTGAGGAAATGGGTCGTCGAACACAAGCTCCGTACTGTTGGTAAATTTCTCAATCCCCTACTTTATTTCATTTGATTTTATTCAAATATCTTTTGTTTTTAACTTTTCAAGAAATTGAGTTTAGGTCATTGATGAGTCTCATAATTGAATGATTCATTAATTGTATCTAAACGTTTTTCTATTATTTTTTTCAATTCTAATTATCTATGGCAACGTTTTTGAAGTGTTGTATTTGTTGGTGTAGGCAACGGTTTTTGCTGGTTGCCATATTTTGCAACGGTTTTTAAGTGTTGGCATAAGTGGCAACGGTTTTTACTTTATCAATGAAAACGGTTTTAGAATGTTTACAATTTGGCAACGGTTTTTATTTGAATATATAAGGCAACGGTTATCCAGTGTTGCAATATCTGGCAACGGTTTTGAAGTGTTGCCATATTTGGCGACGGTTTTAAAGCGTTGCCATAACTGGAACGCTTTAAAACCGTTGCCATAGCGTGTAAACCAAAACCGTTGCGTTTCAGCTGTCAATGGCAACGGTTTTGCGTTTGCGTTGCCTTAGGGAACAAAAAACCGTTGCCTTTAGTTTAGGCAACGGCCGCAACAACAACGGTTTCAAAACCGTTGCCAAAGGTTATGGAAACGGTTTTTTGGCTTAAGGAGACGGTTTTCGACCGTTGCCATAGGGTCTAAATGTTGTAGTGTTAGATGATATATGACTGTCTATGATGTCAAGAAAATAGCAAACAGATTGGGATAATTGTCCCTAATTAGTAAACCCATTTATTGTCTTAGAACAGATCATGCTCAATAATAAAGCAAAAACACTACAAGAAAATCGCTCATTTGTGAGAAATAAGTGAGAAAGAAAAGAGGAGTAACGAGAAGAGAGGAATTTATTACCTTTCTGTAGCCAAGTTTGTGTTGTTGTATTGCTGGTCCTCACCTTCAAATCAACACAAATAGAAAGTCAGAAATATACATATAAAGTTTGAGTGAAAGGAAGAAAGAAATTGAGAGAACAAAAGAGTTTAGAGGAGTATTACCTTTATTGAAGTTTCAGGTAGTGTCTTCACAAGTGGTGAAGTCTCTCAACGGATTCAAGTCTCATTTGAGTGCGTGTAAACAGATTGAGAATCGCAAAGTTAGGGTTCTCATCGAAATACAACGAAAGTACAATCAAAGATCGGATTCGCAGCTTCACAAAATCAGAAATTAAAGAATCAAAACAAAGGGGTTTTGATTCATACCTGTTTGGTGTTTAAATTGTAGCTCCATTGCTGCAGTTTCAGCTTTGATTTCTGCAAGAATCAAAGCATCAGTTGAAAACCTAGCAGAGAATAGAAGAAAGAAGCGAGAGAGAAGAAGTTCAAATAGGGAGAGAATACCTGAAAGCTATAATCTCAACAAACTCAGTTTCTATCTGAAAAAACAATAAGAAGCCTTGGCAGCAGCACAAACATCCAAACCTTTTAAACAGTGCTTCTTGTCAGAGTCCAAACCTTTTAAACATCCACACCTACATCTATTATTTATGAACCACCTACCAAAGTCTCAAACAGTAAGCACCAAAAGTATAATTCATAATCAAATGCTCATTTTAGTGCTTATAAAAAAATGCTCATTTTAGTAAAACGGGAAAAACCAAACCCCCATGTTAAACTAAATATCTTCAAGCAGAGAACAAGTAGAAGAAAACTCTTACATTCTTCAATGTTAAACAAACTCATAAATTAACAATAATAATTTATAAAACTCAACTACTCGTGTATGGATGGATAATCATAAGACATAATTAATTAAACAAATGCAACACAATAGCAAAATAACATACACAGATTTAAGTCACAGAAACTAAGAGAATGGAGGGTTATTTTGCATACCAGTGCTTCCACCAGTTTGACCAGATTCCTTGCAGAAGGATACCAAATTCCCTGCAGAAGGATGCCATGGTAGAGTGTACCTTGCATGCACCATAACACAAATAGTGAGTGTGAGTGTTATTCATAAACAGAAAAGAGAAAACAAGAGAAAGTAAAAAAGAGAGAAGGTGAGATTATACCTTCAGTGGTTCTTGCAGCTTTGCATTCTTCACAAGTGGTGAAGATCCTTGCACGTCCAGAGGTTACAAAGTACATACAGCAGCAATTAACACAAACAATTAGAGCTTGTGTTGAAAATCAAGACAGATTCAACAATAAGAAAGAAAACAGTAAATAGAAGGAATTTATACATTTGGTTGAAGTCTTGATTTGTTCATACTGAGTATCTAAACCTGTAGCAACAAAACCCAGATTTAGGTTTTCCTAGAACAACCAACACAGCAAGAAACCAGAGGAAGATTAGTAGAATAATACCTTCGTTGTTCTTGTTCTTACGTCCGATTCAAAACCCAGCACATAGAAACCTGTAAACACACCAAACAGAAGTTAGGGTTTCAATTCAGAAGTGAAAACGCAAAGAAATAAAGAAGAAAACTAAGTGTTATACCTTTGCATAGCCATTAACTCAGCTTAACTGAAAGAATCAAGCACTGATTACGGTAACCTTCGAAAACCGAAGGGTTTGTAAGTGACAAACCTCAGAACTGCTGATTCAGTTCACAAACCATAGGGGTTTTGCATCATCATCATCAAGCATCATCATAGGTGTGAGATTGAAGAGTTTCAACGCTTCAATCACTGAAAAATCAGTGAGAACATCAAAAACCCTAAGCGAACAGTGAGAGAGAGAAGAAGAGAACCAGAACAGAAGGTTTTGTGTATAACCAGTAAACGAAGCCCCGTGATGCATCATTGAAGCAAAATCACGCTTCAATCATCAAGTTTGCTCAAGATTTGAGCAAATCCTAGAAGCAAAACCCAGCAGAGAACGAGAGAAGAAGAACATATAAAGAGAAAGATCTGAAGAACAGTGAATAGAAGAGAGGAAACGAAGGGAAGAAACGCGACAGTGAGGGAGAGGAAAGGGTGAGCGTGAGCGTGAGGGCGAGGGAGAGGAAAGGGGAGAGGGTGAGGGAGAGGAAAGGGGAAAGGGTGAGCGTGAGGAAGTGAATAGAAGAGAGGGTGAGTGAAGAGATAATATGGTTCGCGTGATTTAAAATTAGAATTAACATTTGCGACGAGCTTGCGACGAACTATCCGTCGCAAGTTTGCGACCAACATCATTGCCCGTCGCAAATTAGTGACGAACATGTCTTCCCGTCGCAAATTATGAGCGGGATTGTTCCCGCTGATGCACAATTTCACTTGCCGTCGCAAACCCGTCGCAAATTAGCGACGGGTACCTGTCCGTGGGAAACTTTCGTAGCAATATAGGCTTATTCTTGTAGTGTATTCTAGTGTAAAAGGACTTTGATGAACATAATGGAAAGACTTCTTCTTCTTCTTCTACATAGGCCGGGGCAGCGGTCTAACAAGTACTGTCGGTATCATCGAAGTAAAGGACATGACACCAATCGCTGCAATGCTTTGAAAGATGACATTGAGGATCTAATCAAGAAGGGGAAATTGAGCCAGTACATTGCTAAGCTACCTCGACAGGAAGGAGAGGTTAAAGAAGAAAAGGACGACCCTAAGAAGAAGGGTAAGGCTCGACAAAAGAAGGAAGGATGCTTGGAGGACGAGTGTGATTTTCGAAAGTCTAAAGGTCGGCCGGTAGTGATGGTCATCTTAGGAGGATACCCCGATGAAGCATCGGGTAAGACTATGAAGAGAAAGTGGAAGGAGATCATGAGTGCTGCTTCCACCTCGGCAGTAACCTCACTTCCGGTCCGACCTCCTTTAGCGTTTGGTGATCATGATTTGCTAGATGGCAAGCCAAACAAGCATGTGCCTCTTTTGATCAAGGCGGTGATGGCCAACCATGAAATAAAGAGAATCCTTGTTGATCAAGAAAGCTCGGCAGATATCATCTTTATCGATCTCGTGAGAAAGCTGCAAATTTCTGAAGAAGACTTCACCCCTTATAGGGGATCGGATCTTTCGGATTTCAACGGGTCCCAGACGAAACCACTCGGCTATTGGGAAATGATGGCCACCTATGGCGAAGAGCCATTGGAGAGTTGTTCTGTATCGAGCAGCTTTTTGATCGGCTGCTGTTGGTAGGTCTCTTGCTGTCCTGACAGGAGGTCAGTGAGCGCCCGGGGGGGGGGGGGGTACCTGCAAGCCACTCCGACGCTCAAGTCAGTATATCGAATATATGAGTGAAGGTACTAAGGATTAGAGATTCAACCTTTCTAAGGGCAAAGTTTGCCTTTATTTATAGGAAATCGTGCCCTCTTGCGGATCGCCGGATGGGTAGAGTCGATCTTGACCGTCCAAGTGTGTTGGGCTCGCATGAGGTGGATATGGGCTGAATTCGTTGGGCTGATCCATATGACTTGCTAAGCGCACCTCCTGGTTTTGCTAATGGGACCCTCTGGTTGACTCCAGAACAGTTGCCCCCCAAGCCGAGATTACTCCGGAGGATGGTCTTGGCTTGAAGGATTTTCGTCGATTTTCCGGCTCTGCAAGGTTACGCGGGACACTGCCTTTGTAGCGGCCGTGTTCTGTCATAGGAGAAATATTTTCTAAGTGCTGCTTCTTCTGTTTTGTCGGGTAGTTTGAGAATATTTTGTCGCGACCGTGACTCAGACCTCCTTCTGTGTAATCCATGTGCCCGGCACCAAGCTAGGGTGACGTATCCTGATGTTGGCGTCGCCTTGTGTCAAGTGCTCTGAGGTTGCCGCCCTCTTGGGTGCCCTGTGCCATGCCCCCCTGATGTTGGTGCCCTCTTGGGCACCTTGGGCCAAGGTGCTAAGACATCCCGATGCTGGTGCCCTCGTGGGCGTCTTCCCGGATGCTTGTTTGTTTTTGAGAGTTGGCGCCCTGCTGGGTGCCTTGGGCGTTGTTCCCTGCTAGCGTGTGCTGGATGGCTTATCATGGAGCAGATTTTGCGAGACAAGGTTCGGTGCTCTCGTGAGCGTCTTACTACATAGTGCTGACCACCCTGCCGCGAAGGATTTGCTTTCAGACTACTCCCTGCCAGGTGCCCCTCTGCTGGGCGCCGCTTGCTCCTGCCAGGCGCCCTCATGGGCGCTGGTTGCTTCTGTCAGGCGCCCTCCTGGTCCTGACAGGCGCCCTCATGGGCGCTGGTCACTTCTGTCAGGCGCCCTCCTGGTCCTGACAGGCGCACTTTTGGTCCTGACAGGCGCCCTCCTGGTCCTGACAGGTGCCCTCTTGGTCCTGACAGGCGCACTCTTGGTCCTGACAGGCGCCCTCCTGGTCCTGACAAGCGCCCTCCTGGTCCTGACAGGCGCCCTCTTGGTCCTGACAGGCGCACTCTTGGTCCTGACAGGCGCCCTCCTGGTCCTGACAGGCGCCCTCCTGGTCCTGACAGGCGCACTCTTGGTCCTGACAGGCGCCCTCTTGGTCCTGACAGGCGCCCTCCTGGTTGTTGACCTGTGTAGACGTGTACTTGGTACTTCGCTTTATTTTTCGCTGCTCATCTTGTCTTTTTTGTGTTTTTAAGCACGTCTTAAGGTGACGGGCGTATTGGGCTTGTACGTCGTGGATATGGGTCAAGTCGATTTGCCAGATCTGTGGCGTTGGGTGAAACGCTAACTCCTATGAGTAGGCGGATATTTGTCTTGTGGTCCACATTTTTTTATTTTAAAAGTAGGGGACCAATCCATCATTGGAGCACTTTCTTTAAGGAGGAGGAAGGAGTAGACTCCACTTGTTTCAACGTCTTTTCTTCCTGGTAAGTATTTGTTGTTCGTTACCGCGTAGTTACGTTGTTGACAGTGCCCTCCTGCCAGGCACCCTCATGGGCGCTGGCTGCCTTGACTGGCGCCCTGCCAGGCGCCCTCCTGGGTGCTGGCTGCTCCTGACTGGCGCCCTGCCAGGCGCCCTCATGGGCGCTGGCTGCCTTGATTGGTGCTCGGCCAGGCGCCCTCCTAGGTGCTGGCTGCTCCTGACTGGCACCCTGCCAGGCGCCCTCATGGGCGCTGGCTGCCTTGATTGGCGCCCTGCCAGGCACCCCTATGGGCGCTGGTTTTGTGTGGACGTGTGCTTGGCACTCTGTTTTATTTTTGCCGTTCCTCCTGGCCCTTAACTTGCCTTCTTACCTATGAATTTTCCAGGCTTGCCTGGTGCCGAGGGAAGCTGCTCTTACCATTATTGTAACACCTTTTTTCTACCCGTTAATTGTTTGTAAAAATCAGAGTTTCAAAATTTCTTTCATCGCAAGGAATGTTACACATACTTCGAATAAAACATCGCACTTCAATAAAACAGTTCAACCAATAAGAGTGCAATACGTAACACGCCCCCAATGGGGAAAAAAACTCAAGCATCAGTCATCGTCACCACAACCGTGACATCAATAAAACCAACTACGCAGCGGAAAGTATAAATAAGAGAAAACCATCAAATAACATATAACAATCAAAATAGTCTTAAAACATCGAGTTTGTTTCCCCCCTGAGTGCTACGTATCAGAGCATGACGACCCGACTCAAAATTAGTGAAGATACCTAGGTCTTCACTCGTGATCACCTGCACGTTACCGCATAGGGGTAACATTCAAACAGAAGGGTGAGTCCAATTCAATCCATATAATAAATCACATGATAAGCAATAAGTCAAGTCATAACACTAGAGTAAACCACATCACAAATCATCAATTACGTCATTACAACAACTCATCACGATGTCATGTGACTATATGAAATGCAACCCACACGCGGGCATATGCATGAGGTACCTTTTATCATCGTCGCTTAGCCTTTATGGCCTCATCGTCGCTTAGCCTTTATGGCCTCATCGTCGCTGGGTTCATGCACATGGAATACATGAGACACTATGACATGCACCACACACACAAACACACAATCACAGTCAACGTCACTTACCAATTTACCAAATAAGAGGCACATCACCTGTCAATTTATAATTACACACAACAACGTCCCTATATTTCATTGTCGCTTATTATCATCGTCGCTTATTATCATCTTCGCTTATCCACAAACGTCATCAATCAAACAATAGCCACTAAGGGCAAAAACGTCATTTAACTAGCCACTATGGGCATCATCGTCATTTACACATCATCATCAACAATATTGGCCACTAAGGGCAAGGATGTCATTTAACTAGCCACTAAGGGCATCATCGTCATAATCACCCATTTTGACACTAAAACGTTAAAACTGTTGGTTATAGGCAAAAAGGATTTTTAAGGAACTCAATACGGCTCTGCAACGTCACCGTAATGACCACCGGGGACAGCCACTTGGGCGCCCAGAAAAACCACCAGAAAATAATGAGTTTTTATTTTTAAAAATAAGACGCACAGGTAGACAACCGAAAAAGCTTCCCAACACTTTTTGAAACGTTTAAAACGGATGCCCAAGTCAAAAGATATAGCGAAAACAGTTTTTATAAAAACATTGGGAACATCCTGAAAATGGCGCCCTTGGCGCCCAGCGCCTGGCACCTGGCGCCCAGCAACACAACACACGCAACACACGCAACACACGCACACTGGCGCCCTTGGCGCCCAGCGCCCAGCAACACAACACACGCACACTGGCGCACATAAGCAACACCCACCGAGACAACTCCAAAATGACACGTGCAAAAATAAAACCACTCGAGCCAAAATGTTTAAAGTTGAATTTGGGCACGCAAATACAAAAGATGGCACGGTAAAATATGCCCAGAATTTGAGTTTCACCCAAAACACCCCCATATGCGCACACAAGCAACACCCACCGAGACAACTCCAAAATGACACGTGCAAAAATAAAACCACTCGAGCCAAAATGTTTAAAATTGAATTTGGGCACGCAAATACAAAAGATGGCACGGTAAAATATGCCCAGAATTTGAGTTTCACCCAAAACACCCCCATATGCGCACACAAGCAACACCCAACACACGCACACAGCACACACTGGCGCCCTTGGCGCCCAGCGCCTGGCGCCTGGCGCCTGGCGCCCAGCGCCCATCACACTTGCAGCAACAGAAAATCCAGCAACAATTCAGCAACACAAAATCAAACATATGGCGCCCTAGGCGCCCATGCCACAACCAAAAATGGATTTTCAGCCACAAATCATGAGGATCACATATATATCACTAACCAAACATGAAATTACACACAAATCAAGGTCATGAATAGATCTAGGGTAACCCTAACTTACAACCTATCATGAACATCTATTATATAGAAAGATAGAACTCCCCTTACGTTGGATTTGAAGAACGGAAGCCCTAGAGACAATCACGAACGAAACCACAGCAACAAAATCACGTCCTTCCTCCTCCTTGAGCTTGCGACTTCTTCTTCTCCTTCTCCTCTCCCTACGGCGCTCTCCCTCTCTCTTTTCTCTTTTCTCAATTCGCAAAATGCCTAGCCAAAACCCTAACCCCAAAAGACTTAGCACTTCGCCTATTACATTGGATCATGGGCTTGGGCTTTTCACTTAAGCCCAAGTTCCTTCAAGTGGCGCCTCCTTTTCCTAATACCACCAACATAAAATTAATATAATTTTAATTAATTAAATTATATCCAACTAATTCAAATAAATTCCTAAATACTTAATTAAATAAATTAATTAAATATTTAGGGTGTTACAACTCTCCCCCACTTAGAATATTTCGTCCTCGAAATTTACCTGATCAAACAACTCTGGGTAGGACTCTCGCATCTTGCTTTCCAGCTCCCAAGTTATACTCTCACCGGCAGCTCCTAGCCAAACCACTTTCACCAATGCAATCTCTTTGCCTCTAAGCACTTTCACTTCACGATCCTAAATCCGTACGGGCATCGTCTCCACAGTGAGATTATCCCGCACCTCTACATCATCCATATGGATCACATGAGATGGATCCGAAACATACTTCCGAAGTTGCGACACATGAAACACGTCGTGCAAACCCTCCTGAAACTCTAAATCTTTCCTCCGCTTGTCATGATAACTCTTCTGACGACTCTGCAAAGTCTTCATCTTTTCACGGATCATCTTGATTTTCTCTGTAGTCTCGCGGACAATCTCCGGTCCCAACACTACAACACTCTCCCCCGACTCATACCAACACAACGGCGTCCTACACTTTCGACCATATAATGCTTCAAACGGTGCCATCCCGATACTGGAATGGTAACTGTTGTTATAGGTAAACTCAATCAACGCAAGGTAGGAATCCCATGAACCCCTTTGTTCCAAGACACAAGCTCTCAACAAATCTTCTAACGACTGAATTGTCCTTTCTGACTGACCATCTGTCTGAGGATGATATGCCGAACTCATTTTCAACTTTGAACCCAATTCCTTCTGCAAACCCGTCCAAAACTCAGAAGTGATCCTCGGATCCCTATCTGACACAATACTCTTCGGAACACCGTGCAACTTCACAATTTCTTTGACATAGACCTCTGCCAACCTCGACACCGGATAAGTGACAATAATAGGAATAAAGGGAGCAGACTTCGTTAACCTATCAACGATCACCCAAATAGCGTCATGACCCCTAACTGTATTCGGCAGTCCCGTCACAAAATCCATCGCAATGCTATCCCACTTCCACTCTGGAACTTCCAACGGTTGCATCAACCCTGCAGGCTTCTGGTGTTCAACCTTCGACTTTTGACAGGTCAAACAGGCATACACAAACTGTGCCACATCTCTCTTCATACCAAACCACCAAAACATCTTTTTCAGATCTTGATACATTTTTGTTGCTCCAGGGTGGATACTCAACTTGCTAAAGTGACCCTCCTCCAAAATTGCCTTTTTCATCTCCGCATCATCCGGAACGCAGATCCTACCCCGGAACCTCAACACACCACGAGAATCCAATTTGAAATCCCCATCTTCAGATTGACCAACCACATTCATTAAATCTACCAACTTGACATCTGACTTCTGAGCCTCTCTGATTGTAACATCCCCTAATTAGCTAATTAGATTGATTAAATTAGCAAGAGGTTGGGCTAATTAATTAGCATAAATTATTAAAGTATGTGATGTTTGAAATTAATAAATTGTAGTTATGCATAATTAGTACATTATGTTAAGTAGGTGAATTGTAGAATAATTGTGAGTTATAAGTAGCTTAAGTGAGAATGAAGGAGGGAGGGGCGATTTAGTCATTCCATCTTTAAATGAACCCCAGCTGAACTTATACCAAACACCCTCAGCCACACTTCACAATTTCAGAAAATTTAAGAGAGAGTTTGAGAGGTAGAGAGAGGGAGCTACGCGAGAGAGGGAGAGAAGAGGAAGGAAGCTGAAGATTCCATATTCCTCCATTGCATGTAAGTCGATTCTAGCTCATTCTCATCCTCTTTCCAAGACCTTTCCATTGACACCATTATTAACTGCTGAATCACCCTCTTGCTTCAGCCACCATTTTCGACCCACAAAGCTTCATAGAGCCAAAAATGGAGTTGTAGCGCTTTCAATGAGTTGCATGTCATCTTAGAGCTGGAATAGAACCTTGGGAGACATCACCTAGCTGTTTGAAACAATTAGAGAAGAGGGTCAGTAGCTCAAAGTCGCTGGGATTCGAATTGGAGAGGGCGTGGAGTTCGTGGGAACGAGTAGGACCGTTACGGAACAAGTTCGTGCACGTTCGGTGTCGTTGAACTCCAAGTGTTTCAGAAATTGCGTGATTTTCATCACGATAGGTGAGTTCTATAACTCGCTTAGGGAATGTGTTTGTGTTTCTGAATCTTCTTTTCGAAATCCATGGTCATGCGTTTGTGTTGTCGAAAGGAAACTCATTAAAAACCGTTTTCTCAAAGAAGAGTGTGAATTCAATTATGAATCGTTGACTGATTGAGATGGGAATAATATATTGTTTTAATGAATGTTGAGTTTGGGTTACGATCGGAACAGATTTTGGAATCGGAATGGAATGGAATAACGCATGAAAAACCTGTTTTCTGGAAACTGATGGAGACACACGGATCGTGTGCCTCTGGGCACGGGTCGTGCGCCTCCATCTGATACGACAAGACCTGGATTTTTAAAACACGCACGGATCGTGCGCCTAGTCGCACGGGTCGTGCGTATGTCCCTGGAACTTTCTAAAATTTTAGAGGATAACACACGGATCGTGCGCCTAAACGCACGGGTCGTGCGTATCTTCCTGGAAATTTTCTACAAACTGTTCAACCACGCACGGGTCGTGTGAGACTTTCTGACCTACAATTTCAAAGTACCTTTTTATCCATTCCAAATGATTCCAATCCTCTTCTAATCCATTCCCCAAGGTTCCACAATAATGAAAAGGTAACAATGGTATGAGATTGAGCATGTTCGATAGAAAGTTTGTGTGTTATGAATAAAATGGAAAATCGCACTTAGAGAACGCGAGAGTGCATATGTCATGAATGATAATAATACACTGTAATTGACTGATATGGTACATGGTACTTGACTGGAATGACTAACAGCCCATTGCGGGTACACAGACTGAAAAGGTATAATAAATACAAGAGGAAAAAGGGTGACGACCCTAAGAGGTTAGCATACTAAGGGAGGGGAAGTCATGAGCCCCAAAACCTAGACTCAAGAATGTTTCCCCTGCTAGAAATAGCGGGATGGGTTCACCAAAGTCAAGAGATGCCTATAAAATAGGTAGACTGAGGTGTTATGCTAAAAACATGGAACAAAGATTGCATGCTTCATGTGTCGCTTAGGAGGGCCATGAGCATGAAGGTTACAGGAACTAAATGTATTTCCACGTGGTTGCTTTTTAGGACCACGAGTTCAAAACAAGTCATAATGAACCGCTAGAGTAGTAAGGGGTCTCGATAGGACTCACTGAGATAATGTTTATCTCACCCTTCATATTTGTGGTTTTTACAGAGAAACAGGAAAAAGCAAAGGCGATAAAGCACGGTTAGCAGGTGTGACTCCCGGAGTCATTGAAGACTTCGTTTCATGTTTTAGACCTTTGTCCCGTTTATTGTTTCTATGTTCTGATTGTATAACTTTCGTTGTTAAGTTGTAAAATCGTTTCCGCTACTTTATGTTTTGAGTATTGAACACCAGGATTATGTACGCGTCTTAAGTTTTGAAACTTAAGCATTTTCAGGAGTTTATGAGGTTCAGAGAACCGTTTGATATGTATTATCGAAATTTTTAGTTGTGTTCAATATTTCAATAACAGGAAGTTACTCTGGTGTATGCCATTTAGTGCATTTCGGTGATTCTATATGTTAGAATTTATCGGGGTGTTACATTTTGGTATCAGAGCAGTTCGACCTAGTCGGGCTTAGACAGTTAGGGTGGTTTTGTCCCTCGAGTAATTCTACTATCTTGCTTCTTGTGATACTAAGAGGCATTGAGACTGATCAACTTAATACTTGGTGTATCATTTGCAGAATTATGGCAGGAGGATCGAGGAATAACCCACCAGTTGATCCGCATTCTGCATGGATGCAGAACGTAATCGAGAGGCAACAGAAGATGATGGAAGATATGTTGCAAATGCAACAGAATGCTCAAGCTCAGCCTCAGCAAGCCCCTGAGCCTCAAGTGGACCCAAGGAGGGTTTTCTCTGAATTCCTGAAAATGAAGCCGTCCGAGTTCATAGGAGGACCGGATGTCATGGAAGCCCAGCATTGGCTAGATGATATAGAGAAGATTTTTGTAGCTATGCAAGTCACTGATGATGACAAGCTGAGATTGGCCACTCATATGCTGAAAGGTGAAGCTAACAACTGGTGGACTAATACCAAAGCCATGATGGTAACTATGGATACTCCCCAGACTTGGGAACATTTCAAGCAGGTATTTTTGGAGCAGTTCTTTCCGACAACCATGAGGTTCGACAAGGAGAACGAATTTCTGACTCTCACTCAAGGAAGTTCAACTGTGGGTCAGTACGCGGCTAAGTTTGAAGAGTTATATCAATTCTTCGGTTTGGCCGGGTGTGCTCCCAATGACAAGTGGAAAACCGAAAGGTTCAAGTATGGGCTAAGGGAAGACATTGCTCAGAGTTTGAGTTCTTTTGCCTATACTAACTATGCTGCCATGGTTCAACAAGCGCACATAGCTGAGAGTGACTTGAAGAGGTTATATGCAAGCAGGAAAGTATTCCATCAGAATAAGAAGAATGTCGGATCATCTAACCATCAGACGGGTCCCAGGCGCAACTCCAACAAAGGGAAACAGGTTCAGTCATCGAACTCCTCAAGGTTCAGTACGTGTTCCAACTGTGGAAAGTACCATCAGGGTAAATGCCAGATGGGATCCAACCAGTGTTATTTCTGCAAGAAAGACGGTCATTTTGCACGGGACTGCCCAGAGAAAGAGAAGAGTCAAGGAAGTAACCCTGCTGCTACTACAACCCATGGAAGAGTTTACACCTTGGACGCCCAGAAGGTTACACCGTCAGATAATCTACTAAGGGGTATGGGATCTCTTTTTAATAACTCCGTTAGTATTTTATATGATTCGGGTGCGACCCATTGTTTTATATCTCAAGTTTGTGTTGATCGGTTGGGATTGGCTTTAACTCCTTTGCCTCAACCAATCTCCATTAAGACTGCTGCTGAAGGTAGTGTTCAGACCCAAGCGATATGTGAAAATTGTCTTCTATCCATTGGAGACAGGAATTTTGTAGTAGACTTCATTTGTTTATCAATGAAGGGCATGGACGTTGTCCTAGGCATGAGTTGGATGACGGCCAATCATGTAACTATAGATTGCTTCCACCGAACTATCGGTTTCGCCTCCGAGTCAGTAGAGCTACAACCGCCCAAATCTGAAGCTGTTATTTCTTTCACTTCGGCCAGTAATTATCTGTTCCAAGGCGCGGAAGCTTACGTCATGATGCTGTCTGCATCCATTGAGACAGGTCAGGATTTATCTTCTGTGCAAGTTGTTAATGAATTTCTTGATGTGTTTCCCGATGAAGTTCCTTCATTTCCTCCGGATCGTGAGGTGGAATTTTCTATAGAGTTGGTTCCAGGCACTGGACCTATTTCTATAGCCCCGTATCGAATGTCGCCATTAGAGTTGAGGGAATTGAAAGTTCAACTGGAAGAGCTAATTTCCAAGCGGTTCATCCGGCCGAGTGCCTCACCATGGGGTGCTCCAGTGTTGCTCGTCAAGAAGAAGGACGGAAGTATGAGATTATGTATTGATTATCGTCAGTTGAATAAGGTAACTGTCAAGAACAAGTACCCTCTACCTAGAATTGATGATTTGCTGGATCAGTTGAGGGGAGCTTCTGTATTTTCAAAGATTGATTTAAGGTCCGGTTATCACCAAATCAGGGTTCGAGCTTTGGACGTCCCGAAGACCGCTTTCCGTACGAGATATGGACACTATGAATTTGTAGTGATGCCCTTCGGTTTGACCAATGCTCCAGCCGTATTCATGGATTATATCAATAGGATTTTTAATCCCTATCTAGATCAGTTTGTAGTAGTGTTCATTGATGATATCTTGGTGTTCTCTAAGACGATTGAGGAACATGTGCAACATCTCCGAATTGTTCTGAACGTACTCCGAGAGAAGAAGTTGTACGCTAAGCCGTCCAAATGTGACTTTTGGATGCCCGAAGTTAAGTTTCTGGGCCATGTGATATCTAGGACTGGTGTTGCAGTGGATCCCAGTAAGATTGAAGCTGTGGTAGACTGGGAGCATCCGTCCACAGTTACTGAGGTAAGAAGTTTCTTGGGATTAGCCGGGTATTATCGAAGATTCATTCAAGGATTTTCCCAGCTGGTTCTTCCACTCACTAGGTTGACTCGCAAGGGTCAGCCGTTTGTTTGGGACTCAGACTGTGAAAACTGTTTCACGGAATTGAAGGGTCGTTTGACTTCTGCACCCATCCTGATTCTTCCAAATCCGTCCGTAGGATTCCAAATCTATTGCGATGCCTCTGGTAAGGGTTTAGGATGTGTCCTAATGCAGAATCGACAAGTAGTTGCTTATGCCTCCAGGCAGTTGAAGCCGCATGAAGAGAATTACCCCACTCATGATTTAGAGTTGGCGGCGATTGTGTTTGCCTTAAAGATTTGGAGACATTACCTGTATGGGTCTCGTTTCGAAGTCTTTAGTGACCATAAGAGCCTCAAGTATTTGTTTGACCAAAAGGAGCTGAACAACAGGCAGAGGAGATGGGTAGAATTCCTGAAAGATTATGATTTTGAATTGAAGTACCATCCTGGTAAGGCTAATGTTGTTGCCGATGCTTTAAGCAGAAAGTCTATCCATACTGCAAAGCTGATGATGCACGAGATGTCATTGTTGGAATCATTTAGAGACCTCAATTTGAGAGTTAAGTCAAGAAGGAACAAGTTGGTGTTGAGTCACATTCAGATTTCAAGTTCATTGAGGAATCTGATTCGCTCAGCCCAAGAAGGTGATGTAGAGCTGCAATCGCAGAAGAGATTGCCGAGTTACACCAAAGACGGTGATGGAATAATTTGTTTTGATGGCAGAATCTGTGTGCCGAATGATGAGGATGTGAAGAGGCAAGTTTTAGTGGAAGCTCATAAGAGTCAGTTCTCAATACATCCTGGGTCTACCAAGATGTATCGAGATTTAAAGCAATTATACTGGTGGCCGGGTATGAAAGTGGATATCGCAGAATTTGTGTCTCGATGCTTGACTTGTCAAAGGGTTAAGATAGAGCACCAGAAGCCAGGTGGCCAGTTACAACCGTTGAATGTACCCGAATGGAAATGGGAAAGCATATCTATGGATTTTGTCATGGGATTACCACGGTCCCAAACCGGAAATGATTCTATTTGGGTAGTGGTGGATCGCCTGACCAAGTCCGCTCATTTTGTTCCAGTGCGTTCGACTCACAAGGTTACTAGGTTAGCAGATGAATATCTCAAGAATATTGTGAAGTTGCATGGAATCCCTACAAGTGTCATCTGTGATCGAGATCCCAAGTTCACGTCTCGATTTTGGAGAGCATTGAATATGGCGTTGGGAACAAAGGTGTGTGTTAGCACCGCTTACCATCCTCAGACAGACGGGCAGACTGAGAGGACAATCCAGACATTGGAAGATATGTTGAGAGCTTGTGTACTTGATAGTGGAGGCAGATGGGAGGATCATCTTCCATTGGTGGAATTCTCATACAACAACAGTTACCATTCTACTATCGGAATGGCTCCATATGAAGCATTGTATGGGAGAAAGTGTAGAACACCATTGTGTTGGTGGGATGTAGGTGAGCAGAGATTGTTGGGACCGGATTTAGTCTGGGAGACTACGGAGAAGATCCGTCAGATAAGAGAAAGGATGAAAGCCGCGCAGAGTCGGCAAAAGAGTTATGCGGATAAGAGAAGAAGGCCGTTAGAATTCGAAGAAGGAGATCATGTCTTTTTGAAACTTTCTCCAACCATCGGGACCGGTATTGCTTTGCGAGCGAAGAAGCTCAGTCCTCGGTATGTCGGACCCTTCCAGATTATCGAGCGAGTTGGGACGGTAGCGTATCGCATTGCCTTACCTCCAGAATTGTCCAGATTACATGATGTGTTTCATGTATCGCAGCTAAGGAAATATATTCATGATCCGAATCAACCATTAAGTTACGAGGCGATTGACATCAGACCGGATCTATCCTATCATCCTACCCCAATCGGAATCATCGAACGCGGCGAGAAAACGCTCCGGACGAGGTCAATTCCTATTGTCAAGGTGCTTTGGGACGGTGTGTCACCTGACGAAGCGACATGGGAAGTAGAGGAGAGCATGCGGGAGAAATATCCGTATTTGTTCGAGTAAGGTATGTTTTGTCAATTTTGAGGACAAAATATTAGAAGTTGGGGTGATTGTAACATCCCCTAATTAGCTAGTTAGATTGATTAAATTAGCAAGAGGTTGGGCTAAGTAATTAGCATAAATTATTAAAGTATGTGATGTTTGAAATTAATAAATTGTAGTTATGCATAATTAGTACATTATGTTAAGTAGGTGAATTGTAGAATAATTGTGAGTTATAAGTAGCTTAAGTGAGAATGAAGGAGGGAGGGGCGATTTAGTCATTCCATCTTTAAATGAACCCCAGCTGAACTTATACCAAACACCCTCAGCCACACTTCACAATTTCAGAAAATTTAAGAGAGAGTTTGATAGGTAGAGAGAGGGAGCTACGCGAGAGAGGGAGAGAAGAGGAAGGAAGCTGAAGATTCCATATTCCTCCATTGCATGTAAGTCGATTCTAGCTCATTCTCATCCTCTTTCCAAGACCTTTCCATTGACACCATTATTAACTGCTGAATCACCCTCTTGCTTCAGCCACCATTTTCGACCCACAAAGCTTCATAGAGCCAAAAATGGAGTTGTAGCGCTTTCAATGAGTTGCATGTCATCTTAGAGCTGGAATAGAACCATGGGAGACATCACCTAGCTGTTTGAAACAATTAGAGAAGAGGGTCAATAGCTCAAAGTCGCTGGGATTCGAATTGGAGAGGGCGTGGAGTTCGTGGGAACGAGTAGGACCGTTACGGAACAAGTTCGTGCACGTTCGGTGTCGTTGAACTCCAAGTGTTTCAGAAATTGCGTGATTTTCATCACGATAGGTGAGTTCTATAACTCGCTTAGGGAATGTGTTTGTGTTTCTGAATCTTCTTTTCGAAATCCATGGTCATGCGTTTGTGTTGTCGAAAGGAAACTCATTAAAAACCGTTTTCTCAAAGAAGAGTGTGAATTCAATTATGAATCGTTGACTGATTGAGATGGGAATAATATATTGTTTTAATGAATGTTGAGTTTGGGTTACGATCGGAACAGATTTTGGAATCGGAATGGAATGGAATAACGCATGAAAAACCTGTTTTCTGGAAACTGATGGAGACACACGGATCGTGTGCCTCTGGGCACGGGTCGTGCGCCTCCATCTGATACGACAAGACCTGGATTTTTAAAACACGCACGGATCGTGCGCCTAGTCGCACGGGTCGTGCGTATGTCCCTGGAACTTTCTAAAATTTTAGAGGATAACACACGGATCGTGCGCCTAAACGCACGGGTCGTGCGCCTAAACGCACGGGTCGTGCGTATCTTCCTGGAAATTTTCTACAAACTGTTCAACCACGCACGGGTCGTGCGCCTACACGCACGGGTCGTGTGAGACTTTCTGACCTACAATTTCAAAGTACCTTTTTATCCATTCCAAATGATTCCAATCCTCTTCTAATCCATTCCCCAAGGTTCCACAATAATGAAAAGGTAACAATGGTATGAGATTGAGCATGTTCGATAGAAAGTTTGTGTGTTATGAATAAAATGGAAAATCGCACTTAGAGAACGCGAGAGTGCATATGTCATGAATGATAATAATACACTGTAATTGACTGATATGGTACATGGTACTTGACTGGAATGACTAACAGCCCATTGCGGGTACACAGACTGAAAAGGTATAATAAATACAAGAGGAAAAAGGGTGACGACCCTAAGAGGTTAGCATACTAGGGGAGGGGAAGTCATGAGCCCCAAAACCTAGACTCAAGAATGTTTCCCCTGCTAGAAATAGCGGGATGGGTTCACCAAAGTCAAGAGATGCCTATAAAATAGGTAGACTGAGGTGTTATGCTAAAAACATGGAACAAAGATTGCATGCTTCATGTGTCGCTTAGGAGGGCCATGAGCATGAAGGTTACAGGAACTAAATGTATTTCCACGTGGTTGCTTTTGAGGACCACGAGTTCAAAACAAGTCATAATGAACCGCTAGAGTTGTAAGGAGTCTCGATAGGACTCACTGAGATAATGTTTATCTCACCCTTCATATTTGTGGTTTTTATAGAGAAACAGGGAAAAGCAAAGGCGATAAAGCACGGTTAGCAGGTGTGACTCCCGGAGTCATTGAAGACTTAGTTTCATGTTTTAGACCTTTGTCCCGTTTATTGTTTCTATGTTCTGATTGTATAACTTTCGTTGTTAAGTTGTAAAATCGTTTCCGCTACTTTATGTTTTGAGTATTGAACACCAGGATTATGTACGCGTCTTAAGTTTTGAAACTTAAGCATTTTCAGGAGTTTATGAGGTTCAGAGAACCGTTTGATATGTATTATCAAAAGTTTTAGTTGTGTTCAATATTTCAATAACAGGAAGTTACTCTGGTGTATGCCATTTAGTGCATTTCGGTGATTCTATATGTTAGAATTTATCGGGGTGTTACACTGATGCTGCCCAGAAAGTCATTATCGATCTTTAACATTCCCATCTTGACACTACGAGGTGTCATTTTACAAACCAAACTCAAATCTCGGAATTCCTCAATCAACTCTAATTCCTTCACCATCATTGCCGACATATGCAAAGATTTCCGGCTTAAAGCATCAGCCACGACTTTAGCTTTGCCGGGATGATAATTCAAACCGAAGTCATAATCCTTCAAGAGCTCCAACCACCGACGCTGTCTCATATTCAACTCCTTCTGATCGAACAGATATTTCAGACTCATACCACTAATGTAACACCCCTTTTCTACCCGTTAATTGTTTTTAAAAATCAGAGTTTCAAAATTTCTTTCATCGCAAGGAATGTTACACATACTTCGAATAAAACATCGCACTTCAATAAAACAATTCAACCAATAAGAGTGCAATACGTAACACGCCCCCAATGGGGAAAAAAACTCAAGCATCAGTCATCGTCACCACAACCGTGACATCAATAAAACCAACTACGCAGCGGAAAGTATAAATAAGAGAAAACCATCAAATAACATATAACAATCAAAATAGTCTTAAAACATCGAGTTCGTTTCCCCCCTGAGTGCTACGTATCAGAGCATGACGACCCGACTCAAAATTAGTGAAGATACCTAGGTCTTCACTCGTGATCACCTGCACGTTACCGCATAGGGGTAACATTCAAACAGAAGGGTGAGTCCAATTCAATCCATATAATAAATCACATGATAAGCAATAAGTCAAGTCACAGCACTAGAGTAAACCACATCACAAATCATCAATTACGTCATTACAACAACTCATCACGATGTCATATGACTATATGAAATGCAACCCACACGCGGGCATATGCATGAGGTACCTTTTATCATCGTCGCTTAGCCTTTATGGCCTCATCGTCGCTGGGTTCATGCACATGGAATACATGAGACACTATGACATGCACCACACACACAAACACACAATCACAGTCAACGTCACTTACCAATTTGCCAAATAAGAGGCACATCACCTGTCAATTTATAATTACACACAACAACGTCGCTATATTTCATCGTCGCTTATTATCATCTTCGCTTATCCACAAACGTCATCAATCAAACAGTAGCCACTAAGGGCAAAAACGTCATTTAACTAGCCACTAAGGGCATCATCGTCATTTACACATCATCATCAACAATATTGGCCACTAAGGGCAAGGACGTCATTTAACTAGCAACTAAGGGCATCATCGTCATAATCACCCATTTTGACACTAAAACGTTAAAACTGTTGGTTATAGGCAAAAAGGATTTTTAAGGAACTCAATACGGCTTTGCAACGTCACCGTAATGACCACCGGGGACAGCCACTTGGGCTCCCAGAAAAACCACCAGAAAATAATGAGTTTTTATTTTTAAAAATAAGACGCACAGGTAGACAACCGAAAAAGCTTCCCAACACTTTTTGAAACGGATGCCCGAGTCAAAAGATATAGCGAAAACAGTTTTTATAAAAACATTGGGAACATCCTGAAAATGGCGCCCTTGGCGCCCAGCAACACAACACACGCAACACACGCACACTAGCGCCCTTGGTGCCCAGCGCCCAGCGTGTAACACCCCTTTTCTACCCGTGGATTTAATCGGAAAATCAGAGTTTCAAAATTTCTTTTCATCGCAAGGAATGTTACACATACTCAAATCAAAACGTCGTACTTCAAATAAATAGTTTAACATCAAATAATTGCGCAATACGTAGCACGCCCCCAATGGGGAAAAACTCAAACATCATTCATTGTCACCACCACCGTGACATCAATAACACCAACTACGCAGCGGAAAGTATAAATAAGGGAAAATCATCAAATAACACATGACAACTAAAATAGTCTTAAAACATCGAGATCGTTTCCCCCCTGAGTGCTACGTATCAGAGCATGACGACCCGACTTAAAATTAGTGAAGATACCTAGGTCTTCACTCGTGATCACCTGTACGTTACCGCATAGGGGTAACATTCAAACAGAAGGGTGAGTCTAATTCAATCCATATAATAAATCACATGATAAGCAATAAGTCAAAGTCACAGCACTAGAGTAATCACATTCACAATCAGCAATTACGTCATTACAACAACTCATCACAATGTCATGTGACTATATGAAATGCAACCCACTCGCGGGCATATGCATGAGGTACCTTTCATCATCGTCGCTTAGCCTTTATGGCCTCATCATCGCTTAGCCTTTATGGCCTCATCGTCGCTGGGTTCATGCACATGGAATACATGAGACACTGTGACATGCATCACACACAAACACACACAATCACAGTCAACAATGTGACCCGTCACTTACCAATTTGCCAAATAAGAGGCACAGCACCTGTCAATTCATAATTACACACAACAACGTCGCTATATTTCATCGTCGCTTATTATCATCGTCGCTTAGCCCTTTGGGCCTCATCGTCACTTATCCATAAACGTCACCAAACAAACAATAGCCACTAAGGGCAAAACAGTCATTTACGCATCGTCACCAAACAAACAATAGCTTCTGTCTCAGCACTTCGACAGCTTCTGTCTCAGCACTTCGACAGCTTCTGTCTCAGTAGCTTCGACACATAAGCAACACCCACCGAGACAACTCCAAAATGACACGTGCAAAAATAAAACCACTCGAGCCAAAATGTTTAAAATTGAATTTGGGCATGCAAATACAAAAGATGGCACGGTAAAATATGCCCAGAATTTGAAATTGCACCCAACACACCCCATATACGCACACAAACAACACCCAGTGAGACAACTTCAGAATTACACGTGCAAAGATAAAACCACTCGAGCCAAAATGCTTAAAATTGAATTTGGGCAGGCAAATACAAAAGATGGCACGGTAAAATATGCCCAGAATTTGAAATTGCACCCAACACACCCCATATACGCACACGCAACACACGCACACAGCACACACTGGCGCCCTTGGCGCCCAGCGCCCAGCACAACGCAGCAACAGAAAATTCCAGCAACACCATATCACACATATGGCGCCCTAGGCGCCCATACAGCAACCAAATGAATTTTTCAACCACAATTCATGAACATCACGCATCAAACATTAACAAAACATGAAAATCGCATACAAATTCGTGATTATGGGTAGATCTAGGCTAACTCTACCTTAAAACCTATCATGAACATCTATTATATAGAAGGATAGAACTCCCCTTACCTCGACTTTGAAGAACGGAAGCCCTAGAGACAGTCACGAACGGAACCACGGCACGTCCCCCTTCTCTTGGAGCGACCTCCTTCTCTTCTTCTCCTCTCTCTACGGCGCCTCTCGCCCTTTTTCTCTCCAATTCGCAAATGTCCACACACACCCTAACCCCAAAAGACTTAGCCAATTCGCATATGACATGGATCATGGACTTGGGCTTTTCACTTAAGCCCAAGTTCATTCAAGTGGGGCCTCCTTTTCCTAATACCACCAACATAAAATCAATATAATTTTAATTAATTAAATTATATCAAACTAATTAAAATAAATTCCTAAATACTTAATTAAATAAATTAATTAAATATTTAGGGTGTTACAACTCTCCCCCACTTAGAATATTTCGTCCTCGAAATTTACCTGATCAAACAACTCTGGGTAGGACTCTCGCATCTTGCCCTCTAGCTCCCAAGTCATACTCTCATCGGCAGCTCCTAGCCAAACCACTTTCACTAATGCAATCTCTTTGCCTCTAAGTGCTTTCACTTCACGATCCTCAATCCGTACGGGCATCGTCTCCACAGTGAGATTATCCCGCACCTCTACATCATCCATATGGATCACATGAGATGGATCCGAAACATACTTCCGAAGTTGCGACACATGAAACACGTCGTGCAAATTCGAAAGATTTGGCGGTAAAGCCACCCTATAAGCCACATTTCCGATTCTCTCAGAAATCTAATAAGGACCAACAAAGCGAGGAGTGAGCTTCTTCGATTTCAACGCTCGACCAACACCGGTAATAGGAGAAACCCTCAAGAACACATGCTCACCCTCCTGAAACTCTAAATCTTTCCTCCGCTTGTCATGATAACTCTTCTGACGACTCTGCGAAGCCTTCATCTTTTCACGGATCATCTTGATTTTCTCTGTAGTCTCACGGACAATCTCCGGTCCCAACACTACACTCTCCCCCGACTCATACCAACACAACGGCGTTCTACACTTTCGACCATACAATGCTTCAAACGGTGCCATCCCGATACTGGAATGATAACTGTTGTTATAGGTAAACTCAATCAACGCAAGGTATGGATCCCATGAACCCCTTTGTTCCAAGACACAAGCCCTCAACAAATCTTCTAACGACTGAATTGTCCTCTCTGACTGACCATCTGTCTGGGGATGGTATGCCGAACTCATTTTCAACTTTGAACCCAATTCCTTCTGCAAACCCGTCCAAAACTCAGAAGTGAACCTCGGATCCCTATCGGACACAATACTCTTCGGAACACCGTGCAACTTCACAATTTCTTTGACATAGACCTCTACCAACCTCGACACCGGATAAGTGATATTGATAGGAACAAAGTGAGCAGACTTCGTTAACCTATCAACGATCACCCAAATAGCGTCATGACCCCTAACTGTATTCGGCAATCCCGTCACAATGCTATCCCACTTCCACTCTGGAACTTCCAACGGTTGCATTAACCCTGCAGGCTTCTGGTGTTCAACCTTCGACTTTTGACAGGTCAAACAGGCATACACAAACTGTGCCACATCTCTTTTCATACCATACCACCAAAACATCTTTTTCAGATCTTGATACATTTTCGTCGCTCCAGGATGGATACTCAATTTGCTACGGTGACCCTCCTCCAAAATTGCCTTTCTCATCTCCGCATCATCCGGAACACAGATCCTACCCCGGAACCTCAACACACCACGAGAATCCAATTTGAAATCTTCATCTTCAGATTGACCAACCCCATTAATTAAATCTACCAATTTGACATCTGACTTCTGAGCCTCTCTGTTGCTGCCCAGAAAGTCATTATCGATCTTTAGCATTCCCAGCTTGACACTGCGAGGTGTCATTTTACAAACCAAACTCAAATCTCGGAATTCCTCAATCAACTCTAATTCCTATACCATCATTGCCGACATATGCAAAGACTTCCGGCTTAATGCATCAGCCACGACATTAGCTTTGCCGGGATGATAATTCAAACCGAAGTCATAATCCTTCAAGAGCTCCAACCACCGACGTTGTCTCATATTCAACTCCTTCTGGTCGAACAGATATTTCAGACTCTTATGATCACTGAACACCTCAAACCTCGAACCATAAAGATAGTGTCTCCAAATCTTAAGCACAAATACCACAGCAGCCAATTCCAAATCATGCGTAGGGTAATTTTTCTCATGAACCCGCAACTGCCTCGACGCATACGCAACAACTTTCCCATCTTGCATCAGCACACCACCAAGACCCATCTTCGAAGCGTCACAATATACAACAAACGGTTCCTCCGGATTAGGCAACGTCAAAACAGGCGACGTTGTCAATCTCTTTTTCAGCTCCATAAAACTTTCCTCACACCGAGCATCCCAAACGAAAACTTTACCCTTACAAGTCAACTGAGTCAACGGAAGGGCCAACTTGGAAAAACCCTCGATGAACCTCCTATAGTACCCAGCCAAACCCAAAAAGCTTCTGATCTCTGTTGCGGACTTCAGAGCCTCCCACTCCAACACTGCTTCCACTTTTGCCGGATCAACCGCAATACCATTACCAGAAATCACGTGCCCAAGGAAACTCACCTCTTTCAGCCAGAACTCACACTTTGATAACTTAGCATACAACTTTTTCTCTTTCAGAACTTCCAATACTGTCATCAGGTGCTCAGCATGCTCTTCCTCCGACTTAGAATAAACTAGAATGTCATCTATGAAGATCACCACAAACCGATCTAGGTAATTATGGAAAATACGATTCATATATTCCATAAATACACCAGGTGCATTGGTCACACCGAACGACATCACTGAATACTCATAATGCCCATACCTTGTCCTGAACGCTGTCTTCTGAACATCTTCATCCTTCACTTTGATCTGATGATATTCGGACCTCAAATCAAATTTGCTGAAAACACGGGCACCCACTAACTGATCCATCAAATCGTCGATCCTCGGAAGTGGATACTTGTTCTTGATAGTTACCTTATTCAACTGACGATAGTCCACACATAACCTCATACTCCCGTCTTTCTTCTTTACCAACAATACCGGAGCTCCCCACGGTGATACACTCGGTCTCACGAACTTTTTCTCAAGCAATTCTTCGAGTTGCGTTTTCAACTCAGACAATTCAGACGCCGACATCCTGTACGGTGCCATAGACACAGGCCTCGTACCAGGTACAAGATCAATCGAAAACTCAACTTCCCTCTCCGGCGGCACACCCGGAATTTCGTTAGGAAAAACCTCAGGAAACTCGCGTACCACTTGCAGTTCTTCAATAACAGTCTGACTCTCAGCAGACAACGATGCCATCAACGAAAATAGCTGAACTCCTTCTTTCCTCAACTTCTTCAACTGACCAGCAGATACCAAAACAGAATCTTCTTCCCCGAAACTAACTGACTTGCTACGACAGTTGATATGGACGTGGTTATTCTCTAACCAGTCCATGCCCAAGATTACATCCAGACCTCTCAACGGTAAGCAAACAAAATTCACAAAAAAGTCCCTGCCGAAGATCGACACGGGACACTGAGAACACACCTGGGACGTAATCACCGACCCCTTCGCAGGAGTATCGACAACTATATCCCCATACATAGCAGATAAAACAAGACCCAATCTTTTACAACAATCAACAGATATAAAGCAATGGGTAGCACCAGTATCAATAAGAGATTTCAGAGAAGTACCATTAATAAAACACGTACCTCTAATCAGACCATCCTTCTCATCAGGCTCCTCTCCTGCCAATGCGAATACTTTCCCACTAGACCTTTCTTTCTTCGGCTTTGTACATTTTGCACTGATATGCCCAGACTCACCACAGTTGAAACACACCACATCCTTGACCTTACACTCGGCCGCCATATGACCCTTTTTACCACAACGGTAGCAAACTCTCTCATCTGACCTGCATGTAGTACTCTTGTGGCCAGGTTTGCCACACTTATAACAGACAATGCTAGCAGGAGCATCTCCCCCACTAGAATTCTTACCTCCAGCAGCCCTCTGATAACTCTTACCCGCAGGAGCCTCATACGGCTTGCTTCGACTCGGAAACTTACCCTTTTTCTCAGACACAGCTTTGTAATGTGCAGTACTGTCCTCCTCAAAGATTCTACAACAATCAACCAGATCAGCGAACACACGGATCTTCTGGTAACCAATGGCCTTTTTGATATCAGGCCTCAAACCATTCTCGAACTTGATGCATTTCGAAAACTCAGTTGTAGCCTCACTATAGTGCGGATAGAATTTTGCCAATTCCACAAACTTCGCCGCATATGCAGTCACACACATACCACCCTGCTTCAGTTCCACGAACTCTATCTCTTTCTTTCCTCGGACGTCTTCAGGAAAATATTTTCTCAGAAATTCTCTGCTGAATACCTCCCAGGTAATCTCTTCTTGCACAGCCTCCAACCTCTGCCTAGTAGCCAACCACCAGTCGTCGGCCTCCTCAGCCAACATGTGAGTACCAAAACGGACCTTCTGCTCAACAGTGCAGTCCATCACCCTGAAAATCCTCTCGATCTCTTTCAACCAAGCCATAGCACCATCTGGATCATATTTGCCCTTAAAAGTGGGCGGATTCTCTCTCTGGAAAGTAGTCAGACTCCGAAAACCAGCGTTCTCCCCAACATTCGGCTGATTCTGCACAGCCTGAGCCATAGCTTGCAGCGCAGCAGCAAGAGCATCATCGTTTCTCCCAGCCATTTCAAATTATCACTGCAGCACAAACCAAAAATTCAGAACTAATCTATTGTCATAAGACACTATGACAGGACAACATTGGCCGGACAGACCGAACTGCTCTGATACCACTAATGTAACACCCCATTTCTACCCGTTGATTTAATCGGAAAATCAGAGTTTCAAAATTTCTTTTCATCGCAAGGAATGTTACACATACTCAAATCAAAACGTCGTACTTCAAATAAATAGTTCAACATCAAATAATTGCGCAATACGTAGCACGCCCCCAATGGGGAAAAACTCAAACATCATTCATTGTCACCACCACCGTGACATCAATAACACCAACTACGCAGCGGAAAGTATAAATAAGGGAAAACCATCAAATAACACATGACAACTAAAATTGTCTTAAAGCATCGAGTTCGTTTCCCCCCTGAGTGCTACGTATCAGAGCATGATGACCCGACTTAAAATTAGTGAAGATACCTAGGTCTTCACTCGTAATCACCTGCACGTTACCGCATAGGGGTAACATTCAAACAGAAGGGTGAGTCCAATTCAATCCATATAATAAATCACATGATAAGCAATAAGTCAAAGTCACAGCACTAGAGTAATCACATTCACAATCAGCAATTACGTCATTACAACAACTCATCACAATGTCATGTGACTATATGAAATGCAACCCACTCGCGGGCATATGCATGAGGTACCTTTCATCATCGTCGCTTAGCCTTTATGGCCTCATCGTCGCTTAGCCTTTATGGCCTCATCATCGCTGGGTTCATGCACATGGAATACATGAGACACTATGACAAGCATCACACACAAACACACACAATCACAGTCAACTATGTGACCCGTCACTTACCAATTTGCCGAATAAGAGGCACAGCACCTGTCAATTCATAATTACACACAACAACGTCGCTATATTTCATCGCCGCTTATTATCATCGTCGCTTAGCCCTTTGGGCCTCATCGTCACTTATCCATAAACGTCACCAAACAAACAATAGCCACTAAGGGCAAAACAGTCATTTACGCATCATCATCAATAATATTGGCCACTAAGGGTAAAAAGTCCTTTAACTAGCCACGAAGGGCATCATCGTCATTTACACATCATCATCAATAATATTAGCCACTAAGGGCAAATCGTCATTTAACTAGCCACTAAGGGCATCATCGTCATTATAGAAGCCACCAGAAAATAATAAGTTTTTATTTTAAAAATAGGACACACAGGTAGACAACTGGAAAAGCTTCCCAACACTTTTTGAAACGTTCAAAACGGATGCCCGAGTCAAAAGATACGTCAAAAACAGAATAGGGGGAAAAATGAGACACAGTAAATTCGACAGCTTCTATCTCAGCAAATTCGACAGCTTCTGTCTCAACAAATTCGACAGCTTCTGTCTCAACAAATTCGACAGCTTCTGTCTCAGTAGCTTCGACAGCTTCTGTCTCAGCAACTTCGACAGCTTATGTCTCAACAAAATCGACAACTTCTGTCTCAGCACTTCGACAGCTTCTGTCTCAGCACTTCGACAGCTTCTGTCTCAGCACTTCGACAGCTTCTGTCTTAGTAGCTTCGACACAGGCAGCAACACAGATACTGGCGCAGGCAGCAACATTGGCGCACATAAGCAACACCCACCGAGACAACTCCAAAATGACACGTGCAAAAATAAAACCACTCGAGCCAAAATGTTTAAAATTGAATTTGGGCATGCAAATACAAAAGATGGCACGGTAAAATATGCCCAGAATTTGAAATTGCACCCAACACACCCCATATACGCACACAAACAACACCCAGTGAGACAACTTCAGAATTACACGTGCAAAGATAAAACCACTCGAGCCAAAATGCTTAAAATTGAATTTGGGCAGGCAAATACAAAAGATGGCATGGTAAAATATGCCCAGAATTTGAAATTGCACCCAACACACCCCATATACGCACACGCAACACACGCACACAGCACACACTGGCGCCGTTGGCGCCCAGCGCCTGGCGCCTGGCGCCCAGCGCCTGGCGCCCAGCGCCCAGCACAACGCAGCAACAGAAAATTCCAGCAACACCATATCACACATATGGTGCCCTAGGCGCCCATACAGCAACCAAATGAATTTTTCAACCACAATTCATGAACATCACGCATCAAACATTAACAAAACATGAAAATCGCATACAAATTCATGATTATGGGTAGATCTAGGCTAACTCTACCTTAAAACCTATCATGAACATCTATTATATAGAAGGATAGAACTCCCCTTACCTCGACTTTGAAGAACGGAAGCCCTAGAGACAGTCACGAACGGAACCACGGCACGTCCCCCTTCTCTTGGACTTCGCGACCTCCTTCTCTTCTTCTCCACTCTCTACGGCCCCTCTCACCCTTTTTCTCTCCAATTCGCAAATGTCCACACAAACCCTAACCCCAAAAGACTTAGCCAATTCGCATATGACATGGATCATGGGCTTGGGCTTTTCACTTAAGCCCAAGTTCATTCAACTGGCGCCTCCTTTTCCTAATACCACCAACATAAAATCAATATAATTTTAATTAGTTAAATTATATCAAACTAATTAAAATAAATTCCTAAATACTTAATTAAATAAATTAATTAAATATTTAGGGTGTTACACAGCGCCTGGCGCCCAGCGCCCAGCAACACAACACACACAACACGCACACTGGCGCACATAAGCAACACCCACCGAGACAACTCCAAAATGACACGTGCAAAAATAAAACCACTCGAGCCAAAATGTTTAAAGTTGAATTTGGGCACGCAAATACAAAAGATGGCACGGTAAAATATGCCCAGAATTTGAGTTTCACCCAAAACACCCCCATATGCGCACACAAGCAACACCCACCGAGACAACTCCAAAATGACACGTGCAAAAATAAAACCACTCGAGCCAAAATGTTTAAAATTGAATTTGGGAACGCAAATACAAAAGATGGCACGGTAAAATATGCCCAGAATTTGAGTTTCACCCAAAACACCCCCATATGCGCACACAAGCAACACCCAACACACGCACACAGCACACACTGGCGCCCTTGGTGCCCAGCGCCCATCACACTTGCAGCAACAGAAAATCCAGCAACAATTCAGCAACACAAAATCAAACATATGGCGCCCTATGCGCCCATGCCACAACCAAAAATGGATTTTCAGCCACAAATCATGAGGATCACATATATATCACTAACCAAACATGAAATTACACACAAATCAAGGACATGAATAGATCTAGGGTAACCCTAACTTACAACCTATCATGAACATCTATTATATAGAAAGATAGAACTCCCCTTACCTTGGATTTGAAGAACGGAAGCCCTAGAGACAATCACGAACGAAACCACAGCAACAAAATCACGTCCTTCCTCCTCCTTGAGCTTGCGACTTCTTCTCCTCCTTCTCCTCTCCCTACGACGCTCTCCCTCTCTCTTTTCTCTATTCTCAATTCGCAAAATGCCTAGCCAAAACCCTAACCCCAAAAGACTTAGCACTTCGCCTATTACATTGGATCATGGGCTTGGGCTTTTCACTTAAGCCCAAGTTCCTTCAAGTGGCGCCTCCTTTTCCTAATACCACCAACATAAAATTAATATAATTTTAATTAATTAAATTATATCCAACTAATTAAAATAAATTCCTAAATACTTAATTAAATAAATTAATTAAATATTTAGGGTGTTACAATTATCCATTGACGTTCCCGCGGGTCTTTGCGCCGTCTGATTTACTGAGGTAACCTCCGTGCGAACTTTCAGTTTATCTTTCTAGCTTCTTTGTTCTTTTGAGCATGTCTTGTCTTGCAAAGTCTCCAATCTTGGGGGAGGGGGGTTGTCTCTAAGTTTTCCTGACTGTCTCGTGACTGCTTGTTTTGCCCCCTGTCTCGTAGGTTGAGAGGTGGCAAGGACAAAGAAGACGGCTCGGATGCACCCTACCGCTCACCTGGCTAATTAGTCAAGCTGACGACTTCGAAGAGGGGGCTGATGATACCGTGCCTTCGGAGGGGGCTGGCGCCCTTGGCTTTGTGGATACTTCTTCTGACGATGATCTGCCGCTTGAGCATGAAGTGGTGGAATTCTTCTATGCTGCCTACGGCAAAGCGATTGGCCACGCTCGGTGTTTGTATCCGGAAGCCGTTCTAGAGTCGAGCGTCTTTCGATTTGATCATGAGGTCTTTGTTAGGCTTGATTCTCTTGGTTAGTTACGTGCCGGGTGGCCTCGTGCACAAGTTATTGCCTCGTACATCTGAATGAATAATCTCTTATTGCCTCGTGGCACAGTTAACTCTGGGGGCAGTTTATCAAAACTCGGTCTGACTTTTAACTCCCGTCAGAGGTTGCGGCCATTGTTGATGCCGCTTCGCACCCCTCTCGGTGACTCTGGGGGAGTTTATTCAGATCTCGGTCTGAATTTAACTTCCGTCAGAGGTTGCGACCATATTCGATGCCGCTTCGCACCCCTCTCGGTGACTGTCATACCCCAATTTTGTCCAGCTTAGATCAAAACCCTAATTTTCCACAAAAATAAGTAAGTTGAGGAGTGAGAAGCATCATGCATTGCATTTTGAGTCCTAAAAGTCATTCCAAAGTTTCTAAAATCATTTTTAGAGTTGAAATGCACTTTTTGGGTAAATCAGGTTTTTTGAGCCCAAAAGGGTATTTTGGTCATTTCACAATAAAAATGATAATTTCTCATGAAGGTCATTGAGCATGCATTCTAAGATTCTAGAGGTCATTTCTAGGGTTATAGATTCATTTTTGAAGTGGAAACGCATTTTTCGGGCAAATTAGGGTTTTAGAGCCCAAAAGGGTATTTTGGTCATTTCACAATAAAAATGATAATTCCTCATGAAGGTCATTGAGCATGCATTCTAAGATTCTAGAGGTCATTTCTAGGGTTATAGATTCATTTTGAAGTGGAAACGCATTTTTCGGGCAAATTAGGGTTTTAGCGTCAAAAAGGGTATTTTGGTCAATTGTAACGGTTTTTTTCAAAAAGGCTCAAAAAAAATATATATAATTAAAAATATGAAATCTGAAATCAGAAATGAAAAATGAATAATAAAATAATATTGGATGTTTATTGTATTTTTAGAATTAGGGCTAAGTCCTTTTAGGTGTTTTTTGCTTTTATCCATTTTTGGCCAAAGTAAGTACCAATCTCACAAGCAAACCATCTCCCTCACTCCACCCTTAAGCTCCATGCCTCCCATCACCTTCAGCCCACATCAAGTTCACATCAAGCCTTTCATCAAGCACACCTTTGAATACACAACATGTTTTTACCTTCCTTCTCTCTACACCACAAAATACACACTAATTCCTTTACTTCCCTCACACAACCCTTAACCCATGAGAGCTTGAGGCTACTCTCATTCAGACCCTAGCACACAATACTCTCCTCTCCTCTCTCTCAAAAAACGAAAACCCTCTACTCCATCTTCTCTACACAATTTCTTCAACCATAAAATAAAAAAGCTTGATAATCCTTCATCATTTTCAATAACTCTCCTTCCAAGCTTCCATAATCATCCAAGTTTCATCAAAATCCACCCAAGGAAGAGGATTTGCGTGAGGATCTAGATTGTTGGAGGTGTTCTTCAAGTGTTCTTGCTCCTATTTTACATCTTTATTCCTTTTCTAGTTATTTCTTGAGGTAAGCCTATTATCTCTTGCATTTTAATTATTAACATGTAAATCTTTCTTCTACTCCTCTTTCCTTTCTCAAAAGGCTTAGAGGACTTGTTTCCAACATTATGACAAGGACATTGGGAGCCTTGGGTGTTGGCAATGAGTCATTGGCCTTGAGGGGAATTTTCTTGTGTTTTAACCATGTAGTTTGTATTTTCACACTCATTTTCTCACTTTTCCATAAATGGAGGGCTTTCACATATTATATGCATCTTCTTGTTCATATCATAACTTGCAAGTTGAATTTTGGCTTGATTTATGGGTGTAGGGGTTTCGGTTTTGAGCCTTAGAATTTAGGGTTTTTGTTGCTTTCTTTTCACTCCTTGATTTATGTAAATAAAATGCATGATGTGCTTGATTTGCATGATTTGTTCTATGTGTTGATTATGAGTTTTGGCATGAAAAATTTGGTGTTTATGCTCATATAGGGGTTCGGCCATAGAGCCCATTTTTGTGCATATTTTAGTGCTCAAAATGTGTTGTTTGATCTTGTGTAGATAAGTGTAATTGTGTTAGTGTGTTTTTGACTTTTAACCACCTTTTTACATTTTTACTTCACCATTTCATTAAGTAATTACCATTCACCTTTTTACATTTTTACTTTACCATTTCATTAAGTAATTACCATTCACCTTTTTACATTTTTACTTTACCATTTCATTAAGTAATTACCATTTACCTTTTTTACATTTTTACTTTACAATTTCATTAAGTAATTACCATTTACTTTTTTTTTTACATTTTTACTTTACCCTTTCATTAAGTAAATACCATTTGCCTCATGCATTTTTACTTTACCATTCACTAACTTTTTACTAAAAGTTTTACTACTTGTCAATTTGCAAAAATACCCAAAACATTTTCACACTTTGCATTTCATCACTTGTGTGACACATTCTTATGTTTGCACATTAATACTTGCATACTTTCATATGCTTACATGTTCATGCATTCATATATGTTTATGCCTCTTGCATTCTCATACTCTCTTACATGTTCATGCATCCATTAATATCATGTCTTGCATTCATTATCATATGATCATGCATTCATTAACATGATATCTCGCATTCATTTTCACATGTTCATTCACCTAACCTAGAATACTCTATGCCTATGATTAATTGTATTTCTTTGTTCTTGATGCCATTTGAATGTCTCGACTTAATTGTGCACAAACCCTTTTGCACAATCATATGCCCTTATAAGACTACCAACATGTGTAGCATAGAGATATATGTGCCCCTCTTGAGATTGCTCCCAACTTGTGTAGCAATTCCCCTTCACACATAAACACAATTGTTTTGAGAACTTTGTCTCGCATCTTTGACAATTAAATCTCTTGATTATATCGGCATGCTTAATCTTAGTTGATGGTCAACATGTTCATGATTGCTTGATTAGTTGAATATGTTTGAACTTCATTCATTCATTTTGCATTTGGTTTTGGACATAGAATTCGATTGAAAATGATTTATTCATTTTCTAAAAAACTCTTTTCCAAACCCATTAATTTTCGAAGCATTTTCAATAAACAAAAATAAGCAAGTAGTGGAGGTCACCCATAACCTTTGTTAGTTTGATCTCTATGAACGGTCTTCAATTTCGCATGAGTACTTAGCGATGATTACCCATAACCTTAGTTAGTTTAATCATTCGCTAATGCTCGTCCTACTTCAAAAACCTTTTCAAAACCAAAGAGTTAGAACTACGTCGCTTTGATTCCCATTTGGGATACGTAGGAGCGAGCCACGTCCTCGTCAAGCACAACAAACCAAAATTAATTCGATTGCGAAAGCCCTTTTTGATCATCTAAAATAAAAACCGATTATCATTAATGATCACTCGCGCCGTTGCCGTTTGGTTGTTAATGATAATTTCATTTTCAAAAGAGTTAGTAACGCGGCCACTCTAAACCGTTGTTGTTTGGTCGTCGCGAACACTCGAATCAAAAGCAAAACCGATTATCGTTAATGATCACTCGCGCCGTTGCTGTTTGGTTGTTAATGATAATTTCATTTTCAAAAGAGTTAGTAGCGCGGCCACTCTAAACCGTTGTTGTTTGGTCATCGCGAATCCTCACTCCTACTGCGAAAACTCATCTAAACAGACTAAAAAACAAAAACCTTTTTAGGACAACCAAGAACTACGTAGCTTTGAATTCTCCATCGCACCAGGAGATACGTAGGAGCGAGAGGCCAACTCTCGTCAAGCGCCAAAAATAAAAATTTTCATTAAGTTTTCTTACTCCCTTTTCAATAAAGAGGCAAAATAAAAGCATTTTCAAATCAACACTTCAAACCACACATTTAATTAAAGGTTCCCTTTCGGTAGAAAGGAGGTACGGGGTGCTAATACCTTCCCCATGCCTAACCGACCCCCGAACCCATATCTCTAGTTTTCGAAAGACCATCCGCCTTGTCTAAAAGACCTTTTTTCAATGTTTTGGTCTTAAAATTAAAATATTGGTGGCGGCTCCATACCTTTTCCACGTTGTACAATGAGAAGTCCGAACCGGATTTTTTGGGGTGCAACAGTGACTCTGGGGGAGTTTATTTAGATCTCGGTCTGAATCTAACTCCCGTCAGAGGTTGCGACCATATTCGATGCCGCTTCGCACCCCTCTCGATGACTCTGGGGGAGTTTATTCAGATCTCGTTCTGAATTTAACTTTCGTCAGAGGTTGCGACTTCGATCCCGCCTCGTACCTCGTGGCAGAGTTTGATGTTGACTTGCGTTGGTCGGGGGATCTCCTCGATGGTGATCCCCAGTGGTGCCTCTGGTGGATATTTGACTTGGTTCCACCGTTGTGCCCCAAGTTGAGTTTATCTCGAGGGATGGTCTTGACTCGACGTTGTCGTTTAGGATGCCATCGTAGGTGAGGTCGCCCTTTTGGCTCGTGCCGTTGTCGGGCCTGCTAATTTTGTCAGCTGATCACAGCAACTTTCCTGTTTGGTTCCCTCTCCTGCTCCTTTGGTGGTCTCTTCTCCTATATCAATTAAGTTTGCTATCTTTATGCTAACCCCTTTGAGACCCCCTCCCGATCACCTTTATGAGAGGGAGGTCAAGGGTAGGTGTCCCGCCCTGGCATGTATTTTGCCGTTTAGGCCTTCAAGACATCAGAATTTGGTTTTGAGCGTAACCTGTAGCTCTGCTTCTTGGCTTTCCAATCACTGTCTCATGCCTGCTTGATCTTTGCGTCTTTCCAAGACCTCATGGTCTCATGCTTTGCAGGTGCTTTCGCGTGAGTGCCTTTATTGTACTTGGGATTTTTTCAAGATAGTTGCTAAGTTGAACTTGCTTTAGGCAGTTGAGTTGTCGACGCCTACCGGGTCAATTTGTCATGAAGAATACCCCCGGCACCTTTTACCAAGACTCGGCTTGGATAGAACTCATCCAAGGGATTGTGACCACCTAAGTTAGTTTGAAATACTAGGCACCCCAACTGTGGATTTGGACCCTTTTTCTTTATTGATCTTAAGGAATTTTCATTGGGGCAAGTGTTAATGCTTAGGGAGCAAACTGTAACTGCAAAATGAACTTCGTCAATTACTCACATCGAGCTCGCATTTCGCATTTGCGCCTCAACAACAAGATTCTCAACTGGGCCTAGCCCTAGGCTCAGGTCCTGATGCTCTGCTTCCTATTTAGAGTCACGACTGACTGCTTCTTTATTGGCGCCCTGCCAGGCGCCCTCATGGGCGCTGGCTGCTCTTCATTGGCGCCCTGCCAGGCGCCCTCATGGGCGCTCGCTGCCTCTTCATTGGCGCCCTCATGGGCGCTGGTTGCCTCTTCATTGGCGCCCGGATCACCTCTGGCATCCCAGTGCGTCACTTTAACCTCCGCTTCTTCTCTGGATCCACCGCCTGAGTTTCACCTCAGTAGTTTCTCTTTCGTTTTTCGGGCTCATATAAAAATATCGACGCGTTGCTCCCAGGTCCGCCTGAAGGGTCACAATCTTATTCTCTAAACTGTAGAATTTCATCTTCAGATGAACCGTCGAGGTGACTGCCTCTAGCTTGCCCACTGTGGGTCTCCCAATGATGCATTGGTGGACCGACTTGCATGGTAGGACTAGGAAGGGTGTTTTAACAGTTCCGAACAAAGGTGGCTTACTATCGGGGTCTCCATAGGTGACCATCAGCTTCAGTTGGCCTAGTGGTTTAGTCTTCGACCCGTTGAACCCGGTTAAAGCTCCCCCTCGGTAGGGTTTCAGGTCGCCGGGGGAGATGTTCAATGCATGCAGCAAGTCTTTAAAGATGATGTCTACCGCGCTTCCCTGGTCGACCAGGATTCTCCTTACCTCAACGTTGGCCATAATGGCAGTGATGAGCAACGAGACGTGCTTGTTCGGTTTTCCAAACAGCAAATCATTATCGTCGAAGGATAAGGGCTCATGATCCCTTCCTGGGGGCTGAGGTTGATGCAACGCTCAAGATCTTTCTCCACTTCCTTTTCATTGACTTGCGAGACCCCCAATCATCACGGGGACTTCTTCCGTGGATCACCATGGCCACTGGCCTTCCTTTGGACCTTCGGGTGTCCTCTTTCTCGGCAGAAGTACTGTCGTCGTTTTTGACCCCTTCGCCGTCTGGGGTCTTTCCCTTCCTCGAGGACCTGGATCTTTTTGCGGGAGATCGGGCTCTTTTGAGGGAGCCATTTGGTCCCCCCTCTCTTTTTACGTACTGCGACAGTTTCCCTCTCTGAATCATTTCCTCAATATCGTCTTTCAAAGCTTGGCAACCATTGGTGTCGTGGCCTCTGCATTGATGATAGCGGCAACATCCCCTCGGGGGTTTTGGCCATCTTTTAGCACCAAAGGCGCTGGTCTCTTCACGTTCTTGAACTCAGTGTTAGCGCATTCAGCTAAAATTTGCGCCCGGGATGTGACGAGGGGGTTCGACTTATAAATTGACAGGAGCGCCCCTCATGGTCCCTGCTTCCTGTTACCTTTTGCTAGTGGACCTCCCGGGTGTCTTCATCGTCACCCCCTACCTTGGCTGCCTCGCGGTAAGCCAACTCGTCCTCTTCATAATTCATGTATTTCTGGGATCTTTGAAGGAACTCGCCCAGGTCCCTGGGCTTGTTGATACCTACATCAATCTGGAACAGGCTTCCCTTTCTCAACCCGTCTTTCATCTAGAACAACCTTTGCCTGTCCTCCAAACCTCGAACGCTCGAAGCTTCCTTATTGAAGCGCTCAATATACTCCCTCAGTGTCTCGTGGTTCCGCTGCCTAACGGCTCTCAGTACTTCTTCAGATTTGGGCTTTAGCCGGGAGGCAGTGAAACGAGCCGTGAACATTCTCGCCAGCTGCCCCCATGAGGATATGGAGTTCGGCCTCAGCTCTTAGAACCACTCTAATGCGGAACCCTCGAGAGTGAGGGGGAAGATTTTGCAATGGACGGGTTCCCTGGAACCCCTGTAGCGCATCATTAGGGAGAAGTGTGCCAGATGACCGTCCGGGTCTCCAGTCCCGTCGTACATCTTGAGATTTGGCAGTTTTTCCAAGGTCCTTGGGATTTGGCATTCGTCTACCCTTCTTGTAAACAGCCCCTCCTCCGAAAACTCTCTTGAGTTTCGGGGGGAGGTGTCTTCATAGCCCAGCTCTTGATACCTGTGTCGCTCGGGGGATCTCCTCGATGGAGAACCCCGGTGGTGCCTTCTTCGGGTGACGACCCGGCTCCTTGACCTCTCATGCGTGTTAGGGGATGCGTGTGAGGAGGTTCTGGAGTGGGTGTCACGAGGCCGATAGGTCCCTGGGGGTGAGTCTGATTCCCCACGCCTGCGTCGCCTAGGGGGAGAGCGATGGACATGATGTCTCCGAGGTGGGGACCGGTGGTGCCTTGAGGTCACCGTCACCGTCGTTGGAGGAACTGTCATCCTGCCGAGGGGAGGTTGTTCTGGCAGGGCGGTCACGTGCCTTTCAATCTCCCTTAGTCGTTCTTCCTGTTCCAACATAGCTTGAGTGCGACTGGTCAGGAGGTCCAAAAGCTGATTCACATTAGAGGGCTGGGCAGGTTGACTGGTGCCCTCGTCCTGTATAGTCAAAACGTTGCCCTCGAGGGTATCCTCCGGTCGGGGTGTGGGTATGACAATGCTCTGAACCCGGGGTCTGCCCCTGGGAGCCATGAAGCAGCAAGAGAAAAGTTTGAGTAGTGATGATGCGAAAGATAGAAATCTCCCACTGTGGTCGCCAATGTTCTGTACCGAGCAGCTTTTTGATCGGCTACTGTTGGTAGGTCTCTTGCTGTCCTGGCAGGAGGTCAGTGAGCGCCCGGGGGGGTACCTGCAAGCCACTCCGATGCTCAAGTCAGTATATCGAATATATGAGTGAAGGTACTAAGGATTAGAGATTCAACCTTTCTAATGGCAAAGTTTGCCTGTATTTATAGGAAATCGTGCCCTCTTGCGGATCGTCGGATGGGTAGAGTCGATCTTGACCGTCCAAGCGTGTTGGGCTCGCATGAGGTGGATATGGGCTAAATTGGTTGGGCTGATTCATATGACTTGCTAAGTGCACCTCCTGGTTTTGCTAATGGGACCCTCTGGTTGACTCCAGAACAACAGTCAAAACCAAATTCCTGGTTTTATCGTGCCCTTCTGTCTACAACTGTATCGTCGGAAGGCCGACCCTAGGAAGTCTCGGAGCGGTAACTTCAACAGTTCATCTGAAGATGAAATTCTACTCTTTGTGCAACAAAGTTATTACCCTCGATGCCGACCTCGAGTCCGCCCAGAGATGTTTTTATCTGCATGTGAAAGCGGATAAAAAGGCCATGAAGGAGGGGGTTCCCCCGAAGAAGAAGAAGCCCAGAATGTTTCCGAGAAGAGAAGGAAAAGCAGAGCTGCTGATGTCAATGTGACAGACCTTGATGCAAGTACAACCCTGATAGCTCCGAAGAAGAGAGCGATGACGATCTTGCCCGAGACGAAAGAAGAAAATCAGGCGACCTCTACCTGATGGAGAATTCGTGGAAATCCAAATGGGAGATGACCCAGCCAAAACTGTCAAGATCGGCTCCGATCTTTCTGACGATTTAATTAATGCAAATTTTGTAAAAGAAGTCAAGTATACAACTTGGCTCTCCAACCCTGTACTTGTCAAAAAAAGCAATGGAAAATGGCGTATGTGCATTGATTATACTGATCTTAATAAGGCCTGTCCAAAAGACACCTTCCCCGTTCCAAGCATTAATCGCCTCGTCGATAATTCTTCAGGTTTTCGTTTACTCTCTTTTATGGATGCCTACTCCGGATACAACCAAATTACAATGTTCCCTCCTGACCAAGAGAAGACCGCCTTCATGACTGACCGCGGTAAATTTTGTTACCGGGTTATGCCGTTTGGTTTGAAAAATGCGGGAGCTACCTATCAGAGGCTGATGAACAGAGTATTTCATAAGCAGATCGGGCGTAATGTAGAGGTCTACCTCGACGACATGATCGCAAAAAGTGAAGGTGGGAGCCTCCACGTAGCCGATCTTGAAGAGATCTTCGCAGAAATCCGAAAGAACAAGATGAGGTTGAACCCGGAGAAATGCACTTTCGGAGTCCGAGCTGGGAAATTTCTTGGTTTCTACCTCATAGAGAGAGACATCGAAGCCAACCCGGATAAGTGCCGGGCTGTGACCGAGATGCGCACCCGAACTACCAAAAAGGAACTTCAGAAGCTCAACGGTATGATCGCCGCACTATCTCGCTTCATTTCCAATGTTGCGTTCAAATCACTCCCTTTGTTTAAACTACTTGAGAAAGAAGTGAATTTGAATGAACCCTAGAGCGGGACGAGGCCCTCTCCCAGCTTAAAAAGGTTCTGTCCGAGACACCGATCCTAACTCGGCCAAACCCGGGAGAAACCTTATACCTGTATTTAGCAATCTCGGAGGAAGCGTTGGGTGTCGTTCTTGTTTGGGAAATGAACACCGGCCAAAGCTCGGTATATTTTGTCAGCAAAGCTCTACAAGGACCTGAAATTAGATACCAGAAAATTGAAAAAATCGCTTTTGCTCTGCTTATCGCGGCGCGTCGCCTCCGACCTTACTTCGTCGCTCATCAGGTCGTGGTACGAACAAATCACCCTATCCGTCAAATCTTACACCGACCCAACCTGGCAGGCAGGATGATCAAATGGGCAGTAGAACTCTCTGAGTTTAGAATCAAGTACAAGTCCAGGTCGGCAATGAAGGTTCAGATACTTGCCGACTTTGTCGCAGAAATGACCCCCGCCGACCTTGAAGGCGAATGGTGGACGCTCCATGTAGATGGATCCTCAAATCCAAAAGGAAGTGGTGCCGGGTTGATGTTAGAAAGTCCGACAGGCGTCTTAATCGAGGTATCCCTCACTTTTGGGTTCCCAACCTCAAAAAATCAAGCAGAATACGAAGCATGCATAGCAGGGCTCCGACTCTCCCTTGACCTCCGAGTTACTCGGGTCACTTTAAACACTGATTCCTTACTGGTAGTAACGCAGATCGGAAAGCAATATGAAGAAAAGGACCCGATCATGCAGAAGTATTTAACCGGAGTGCGGGAGTTGCTGGCTCAGTTCGTAACCGCAGAGGTTAAACACGTTTCCAGAACGGAAAATATCAGGGAGGATGTTCTATCCCAGCTCGCAAGCACCAAAGTTCCTGGAAACCACCGATCTATAATCCAGGAGACGCTGAATAAACCCAGTGTGCTCCCTATCCCGGAGCTCGCCCTTTCTATCAACGTGGCTGAGGAAAGCAAAGGGTGGATTACGCCAATAATGAAGTACATTGAGTCGGGGGACGAGCCTCCGGACTCTCCTGAAGCCAAATTGATCAGGAGAAATGTCTCGTCCTTCTCCGTGATTGAAGGGACACCTTACATAAGAAGCCTTTCCGCACCATTATTGAAATGCATTGACAGAGAGGAAGCAGATTATGTCCTGGCCAAGATTCATGAAGGAATTTGTGGACAACACCTCAGAGGTCGGTCGCTAGCTCGGAAAGCCTTAAAGGCGGGATATTTTTGGCCAACCATGGAAACCGATGCGAAAAACCATGTCAAAAAATACAAGAGATGTCAAATCCATGCCAATGTTCATGTGACGCCTCCTACCGAGCTGACTAGTCTCACCTCGTCATGGCCTTTTGCGTGGTGAGGGATCGATCTCCTGGGGCCATTTTCGACTTCCCCCCGGCCAGGTCAAATCCTTAATAGTGTCGGTGAATTACTTCACAAAATGGGTTGAAGCCGAGCCATTAGCCATTATCACCGCAAGGAATTTCATCTAGTTTTTCAGAAAGAATATCATGACCAGATTCGGGATCCCCGAGGTAGTGATCACTGACATCGGAACCCAGTTCGCTAACAAGGGCTTCAGAAAGCTCATGTCCTATCTTCGTATTAAACACCGGTTCACCTCAGTAGAGCAACCCCAAACTAATGGGCAGGCCGAGGCCGCTAACAAGGTACTCCTCAATGGATTGAAAAGGCGGCTTGACGAGGCCATAGGTAATTGGGTCGAGGAATTGACTTATGTACTATGGGCCTACAGGACCACCCATAAAGTTCGATGGGAGAAACTCTATTTCGACTCTCATATGGGAGCGAGGCTGTAATTCCAGTTGAGATCGGAGAGCTGAGTTGGAGAACGCTCCATCCAAAATCGCCAGAGGAAAATAACCAGGCTGTGAGGGAGAACCTCGACCTCGTCGACGAGGTTCAAGGAAGAGCCTCCTTCAAATAAGCATTGATTAAGCAAAGGATAGCAACCCGGTACAACTCGAAAGTTGTCCTGAGGGATTTCAAAGTCGGCGATTTGGTGCTCCGAAGAGCCGATGTCGGCTTAAAGAATGCCACTCAAGGGAAGCTCGCTCCCAACTGGGAAGGGCCTTACCGGGTCGTGTCCAAGACCGATAGTGGCGTTGGAAACCCTAGAAGGGAAAGCGATCCCAAGGACTTGGAATGCGGCCAAACTGAAGAAGTATTACAGTTAATTTATGCCTTAAAGAACAAACTGTATTCAAATTTTATAAACATTCTCATCTAAATACATCAACGTTACTCTTCATTATTAGCCATTATTGTTGCCGACTTTAGTCCGGAGTTCCGAGGTTAAGGGGAGCCCTCTGGGAACGATCTCATGGTCGCGTCGAGGTCCCATATTAAAACCGGAACCCGGTTCACAATGTTCGAAACAATCTGTGACCGAGGTTATCGCAGACCCCCTTGAACGAGTTCGATCTGGGTCGAGTCCTGGTAAACTGTTCAAAGAGCTGTAAAGATCTTTGGGATTCAAGATCACCAAAATCAATGGCCGAGGCTGCCATTACCCAAAAGGGTGAGTTCGATCTAGGCCGAGTCCCGGTAAACTGCCCTAAAGGCGACGTACGTTACTTGAGCGAAATAAATGCAAGTGCAATACTAACATGCAAGAAATAAAGCATAACCGAGGTAATTTAAAATCGGAAATGCAAGCAATCAAAATAAGCAAAATATTATAGGCCACCCCGGATACGGCTGGGTCCTCAAGTTCAAGGATGCTTTTAGATTACACAATAAAATGCCGGTTCTGCCCGGAACCCAGAACCTATTTGCCACCAGTTCCAACCGGAACCCGGAAACCATCCACAAAAATGTTACCCCCTGGTAACTAGCTAAGCATCGGATGGGCGAGGGTAAACAATAATACGCTCGTTTGTGACGGAGTCGGTCTTGACGATCTCGTCCCCATCTACATCATGATCCATGTTTAGTATCTCTTTATGAAGAGATAACGAAGGGTGAACCACGGTGACTTGAGCAAGGGCTTTTTCAAAACCCTCCACGCCCATTCCAAGAGCCATCTCTGCTATGGTGGCAGTTTGAAGCTCAGATTTCCGGGCCTTCTCCTTGGCCTGCCTCACTTTCTCTTCAAGCTCAGAAAGTCGACCTCTGGAGTTGGTCCTCTCCTCTCTAGCCTTCTGCATCTCGGCCTCTAGCTCGGAAATCTGACTCCTCAAGGTCGTAACCAGTTCCACAGCCTCTTTCTCTTGGGTCTCCAACTCAGTAATTTGGAGTTCGAGCTCTTTGTTCTTGTTGAAAGTAGAGTCCCTCTCTATCACAAGCTCCCCTCTCTCCTTTCGGAGGTAGGAGAGGTCTTGCTGGGCCTTTGCAAGAGTGGAAGAAAGTGACTCGTACTTCCTCCGTTCTTCCACCCTCATAGCTCATTCCTCGTCCCTCTCTTCAGGGCCCCTGAAATAAAAGGAAATAAATGATGCTAAGTTAAGAACGGAGCTCATTCCTGCCTGCCTTTCCCTTTTCTGGACTGTTTCTCTTTGTCTACAATTAGGTTTCAGGTGCTTGATGATTTGGGGTTTTAGCTTAAAACCCTAATCTTGGCTCTGATTGCTGTGAAATTCTTTTTTTATTGTCTTCACATGTATGTTTCTTGTATATTTCACCCACCGTATGCCTATTTTTGTGTATCTTTTGGTGTCAATTTTCGTCGATTGTGTGCTGCCTCCTGTTTCAAAGAGAAACCCTAGCTAGGGCAGGCAGCCAGCTGCTGCGCCCCCTTTCTTTTTTTTTTTCCTTTTTTGAAATTTTGTATTTTTTAAATTTTTTTGTATTATTTTTGTACTACTTCTACTGTTTGTTTTTTTGGCTCATATTTTTAAAGAAAACGGTATTATATATATAAAAAAAACTTTCGTTCAGATTCTTCAATTATTATTATATTTTTTGCATCAATAACAACAGACTAAATAATAACAGTAACGAAATAAAATAAAACGAGCATCGAACAATCGTTGTACGAGAGTGCCAAAGACACGCGCGTTTAGAACATTATGTGACGCGATAAGAATTTTTGGATTTTAATTGATCGGACAAAATTAGGGTATGACAAATCGAAATGCTTGAAGATCTTGAAAACTTGCGCTTTCTCGAGCCGTCCTTCTCATGACCGCTCTCCTTCGACCCCCTGGGAGAATCACCCTGACCGGATCGCGCCCGCTTTCCCGGGGCTTGAGAAGGGGAATCATGATCTAGGTGCACCGAAATCTGCTGGCGTTTCCGATGTTGAAGGTTGGCGACCTGATCTTCAGCACTCACAACACTCGCCACAGTGACTGTTAAGAGGAACAAACTCGTATAGGCTCGTCCCGGTGAGGGATTTGTTGGGGAGTTTGTTGAGCATCAAAGCCACTCTGTTGGAGACCGGTCTTCTTTTCTGCCGCTGCCCTCAGGATAGCGAACTTGTCGGGAGCCATATTATCTGCAAAACAAACAAATCTGAAAAACATTAGGTGAACCGATCTTGAAGAAGTATAAAATTAAAAATAAAGACACCTTATCAAGCATCCGACCCTACCAAGCGCGGCTAACACCTTTGACTTCGAGCCCTCCTCGGCCAACTTCGTCGTGTCAATTTTGAATTTCTTGGGATCTTTGTGGGGAATCAGGCCGACGAAGTTAATCAGGATCGCCAAGGATTCCTAGTCTACAGCACTTAATCTGCTCAAGCTAACTGTGTATGCATGGGGTGGGCAATTGAAGTGAGAGAGGGACCACCCAATGGGAAACTTTGTGGACTCCAGGGATCGTCCATCAGTACTATACTTTCCGATGTACCTTACGGCCTCGTCGTTCACAGGCTCGATGAAGAAGTATTTATTTTTCCAATTTCCCTTCAATGAATCGGTATAGGGCATAAAGACCTTAAGCCCCCTCCTAGCTCGGAAGCTCACATGTTCCCACCGATCTTTAGATCCGTCCTCATGCCTCCTGTTTATCTCGAAGAGATAGAAGAACAAATCGGCGGAGATCGACCTCTCCAGATGAATGCACATCAACTCGAAAGCCCGCATGAAGGCCCGTGCGTTGGGGTGAATCTGTGAGGGGGCGGGGTTCAAGATTTCCAATACCTCCTGCTGAAGGCGGTAAATGGGGGGCTGATCTTCATGTCAAAGATCGTCACCTGATACATGACGAACTTGAGAGCTCGTGGCCAGACAGCAACATGTTGATCTTCTCCCATGCCCTCCACGTTCCATATCTGGTTCCTTTTCCATGAAATTTGGTTAACAACATGACTCGGATCATCTCCGGCCTTGTATAAAGATCGGACCTCCCTCAACGACTCCGACACCTAGAAATATTCCCGGGGGATATTTAAAGGCATCATCAAGGGGACATCAACCGGCCCTACTCCGGTGCTAGAATACTCATCAGAATCACCCTCATTGTGTCCGGGATCTCCCACGTTCCCAGGATTACCCCCACTATTTCCTAAATCGCCTTCATTGTTTTGGTTTTCAGCAAAGCCCTCCACACCGACCTCGGCTTCGGTTTCACTGTCATTAGAGCTCCAGCTTGTGCTTCCTTGCTCTTCTACGTTCCGCTCAGTGTCGGACTCATCCGACTCAAGGATCACCACTTCCCAAGGGGCGGTGCTCACTTTCTTGACCTTCCTCCAGCAGTTCATTACTGGGGACCGCAGGAGAGCGATCTTCCACTTGAAGACTGTTGGGAGCACGATCAAGTCCTTCCTGGACTTCGGGACCGGTCGATCCAAAGCTTCCAGTGCGTACTTCATCCGGGTTTCTAGGATCAGAAGCCATCAGTTTGGCTATGTTTGGACGATCTGTGCTGACAACCCTACGGGTTTGTTTTGTTGTAGCCAGATTGGACCTGTAGAAATGGGGGTATGCCAAGTCAAGTTGAGTGCCAAACAGTGGGTCCACAACCAAGTCGGAACCCGACCTGACGACCCCCACTCTGTAGAAATAGATACGGACTTGAAGAGGTCCCGGCTAGAGCATAAGGCGAAAAATGAACAAATAAAAAGGCACTAACCTCGGAAGTCGGAAGCTCGGTGTCACTGAACTTGATTGCGTGCTTTGACGATCTTACTGAACTGAAAGGCTAAGACTATCGCCACCGTATGTTGGATCAGAAGTTCGGAAGAAGAAGGCACTAAGAAACGATGTTAGGATCGGTACTCAAAGCAGGTTGCAAAAACCAGTGCAAATGAAGGAGGTTCTCACCCATATATATAGGGAACCAAGGGCTATGAATTGGGCCTGGCCTAAGTGACGCGTCCAATCACTAGCCTCTGTGACATGCGCGTGAAACGAAGCGCCATCATTACTCCAGTCACCTTCGAACGACGCGCCCCATCAATGACATTAATGTCAGGCGCTGGAATCGAAGTGTCGCCATAAAGAGAATGCCTCGAGTCACTCGGTTCTCATTCAATGATCGTTCCGAGGCTGAGGGCAAACACTCAAGTGAGTACAAGCCTGGCCTCGGAAGGTCGCCATGTTTATCAGACACCCGAATCCGAGCTCGCGCAGAGCATTGTAAGCTCGTTTTTCTAAAAACGAACACGACCTGAATCTCAAGCACTCTGAGGTTGGTGGAAAAACACTAACATGAGTATAAGCCCGGCCTCGGAACCTCTCCATGGTCTCCTAACCAACATATCCAACGCGGATAACAAGGGAACAAGTCCGACCTCAGAGGGTACTTCAAACCCGGAACAGGTATCAAGTCTGGCTCTCCCCAAGGCAACCCGACTTGGGGGCAACTGTTACAGATTGGGCCTTTAGTAGTTTTCACTAAGGCTCAATCCTAAGGGCCAAATCCATTAACCAATGGTGGAGATCAAAGACCTAGATCCAATGGTTTGCATTGATCCCCAAAACCTATAAATAAGCATTCAATGCTAGCATTAAAGGTACACATTTTCCAATTCTCTTACTTGCAACTGATTCACTTGCTGACTTAAGCGTCGGAGTATCATTGCAGGCACCACCCCACCTCGGATCGGAGCTCAACTCGGATTGGCCAAGGACACGTCTACCAACTATCTCGGATCGGACCAAGGCAGGAGATACGGTACAGATCAATCTCAGATTATATATGATGGATTTTTGAGGTTGAACATTTGATTGATCTCTACATGAAAAATCCCATAAGGATTCAAGATATAAAGAAATATCTTCATATAAATTATTTTGAAAAATAAAGTCTCGCCTTGATCAAACAATTAGCTAGTTAGATTTTTGTTTAACAAGTTATAAAGAACTAGTTTTTAATTGACTCATGATAAATTATTTATTGAGTACATGAGTTACGATGCAGTAAAATAATGAATATCTCGGTCCTGAAGATAACATAGTGCTATGAAAGCAGACAATCATATTACTAAATGCCAGATCGCTTGATATGATAATATCATGTGAGATGAATATTTTATTTTTGACTATTCTAATGAATAAATGATTTTATCTATGTTCCATAAATTAACCTTGCAGATACAATGTATTTTTCTGATCCAAATCAAGTCAGATTTCAAGTCAGTTGTTATCTACATACGGTGACATTGAAAGATCGTTACGGTCTACAAAATAATCTATGGTTCTCGCTCTTCTTCATTTCATGCTCAAATACCAACACGTCAAGGAAGAAGTCCTGAAGATAATACTAACCACAAAACTCCATTAAAAGAGAACATATCACAAGTGACGGAGTGGAGTAGATTGCTCCATATGCACTTTAGAAGAAACTACATATACTAGAAGTCATATTCTTAAGTGATGCTTCAAACAGGGGGGAGAAATACTACACTCTTTTTTCCTTTGCCATGGTTTTGTCCCATTGGGTTTTCCTGGAAAGGTTTTTAACGAGGCAGCTCCCACAAAGGATATTGTACTCTTTTTCCTTCACTAGATTTTTCCCGCTGGGTTTTTTCTAGTAAGGTTTTAATGAGGCATATCCTCAATGGACATCCAAGGTGGAGTGTTATGAATAATAAGGAATTAGTGGATGTCCACCCTTAGGCTTCCACATTCCACTAAGGGTGGACATCCACTAATTCCTTATTATTCACAACACTCTACCTTCAGGGACATCCAAACGTGTAGCAAAATACGCATCTAGGGTCGGTCATTTGAACAACTGACTCCAAAAATAGTGAGGAAAATCTCATTTTTCACGTTAATTGCAAAATTGACACCGTGTCCATATTTGGAATCGGGTTTTCGAAAAATTGACTCCAAATGGTGTTTTTTAATCTTTGTTTCGCACTACTGTAAATAATTTAAAAGCAACTGTTCTGGACTGGGCCTTCGGCCCAATCCGACACTGGACCTACCCATTACCAAAATGGAGAAGTGATGACCGGGCCTTCGATCCACTGAGATCAACGGTTCAGATCTACCCTCGTGGAGGCTCGCTTGATCAAACAGTCGAGATCGACCATACTGATCCGATGGCCAGCACTGCCCCTCTTGTACTATATAAAGAGTGATTGCTCTCACTAAACAGGTAGACATAATCTCAACCCATACTGTTACTCTGCTTAAACTCTTACCCCACTGACTTGGGCGCCGTAGTGTCATTGCAGGTACAACCCAGGCAGAAATCTGCGAGTGACCAGATATCGCTCACCCCATCAACTCACACAGTTGGACTCCGGACTCGACTACTCGTGCCCGCTTCAGGTCGAGCACCTAAGTTCATTGGCGACCATAGTGGGAGTGTCACTCCAGACGTTATCCCGACCTTGTTCCTATGGCTCCGAGAGGCAGGCCACCCCGCTAGAGGAACCCGCTCTTGCAAAGCGTGGTTGGTACCCCTGACCAACCACAACCGACCCCGGAGGGTGTTCCAATTACCACAGAGAACACTGTTCAAAGCACACCCTCTGGACCGGCCACTCATGCAAACATCGTACTACCGCCCAACGCCGTACAACAAATTTTGGAAATACTGACTCAAGTGACTTCAGGGCGGGCAAACGTCACACCCGAAAGAAGGAATCCATCTAGGCGATATAGATCACCTCCAAGAAGGTATCTCGTCCACCGATCCCCACCTCGACAAAGGAATCAAGGAGGGACTTTGACGCCAAATAGAACAACACCCTCCTCGACCGATCCTACTTATTGGCCAGAAGAGTCCTTTTACCAAGAATCTTCATACGACTCCTCTGGGTCACCCGCTCGGTCGAGAAGCAGGTCATCTGACCGGTATGCCCGTTCTCATTACGAGAGTCGGTCACCAGAACGACGAAACCGCTACGGAAGCTCTCCAGAGTGACGTGGTCATCGAGGCCGACGCTTCGAGGATCGGCCACCTCGCAGAGAAAGGATTGGTATGTGGATGAGACCTTTTACCCGAGACATTGACGAGTATCCCGTCCCTCGTGGCCTCGAAAAACCCTGCCGGACTTAAGAATGTACGACGGCGTCAAAGATCCAGATGCCCACCTGAGATACTTTGATTTGACTATGCAATACCGGGAGCGTACATGCCAGTAAAGTGCAAGATATTTCCCCTAACCTTGGAGGGGTCGGCCTTGGAATGGTTCACAGAACTGAGGCCGAACACCATCTCATCCTAGGAACAGCTCGCCAGGGTTTTTTTCGCCGTTTTACATCTTCGAGGGTGAAACCCAAGTCACACGCAATCCTGAAAGCGATCAGACGGGAACCTGGTGAAACACTCCGTGACTATGTAGAGCGGTTTAACAAAAGAGGCTACCAACGTAAGAGGACTGGAGGACGACATGAGACTGTGGTTCCTCCTGGACGGACTTCGTACAGGCACTTTGTTCGAAATTGAAGTGGGCGTAAACGAACCGCCCGATTTGGAAACTTTCCTCCGCAGATCTCAGAGATTCATGCACTATGAAGAGAGGGCAATGGCGACACAAGCCCTTGCAGGGGGAACGATTAAAGAAAACCAAATGGAGCGTGACCAGAGATCGAGAAGGGATCCGGGAGTTCCCTTTAGGGACTTCAAACCTAGAAAGTTCCCAGACCGCACTAAGCTGAACACGTCCTACGCCCAGATTCTGAATGAATGTGCGAATACAGAATTCAAAAATATGAGGAGACCTGAACCAATGGTCCTTAAAGAAGGACAGCCCCCGTCTCGTAAATACTGCCGCTATCACAGCAGTAACGGGCACGACACCAACAACTGTATGGCCTTGAAGGATGATATAGAAGACCTGATCAAAAAGGGAAACCTTACCCAGTACGTTAAGAAGGGACAGACATATGAACGAGATGATAAGCTAGTAACTGGCTCTCCTCGAAAGGAGAAGACAGCGTTCAACGAAAGGTCCAAAACAAGAGAGAAGGAGGACGATGAGGATGAGGTACCACCAAAATCTAAAGGGTGCCAAATCGCTATGATGATTACCGGGGGATGCCCTAGTAATGAAAGGGAAACTAACAAGTCCATGAAAAGAAGATGGAAAGAAATTATGAGCGTCACTTATACATCCATTCCCAGGGTTATCACAAAGAGACCGCCCATATCCTTTGAGGACAACGACTTGCTAGATGGAAAGCCAAACAAACAGATTCCACTACTAATAGTTGCTGTAATGGCCAATGTGGAGGTTAGGAGGATCTTGGTCGACCAAGGGAGCTCAGCCGACATCATTTTTGAAGACCTCCTGGATGTGTTGAAATTTCTAGAGAAGATCTAAGACCTTACAGGGGATCAGATTTGACCGGCTTCAATGGGACGTCCACAACACCACTCGGGCTCATCGAGTTAATGGTCACCTTTGGGGACGACGGTGAAGAGAAACCATTGTGCAGAACAGTAAAAGCCGACTTCCTAGTGCTCCCGATAAGACCGGTTTATCAATGTATAATTGGTCGACCAACCTTGGGACGACTTGAAGCAGTCCCCTCTACCGTCCACCTTAAGATGAAGTTCTACTCCGATAAAGGAGAAGTGGTCACCCTCCAAGCCGACCTCCCTCTCAGCAAAAAGGACGTTCTATATGAGTTTGAAGGAGTAGGGGGAACGAGAAACAAAAGGAGCGAATAAACCTAGAGAAGAAGGAAACGAAGTCAACATGACCGACCTGGATGCTCGTTACGATCCTAATAGCGAGGTAAAGGAGGAAGACGACCTCCTGACCAGAGAGCTGAAGAAGCGAATTAAGAGGCCAGAGCCTGATGGACAATTCACTCAAATCCAGCTGGGGAAGGATCCCCAGAAAACAATAAAGATCGGGAACGATCTCCCAGAAGAAGTACGAACACAACTCGTCCAATGTCCGGGGAACCATTCCGACTTGTTCTCCTGGAGCGCGGTCGATATGCCGGGGATCCCGCCCGAGGTACCCTGCCACCACTTAGTTGTCGACCCGTCAGTCAGGTGGGTTGCTCAACGGAGGCGCGTTGAGAAAGAGGAAAAGGCACAAGCTGCTGTAAAGGCCGTCGAAGACTTGATCGAGTCAGGCTTCATCAAAGAGATCAAATATACCACATGGTTATCAAGCGTGGTTCTAGTCAAGAAAGCCAATGGGAATTGGCGCATGAGTGTAGATTACACCGACCTCAATCGCGCATGTCCTAAAGATGCCTTCCCAGTCCCAAGTGTGGATCGATTGGTAGACAATGCCAGCGGGTTCCGGCCACTATTATTTTTAGATGGGTACTCGGGATATAACCAGATCGCCATGTACTCACCTGACCAAGAGAAGACAACATTTATGACGGGAAAAGGAAACTACTTCTATCAAGTTATGCCCTTTGGGCTGAAAAATGCAGGAGCGACCTATCAACGAATGATGAATAAAGTTTTCCAAGCGCAGATAGGTAGGGTAGTGGAAGTCTACCTAGATGACATGATCGTCAAGAGTAAAGTAGATACTGACCATTGGCCGACTTGGAAGAAGTATTTGCGGAAGCCCGTAAGAACTCGCTCAGGCTAAACCCTGAGAAATGCACGTTTGGAGTAAGGGGGCAAATTTTTAGGCTTCTACCTAACGGAAAGAGGAATTGAGGCCAACCCAGATAAATTCCGATCTGTGACTGAAATGAGGTCACCCACTACCAAAAAAGAAATACAGAAATTAAACGGGATGGTGGCCGCCCTTTCACGATTCATTGCCCAAGCAGCAAACAAGTCGCTCCCACTTTTTAAACTGCTCAAGAAGGAGACAGAGTTTGAATGATCGCCTGCGTGCGATCAGGCTCTAGATCAGCTGAAGGCCGCTCTACTGCAACCTCCTGTACTAACAACACCAGATCCAGGAGAAACTTTGTACCTCTACCTAGCGATCACCGACGAGGCACTGGCCGCAGTGTTGATACGGGAAGGCGACTCCAAGAAAAATCCTATTTATTTTATCAGTAAAGCCCTTCAAGGTCCTGAGCTCAGGTACCAGAAAATTGAAAAGTTGGCCCTGGCATTGGTTGTGGCCGCTCAAAGATTAAGGGGATACGTTGTGGCCCATCAGATCGTCTTGAGGACGGACCAACCCATACGGTAAATCCTCCACAGGCCGGACCTAGCAGGAAGAATGATAAAGTGGGCGATTGAGCTATCGGAGTTTGGCCTCAAATATGAACCCGGGTCGGCCACTAAAGCTCAACCATTGGCCGACTTTCTGGCTGAGATGACCCTGATCCCTGCAATGGTAATGCCAGTTTGGACCATACATGTGGACGGCTCATCAAACAGCAGAGGCAGTGGGGCGGGCTTGATTCTTGAGAACACTGAGGGAACGACTATCGAAGTGGCTTTGACTCTCTCTTTTTCAACGTCCAACAACCAGGTGGAATACGAAGCATGTATTGCTGGACTTTTGCTTGCCCGCGAGTTCAACGTAAAGAAAGTAGAGTTGCACTCAGACTCACTCCTGGCTATATCCCAAATCAAAGAAGTGTTCGATGCCAAGAACGTAATCTTGCAAAGGTATCTGGCAAGAGTGAGAGAACTACTCGGACACTTTGAATACGCAGCAGTGAAACACGTCCCTCGATCAGAAAACGTTAGGGCGGACATATTATCAAAGTTGGCCAGCACGAAAAACTCTGGGAACCATATAAGCGTCATTCAAAAAGTCCCACTTCAACCCAGTGTACGACTAGACACCGCTTTGCCTTCGGATATTTGCATGGTCGATCTAGAATATTGCTGGATCGACCCCATCATCAGATACATTAGAGATGGAGAGGAACCAGGCGACCATAAAAAAGTTACCTTGATACGTAGGCGAGCAGCATCGTACTCGGTGATTGAGGGGGAGTTGTTTGAAGAGGATTCTCCATACCCCTCTTGAAATGTCTCTGTAACACCCTAAATATTTAATTAATTTATTTAATTAAGTATTTAGGAATTTATTTTAATTAGTTGGATATAATTTAATTAATTAAAATTATATTAATTTTATGTTGGTGGTATTAGGAAAAGGAGGCGCCACTTGAAGGAACTTGGGCTTAAGTGAAAAGCCCAAGCCCATGATCCAATTTAATAGGCGAAGTGCTAAGTCTTTTGGGGTTAGGGTTTTGGCTAGGCATTTTGCGAATTGAGAAAAGAGAAAAGAGAGAGGGAGAGCGCCGTAGGGAGAGGAGAAGGAGGAGAAGAAGTCGCAAGCTCAAGGAGGAGGAAGGACGTGATTTTGTTGCTGTGGTTTCGTTCGTGATTGTCTCTAGGGCTTCCGTTCTTCAAATCCAAGGTAAGGGGAGTTCTATCTTTCTATATAATAGATGTTCATGATAGGTTGTAAGTTAAGGTTACCCTAGATCTATTCATGTCCTTGATTTGTGTGTAATTTCATGTTTGGTTAGTGATATATATGTGATCCTCATGATTTGTGGCGGAAAATCCATTTTTGGTTGTGGCATGGGCGCCTAGGGCGCCATATGTTTGATTTTGTGTTGCTGAATTGTTGCTGGATTTTCTGTTGCTGCAAGTGTGATGGGCGTTGGGCGCCAAGGGCGCCAGTGTGTGCTGTGTGCGTGTGTTGGGTGTTGCTTGTGTGCGCATATGGGGGTGTTTTGGGTGAAACTCAAATTCTGGGCATATTTTACCGTGCCATCTTTTGTATTTGCGTGCCCAAATTCAATTTTAAACATTTTGGCTCGAGTGGTTTTATTTTTGCACGTGTCATTTTGGAGTTGTCTCGGTGGGTGTTGCTTGTGTGCGCATATGGGGGTGTTTTGGGTGAAACTCAAATTCTGGGCATATTTTACCGTGCCATCTTTTGTATTTGCGTGCCCAAATTCAACTTTAAACATTTTGGCTCGAGTGGTTTTATTTTTGCACGTGTCATTTTGGAGTTGTCTCGGTGGGTGTTGCTTATGTGCGCCAGTGTGCGTGTGTTGTGTGTGTTGTGTTGCTGGGCACTGGGCGCCAAGGGCGCCAGTGTGCGTGTGTTGCGTGTGTTGTGTTGCTGGGCGCTGGGCGCCAGGTGCCAGACGCTGTGCGCCAAGGGCGCCATCTTCAGGATGTTCCCAATGTTTTAATAAAAACTGTTTTCGCTATATCTTTTGACTCGGGCATCCGTTTTAAACGTTTCAAAAAGTGTTGGGAAGCTTTTTCGGTTGTCTACCTGTGCGTCTTATTTTTAAAAATAAAAACTCATTATTTTCTAGTGGTTTTTCGGGGCGCCCAAGTGGCTGTCCCCGGTGGTCATTACGGTGATGTTGCAAAGCCGTATTGAGTTCCTTAAAAATCCTTTTTGCCTATAACCAACAGTTTTAACGTTTTAGTGTCAAAATGGGTGATTATGACGATGATTCCCTTAGTGGCTAGTTAAATGACGTCCTTGCCCTTAGTGGCCAATATTGTTGATGATGATGTGTAAATGACGATGATGCCCTTAGTGGCTAGTTAAATGACGTTTTTGCCCTTAGTGGCTATTGTTTGATTGATGACGTTTGTGGATAAGCGAAGATGATAATAAGCGACGATGATAATAAGCGACGATGAAATATAGCGACGTTGTTGTGTGTAATTATAAATTGACAGGTGCTGTGCCTCTTATTTGGCAAATTGGTAAGTGACGTTGACTGTGATTGTGTGTTTGTGTGTGTGGTGCATGTCATAGTGTCTCATGTATTCCATGTGCATGAACCTACGATGAGGCCATAAAGGCTAAGCGACGATGATAAAAGGTACCTCATGCATATGCCCGCGTGTGGGTTGCATTTCATATAGTCACATGACATCGTGATGAGTTGTTGTAATGACGTGATTGATGATTTGTGATGTGGTTTACTCTAGTGCTGTGACTTGACTTATTGCTTATCATGTGATTTATTATATGTATTGAATTGGACTCACCCTTCTGTTTGAATGTTACCCCTATGCGGTAACGTGCAGGTGATCACGAGTGAAGACCTAGGTATCTTCACTAATTTTGAGTCGGGTCGTCATGCTCTGATACGTAGCACTCAGGGGGGAAACGAACTCGATGTTTTAAGACTATTTTGATTGTTATATGTTATTTGATGGTTTTCTCTTATTTATACTTTCCGCTGCGTAGTTGGTTTTATTGATGTCACGGTTGTGGTGACGATGACTGATGCTTGAGTTTTTTTCCCCATTGGGGGCGTGTTACGTATTGCACTCTTATTGGTTGAACTGTTTTATTGAAGTGCGATGTTTTATTCGAAGTATGTGTAACATTCCTTGCGATGAAAGAAATTTTGAAACTCTGATTTTTACAAACAATTAACGGGTAGAAAAGGGGTGTTACAGTCTCCCCCCAGAAGAGGCTAGTTATGTCTTAAGGGAGATACATGAGGGGATTTGTGGAGGTCTATGTCAAAGAAATTGTGAAGTTGCACGGTGTTCCGAAGAGTATTGTGTCAGATAGGGATCCGAGGTTCACTTGAGTTTTGGACGGGTTTGCAGAAGGAATTGGGTTCAAAGTTGAAAATGAGTTCGGCATATCATCCTCAGACAGATGGTCAGTCAGAAAGGACAATTCAGTCGTTAGAAGATTTGTTGAGAGCTTGTGTCTTGGAACAAAGGGGTTCATGGGATTCCTACCTTGCGTTGATTGAGTTTACCTATAACAACAGTTACCATTCCAGTATCGGGATGGCACCGTTTGAAGCATTATATGGTCGAAAGTGTAGGACGCCGTTGTGTTGGTATGAGTCGGGAGAGAGTGTAGTGTTGGGACCAGAGATTGTCCGGGAGACTACAGAGAAAATCAAGATGATCCGTGAAAAGATGAAGACTTCGCAGAGTCGTCAGAAGAGTTATCATGACAAGCGGAGGAAAGATTTAGAGTTTCAGGAGGGTGAGCATGTGTTCTTGAGGGTTTCTCCTATTACCGGTGTTGGTCGAGCGTTGAAATCGAAGAAGCTCACTCCTCGCTTTGTTGGTCCTTATCAGATTTCCGAGAGAATCGGAAATGTGGCTTATAGGGTGGCTTTACCGCCAAATCTTTCGAATTTGCACGACGTGTTTCATGTGTCGCAACTTCGGAAGTATGTTTCGGATCCATCTCATGTGATCCATATGGATGATGTAGAGGTGCGGGATAATCTCACTGTGGAGACGATGCCTGTACGGATTGAGGATCGTGAAGTGAAAGTGCTTAGAGGCAAAGAGATTGCATTCGTGAAAGTGGTTTGGCTACCGATGAGAGTATAACTTGGGAGCTGGAAAGCAAGATGCGAGAGTCCTACCCAGAGTTGTTTGATCAGGTAAATTTCGAGGACGAAATATTCTAAGTGGGGGAGAGTTGTAACACTCTAAATATTTAATTAATTTATTTAATTAAGTATTTAGGAATTTATTTTAATTAGTTGGATATAATTTAATTAATTAAAATTATATTAATTTTATGTTGGTGGTATTAGGAAAAGGAGGCGCCACTTGAAGGAACTTGGGCTTAAGTGAAAAGCCCAAGCCCATGATCCAATGTAATAGGCGAAGTGCTAAGTCTTTTGGGGTTAGGGTTTTGGCTAGGCATTTTGCGAATTGAGAATAGAGAAAAGAGAGAGGGAGAGCGCCGTAGGGAGAGGAGAAGGAGGAGAAGAAGTCGCAAGCTCAAGGAGGAGGAAGGACGTGATTTTGTTGCTGTGGTTTCGTTCGTGATTGTCTCTAGGGCTTCCGTTCTTCAAATCCAAGGTAAGGGGAGTTCTATCTTTCTATATAATAGATGTTCATGATAGGTTGTAAGTTAGGGTTACCCTAGATCTATTCATGTCCTTGATTTGTGTGTAATTTCATGTTTGGTTAGTGATATGTATGTGATCCTCATGATTTGTGGCTGAAAATCCATTTTTGGTTGTGGCATGGGCGCCTAGGGCGCCATATGTTTGATTTTGTGTTGCTGAATTGTTGCTGGATTTTCTGTTGCTGCAAGTGTGATGGGCGCCAAGGGCACCAATGTGTGCTGTGTGCGTGTGTTGGGTGTTGCTTGTGTGTGCATATGGGGGTGTTTTGGGTGAAACTCAAATTCTGGGCATATTTTACCGTGCCATCTTTTGTATTTGCGTGCCCAAATTCAATTTTAAACATTTTGGCTCGAGTGGTTTTATTTTTGCACGTGTCATTTTGGAGTTGTCTCGGTGGGTGTTGCTTGTGTGCGCATATGGGGGTGTTTTGGGTGAAACTCAAATTCTGGGCATATTTTACCGTGCCATCTTTTGTATTTGCGTGCCCAAATTCAACTTTAAACATTTTGGCTCGAGTGGTTTTATTTTTGCACGTGTCATTTTGGAGTTGTCTCGGTGGGTGTTGCTTATGTGCGCCAGTGTGCGTGTGTTGTGTGTGTTGTGTTGCTGGGCGCTGGGCGCCAGGCGCCAAGGGCGCCAGTGTGCGTGTGTTGCTGGGCGCTGAGCGCCAGGTAACAGGCGCTGGGCGCCAAGGGCGCCATTTTCAGGATGTTCCCAATGTTTTTATAAAAGCTGTTTTCGCTATATCTTTTGACTCGGGCATCCGTTTAAACGTTTCAAAAAGTGTTGGGAAGCTTTTTCGGTTATCTACCTGTGCGTCTTATTTTTAAAAATAAAAACTCATTATTTTCTGGTGGTTTTTCTGGGCGCCCAAGTGGCTGTCCCCGGTGGTCATTACGGTGACGTTGCAAAGCCGTATTGAGTTCCTTAAAAATCCTTTTTGCCTATAACCAACAGTTTTAACGTTTTAGTGTCAAAATGGGTGATTATGATGATGATTCCCTTAGTGGCTAGTTAAATGACGTCCTTGCCCTTAGTGGCCAATATTGTTGATGATGATGTGTAAATGACGATGATGCCCTTAGTGGCTAGTTAAATGACGCTTTTGCCCTTAGTGGCTATTATTTGATTGATGACGTTTGTGGATAAGCGAAGATGATAATAAGCGACGATGAAATATAGCGACGTTGTTGTGTGTAATTATAAATTGACAGGTGCTGTGCCTCTTATTTGACAAATTGGTAAGTGACGTTGACTGTGATTGTGTGTTTGTGTGTGTGGTGCATGTCATAGTGTCTCATGTATTCCATGTGCATGAACCCAGCGACGATGAGGCCATAAAGGCTAAGCGACGATGATAAAAGGTACCTCATGCATATGCCTGCGTGTGGGTTGCATTTCATATAGTCACATGACATCGTGATGAGTTGTTGTAATGACGTGATTGATGATTTGTGATGTGGTTTACTCTAGTGCTGTGACTTGACTTATTGCTTATCATGTGATTTATTATATGGATTGAATTGGACTCACCCTTCAGTTTGAATGTTACCCCTATGCGGTAACGTGCAGGTGATCACGAGTGAAGACCTAGGTATCTTCACTAATTTTGAGTCGGGTCGTCATGCTCTGATACGTAGCACTCAGGGGGAAACGAACTCGATGTTTTAAGACTATTTTGATTGTTATATGTTATTTGATGGTTTTCTCTTATTTATACTTTCCGCTGCGTAGTTGGTTTTATTGATGTCACGGTTGTGGTGACGATGACTGATGCTTGAGTTTTTTTCCCCATTGGGGGCGTGTTACGTATTGCACTCTTATTGGTTGAACTGGTTTATTGAAGTGCGATGCTTTATTCGAAGTATGTGTAACATTCCTTGCGATGAAAGAAATTTTGAAACTCTGATTTTTACAAACAATTAACGGGTAGAAAAGGGGTGTTACAGTCTCCCCCCAGAAGAGGCTAGTTATGTCTTAAGGGAGATACATGAGGGGATTTGTGGAAGCCACCTTGGAGATCGAGCTTCTGCAAAAAAGGCATTAAGAGCGGGAAACTAGTGGCCCACAATGGAGGACGACGCAAAAAAGCTAGTAAAGAAATGTGATAAGTACCAGCGACACGCAGACATTCATGTCGCTCCCCCGGTCGAACTCAACAGCATGACCGCGCCATGGCCGTTTGCATGGTGGGGGATCGATCTCTTGGGTCTGTTTGCAGTCGCTCCTGGGCAATTCAAATACTTGATTGTTGCGGTGGATTATTTCACCAAGTGGGTGGAAGCCGAACCTCTGGCTACCATCACGTCCAGGAACTGTCTGAAGTTTTTGAAGAAAAACATCCTCACCCGTTTCGGGATTCCTGAAGTACTGGTCTCGGATAACGGTACCCAGTTTACGGATAAAAATTTTCAAGAGTACGTGACCGATCTAGGAGTGAAGCAGCGCTTCACCTCAGTTGAGCACCCCCAGACCAATGGTCAGACGGAGGCCGCAACCAGAGTGATCTTGCGCGGGATGAGGAGGCGGTTAGATGAGGCAAAAGGAAAGTGGGCAGAAGAACTCCCACACGTATTATGGGCGTGCAGAACAACCCCCCACTCTACCACAGGTGAGTCTCCTTTCAAATTAGTATATGGCACGGATGCGGTTTGTAACACCCCTTTTCTACCCATTAATTTAATTGGTAAAATATCAGAGTTTTCAAATTTTAATTACACCACAAGGGATGTCACACTTACTTCGTTAAACATCACGCGCCAAATTACTCGCTTTTCGAAAACAGTCTTATAATACTTACAAAACGTCATTGTAAATTAAAAATACAATTTCACAGCGGAAAATCCAACAATTATACACAGTCTTGAATAAACTAAAACAACGTTCTATTTTTCCCCCAAGTGTTACATAATTAGAGCAGACGACCCGACTCAGCTAGTGAAGATGCCTAAGCCTTCACTTGAGCTCACCTGCACGTTACCGCATAGGGGTAACATTCAAACAGAAGGGGTGAGTTCATCTAACCATATAATAAAGCATATGATAAGCACTAAGCTAGAGTTACGACACTATATCTACCACACTATGAAACGTCAAGTCAATCATCAAGGATAAAACAGTCAATTCCATCATCAAGTTACTCGGCACAACCAGTCGTCACAATGTCATGCAGGAGTATGAAATGCAACCCACTCGCGGGCATATGCATGAGGTACCTTTTCACAAACGTCGCTTAGCCATTAAGGCCTCATCGTCACTTAGCCACTTGGGCCTCAAAACGTCACTGGGTTTATGCATATGGGGCATGAGACACTATGACATGTGTAACAGCCCAGGTCCACCGCAGCGGCCACCCCGGTCCCACTGTTACCTCACGGTCTTCTCTACCCCTCTTGTAGAGTTTTTGCCTTCCGTGGGAATCGAACCTTGCACCTGAGGCATAAGTGCAAGTTAAACCCCCTTCCCACTACCAATTGAGCGCGCGCTCAATTGGTAGTGGGAAGGGGGTTTAACTTGCACTTATGCCTCAGGTGCAAGGTTCGATTCCCACGGAAGGCAAAAACTCTACAAGAGGGGTAGAGAAGACCGTGAGGTAACAGTGGGACCGGGGTGGCCGCTGCGGTGGACCTGGGCTGTTACAATAAAAAGGCGCCTTTTTATGTAACAGCCCAGGTCCACCGCAGCGGCCACCCCGGTCCCACTGTTACCTCACGGTCTTCTCTACCCCTCTTGTAGAATTTTTGCCTTCCGTGGGAATCGAACCTTGCACCTGAGGCATAAGTGCAAGTTAAACCCCCTTCCCACTACCAATTGAGCTTTTTTATTGTAACAGCCCAGGTCCACCGCAGCGGCCACCCCGGTCCCACTGTTACCTCACGGTCTTCTCTACCCCTCTTGTAGAGTTTTTGCCTTCCGTGGGAATCGAACCTTGCACCTGAGGCATAAGTGCAAGTTAAACCCCCTTCCCACTACCAATTGAGCGCGCAAAAAGGCGCCTTTTTATTGTAACAGCCCAGGTCCACCGCAGCGGCCACCCCGGTCCCACTGTTACCTCACGGTCTTCTCTACCCCTCTTGTAGAGTTTTTGCCTTCCGTGGGAATCGAACCTTGCACCTGAGGCATAAGTGCAAGTTAAACCCCCTTCCCACTACCAATTGAGCGCGCGCTCAATTGGTAGTGGGAAGGGGGTTTAACTTGCACTTATGCCTCAAGTGCAAGGTTCGATTCCCACGGAAGGCAAAAACTCTACAAGAGGGGTAGAGAAGACCGTGAGGTAACAGTGGGACCGGGGTGGCCGCTGCGGTGGACCTGGGCTGTTACAACATGCACCACTCACAAACACACAAATACTCAAATACACCAAATCACAGTCAACTGTGTGACCCGTCACTTACCGGTTTGCCAAATAAGAGGCACAGCACCTGTCAATTCACAATTTACACAACAAACAACATCACTTAGCCTTTTAGGCCTTAACATCACTTAGCCTTTCGGGCCTCAAACGTCACTGGGTTTTCATCGTCACTTATACATGAATATCATCAGCTCAAACAATAGCCACTGAGGGCAAAACGTCATTTACACGTCATTATAAATAATATTAGCCACTAAGGGCAAAGCAGTCATTTACACGTCATTATAAATAATATTAGCCACTAAGGGCAAAGCAGTCATTTACACGTCATTATAAATAATATTAGCCACTAAGGGCAAAACAGTCATTTACACGTCATTATAAATAATATTAGCCACTAAGGGCAAAACAGTCATTTAACTAGCCACTAGGGGCATCATCGTCAAAATCATCATTTTTGACATTGCTTCGTTAAAACCACTGGTCGGACGCAAAAGAGGATTTTTAAAGACACCAAACGCGTTTTCAATATCACAGCAACGACCACAGGGGACAGCCACTTGGGCGCCCAGCAACCTTCTGAAATTATAAGTTTTTATTTTTAAAAATGGAACACATAGATAGACAACTGAAAATGCTTCACAACGCTCTTTTTGAATCGTTCAAAACGGATGTCCCAGTCAAAAGATATAGCGAAAACAGTTTTCGAAAACATTTGGGAACATCCTGAAAAAAACTGGCGCCATGGGCGCCCAGCGCCCAGGCACCTGGCGCCCAGCGCCCAGCAAAACGCAACACACCCACACGCAGCACACACACACGGGCGCTCAGCGCCCAGCGCTGGCACCCAGCGCCCAGCGCAACGCACACACTCACACACACGGGCGCTCAGCGCCCAGCGCTGGCACCCAGCGCCCAGCGCTCCACAGACAGCAACACACACGGGCGCTCAGCGCCCAGCAAGGGCGCCTGGCGCCCAGAACACTCCCAGCAACCAGAATTCTTGCTCTAAACACCCACAAATCATGCCAAAACATCATCAAACATAATCAAACCATTCTCAAACATACCGATCATCACCAATTGCATATGAACACCATCTAACACAACCAAATCATCATCAAAACGCGTCCAATCACCTTGAACATACACATTATCACATTTATCTCAAAATCATCATCAACCACAATTTCCCAAATAACAAGTTATCATATGCCTAGGGTTCATCAATAATCTCTAGAAGTGCATAAAACGGCACACATAGAGCCTACCCTTACTTAGTCCCCATCATAAAACCCTATTATAGAGAAGATGAGACCCACGCTTACCTTAGGTTATGACGAACACGCTATCTCCGTATACGTAAGCTCCAAAGATCACCGCAACACGATCCTTTCCCTTTGCTCATGTGCGCGCCTCCTCTCCCCTTTCTTCTCACCCTCACGGCTCCCTTTCCCTCTCTCTCTCAATTCGCCACTTTCTTTTCTTTTTGCGTAAATGAACTAAACCCTAAAATTTTAGCTTAAATATGCGCTTAGGTTGTTGGGCTTGGATCGCGGGCTTTCCCGCAGCTTAAGCCCAACTAATTTGCAGCACCACCTCCTAATACAATACCACTCCTTATTTTATTTAAAACACCTTATAATTACTTCAACAAATAATAATTAATAATTATATTATTACTCTACCACCAAAATCTCTTTTAATTAATTAAAATAATTTATTCTATTATTTTTGGGGTGTTACACGGTTATCCCAATCGAGATCGGGGAACTGAGCTGGAGAACAACAAACCCCAAGCCGCTCCAAGAAAATGAGGAGGCAATCAGAGAAGAACTAGATTTAATCGAAGAACTCTGTTCACAGGCCGCCCTAAGAGAAGCGCTGATCAAGCAAGCGATGGCCACTAGGAACAACGCCAAGGTCGTCCCAAGAGATTTCGCACTAGGACAGCTCGTCCTCCGAAGAGCTAGCATCGGTCAGAAGAATGCTTCTCAAGGGAAGCTCGCCCCCAATTGGGAGGGCCCTTATAGGGTCATCTCGAAGACGGGGAAGGGAGCCTACCAACTTGAAACGATGAATGGAGGGCCTATTCTAAGAACTTGGAACGCGATGAACTTGGGAAGATACTTCATATAATTGGAAACAATAAAAGAATGTCACATTGAGAAATGAATCATGTAAACCGGCCGAAATAATCTTAATCATGGTCATAAATAAAACGAGGCATTTCTCTATTTTTTTATGTTGAAGTGTATTTTCCCGCCCTAGGTTCGATAAAACCTAAATCGATTTGGGTCGGGTACAACAGCGACTTACGTGGCAAGATAAAACTAAACCGAGTTTGGTAAATTTCCCGTTCGGAATAATGTACTTGGTCGAACCGAGCTACAAACGAGGCGGCCGAAAAGATGGTCGACATCCAGGGGCCAAGTTCAATCCGGAAAGAAGTCTGGTAAACTGTCCGTGGATGACACCGAGTGTCCTCGATGGATAGCCGCACCCCTAAGGACGGGTTGAACCCGGATAGAAGTCCGGTAAAACCACCCAGGGGCGACTACTCGCCCTTACGAATAACACGATGATAAAATAAAGATAAGGCAAACGGGGATCAAATAGAAGTACTTATTACAACGAAAAGAACGACCATGAGGTCGCCCAAATACAGAAAGTAAACCAAGATTACAAAATTACAAGGGTCGTTCATACACCACAGACTCCTCCCTTATGATCTTCCCCGGCTTGTCCCTCTCCGTGGGATATACTATGCGACCATCGTTGAGAGAGTGGGCATGATTGAATATATTGGGGTTGATCTCGAGGTCGGGATAGACGTACTGCACTTGGGCCAAAGCTTCATCAAACCGCTCTTTGTAGATGGCCAGTGTAGACTCAACCACCCGGTCACATTCCTCCAAAGTCTCATCCCGATCTTTCTCTAGAACATTAATGTTCTTCTTCAGGCCGGCTACTTCATTCCCCCAGCTCCTTGACTTGGTTCCACAACTCGTCAACCTTGGTCGTCTCCAACTGCGCCTTCCGCTCTGCTTCAGCTTGGGCGGCCAGGGCCTCGTCCCGCTCTTTGGTCATGGTGGAGAGCGACTTCTTTGTCTCCGTAAGAGCATCAGCAGTAGGCTTGAGAGCGGCCTCAGATTCTTGATACTTTTTCTTTAGGGATTCCAACTCCCTCCGCAACTCAGATATAGTCATAAGCACGATTTAGCTTATCGGTTTTATCTACATTATCACCCTCCAACCATAAATTTTGAGCGAGAAGACGTTTACCCGCGGTCCGATCCGCTTCTCCTTTTTTGAGTTTTGCGATCAGGCGTGAACCAGTCTTGGCCACCTCAGCCATGAAGAGGAGAGGGTCTTGACGAAAGCGGTCGAAATCCGCCTCAAAGATCTCGTCCAAGTCTAAGTTAGAGGTCAACCTCCTCTGAACCTCCTTCGCCCCCTTGGTCTTCTTGTGCGGGGGGTCGATCTCAGCGTCTTTTCCACTGGTCCCAGCAGCGTGCTGATGGCGATCACTCTTCTTCCCAGAGCCAGGCACGGAGGAAAGAGAGTCACCTCCTCGATCTGCACCTGTGGCTGTTTCCCCGTCGCTCGGGAAATGAACGTCAACAGTTGCTCGAGGCGCGGTTGGGGGTTTCTTTCCCCTCCTGGCTTTCCTCATAAGTTCCTCATATCCCATACCTGCCATTTCACCTACAAGCAAAAAGAAGAACGGTCAGAAACAATTTGAATTCATCCCCGCCAAGAGCGCAAAGGTAAAAACAAGAAAAAATGAGAACGACTTTGAATTCGTCGTCGCCCCGTGCCCGAGTCAACTGGTAGCACTTAATCAATTCCTTATCCATCTAGGAGGCCATGTTCTCAAACAATCTTAGGGTTTCCAGATCGTCCTCACCAAGTCGACATCTGGTCCTGTAAGTAATTGGGGTACGGCGATAATGCGCGTACGTTGTCCATGCAATAGGGAATTTATGACCAGTCACTCGACCTCGGGCATCAAGAGACCCGACCGTTTTACGAGCCTTTTCACCAACAGGCACGACCCACATAAAAGAATGCTTCCAGGGCTTTAAAGAGTCGGAGTAGGCCTTGAAGATTTTGAAGCCTTGCTGACCTTTGATGCTTAGATGCTCCCACCGATTCCTGTTGCTTCCAGGTTCGGGCCGCCGACTCATCTCGAAGATCTTAAAAAAAAAGTGAGCGAGAGAAATCACGCCCCATCACGCCCATGAGTTGCTCAAACACTTTGATGAACGCCCAGGTATTTGGATGCAACTGGGATGGGGCGACCCCAAGATAGCGAAGAACGGAGCGTTGAAAAGGGGTAAACGGTGGATGAACCCTCATGTCTCGTAGGACGTTCGAATACATGATAAATTTTAAGGACGACGGAACAACCGCTACATGCTCGTCCACGGAAGGACCTTCGATTGCCCATATCTGACCCTGGTCTCCTACCATTTCTGCATAGTACTGCAGCAACTCATCCCCAGGACGAAGTATCCAAGGCACTTTGTCAATCACACCCAGCGAAACCCAAGAGCGATCTTCACCAATCACGCCGCCCCAATCCGGCTCCTCAACTACGTCAACTTGGTCGTTTCCCCGCCCAGAATGGGCGGCCTCGTCGCCAGAAGGCTCAATGTTGTATTCCATTAATCAAGAGGGCGATCGTTCGGCGGAAGTGGCGGACTCAGACGCCCTCATGAGGGAAGGATGAATAGAAGTATCGATAGAAGGAGTACTCTCGGAAGATGTACTCGAGCTAGACAGGTTTGTAGAGGATGTAGGCGGACAGTCTTCAGATTGAGAATCACGAGAATCACTCATAACTCCACTCTCGACTGGACGATCACGATATCCGTACCAAAATAAAGTTACCCTGTAAGGAGGGGGGGCAAGGAAGTCTGGGCCTTCTAGAATTTGCAGAAGGGGGCGACAAGGTCGACCCCGGGCCTGACATCCCCTCCTCACAAAAGTAAAGATAATAATTAAACTAAAGAATAGTGAAGAGCCGATTACCTGGAGTGGGAGATAGGTTGGTCGCCCCAACAATCACGAGGACGAGACGGTCCAGAGTAGAGTCACGCCGGAGTATTAAGTCGCTCACCGGGGAGCACCTCGCCAGAATATCCCCGAAGTAGTGGTCGCTCGCCGGAGAATACAAGTCGTTCTCAGAGCAACTGATGCGAAGGTCAAACACGAAATGAAGGAATGAGAGCCCTATATATAAGGGGACCAGCCAGAAAAATCGAAGCGACACAACCCTCCTTCTTCAGCATTAATTGCGTTTCTTGGAAATTGAGCCAACATCATTAAACCCCCCTTTGGATGAAAACCTTTTGGATGAAAATTGCAATTTAGTCAACTAATTACTATGTTTTGAATCATGCGCCACTATATATCTTAAAAATTAATCTTATATTTTTTCAAAAACATATAGCAAATTATTAAAAATGTTATCCAACCTCAAGTAGTTGGTATAGTAGAGAATGAGAGGACTTGTATTCAATAGGTCATGGATTCGAGTCTCCACTAATTCGCTTGAGTAAGATAAATGTAATTCAATTCGTAAGTGCCCTGAGAGCTCGAAAGTTTTCCTTTGTAGTTTATGCTTATAAAAAAACTTTATAGTCTATAATTGGAACTAAATATTATAAAATTGTTGATATGTAATTACTAACAAATTTAATCAATTGAAATCACCGTAAATGTTGCGCATAAATGCATTGACGAGTATATCAAGATTTTCTTATATTTTTACATGTCATATAAATATAAGTATTCATTGATAATAATATATTAGAATTTTAACAACTTTATAAGTTTTTAAAAAGTTAATGTATGCATGTGCACAAGTCTAACACACTAATAGTATTATAATAAAAGTCTTTTAACAGCGAAAAACTAATTTCACACTCGAATATATAACAAGGTTTAATTATTTATCTAACTTTGTTTAGGTGCACGAGTAAGGGCTTGCTCTAACATGTGACAATTAACCAAATAAGCAAATTCATAAGCCATGTTTTTCCAAGTGGTAGTGGGTGGCATCATTTGAGAAGAACATCCTGAAGCCTCTAATAAAAGCCTTGTGCACTTTAGTTTCGAAGATATGTCAACAAGGGAGGAGACAACACAGGTATCTATTTTAGTGAAAATGGAACGATTTGGGAGTATACATCATCTGAGGATTCTTTTAAGATCCTTTGTAGTACGACTTACTCTATTGAGTCTAGGGCTAGTGAGTTTTCTTTGCACACTACTATGTTGTAGTGAGTACAGTTTAGTTAGGAGGATGTTGACACATTTCCCTCACGTTAGCGATCAGCGATAGGAGTTTGTTGATACTGGTATACCCTGATGATGTATTTCTCTTGGAGCTGTATTTCTTGCGTGAGTAACTATCGGGAGTGCATGATCAGTGGTATGAATCAATCCTTGTGTAGGATTCTAGTGTCTAAGAAGTACTCACCTTATAACTTGTATCATTTTGTAAAACATGATTCACCTTAGAGCGTTATTTATGAAAGGTTTAGTTGAATTTCTATAATGTGTTATCCTATCATCACGTTTCAAAAATGTTGCATTACTCTAATTGCGATTAGAAAGAAGTTTCAAAAAGAAGAAAAGAAGGGTACTCATATTTTCATATAGGCAAGAAGAGTATTTTGACTATTTTCTCAAATCATTCTGCATTTATAGAGTTAGGGTCTTAAGTAGCCCTTCGAAAAGTGGGATGATATTTTAATATATACAATATTTTATCAATAACAAAATTGAGAAAGTAGAAGTATTTTATATATTTTATCCCATTTGATAATAAAAAACTAGCTATATGTACAATATTTTATTAATAACGAAATTCATAAGCCATAATCGTTTAGAACTTCTTGAAATGTTATATTTAGTTTTATAATATTTAAGATATTATATTCTATAATTTTAACATTTTCTAACTGTAAAAGTGGTTTATGATAAATTAATTGGAATTAAATTTTAAATGATAGTATAGCAAAAATGCTTATCATTAAATGCAGAACATGAAAATACTTAGAGATATATTTAGGCTATAAAATGATATGTACGATAATTTAGGTAATGGTGTTAAAATTTTAAATGATATTTACAAAATGAATTCAAGACAGTGTATTTTGTAACTGCAAAAATTGAATTCTCATAATTATATATAAATATATATTGAATTATAATACCTCGATAGCATTTAATATTTTATTTTTAATTAATGTAGTATTGAATAGTAACATTAAAGTCAACTGATTTTTAAGGCTAAATTATAGTTTTGGTTCCCCTATTTTAAAACTCAGACTTTTAGGCCCCCTAATATTAAAAATTCTGACATTTAATCAAATTTTTTTTGCTGGTGTGGAAGTATGTCAAAAAAAAGGGTGATGTGGCACTCATTAAATGACGTGGCAGCTGTGTTTGCTGGTGTTTTTAGCAAACAATCACTGGTTTTATTAGAAAGGTTTTGTGAGATTAAACCAGAAATCTCTAAAGCAATTGCCTTTAAACACCACCGTTTGTCAACAAATATATTTTAAAAAAGGAGACAATTCACCATGAACATTGAAGTAAAAGTGAAAGAAATGGTAAAATGGAACGCAGAAATATTAAATGACTTGTATTGAAAGCAATAAATTGCATTGAATGTAAAGAGAATGGTGTACAAATTTACATACGTCGTACAAGGATTCTTTTGCTCTGTTTTCGCTGTAACTTGGAAGTTAGAGTTTCAGAATTGTGTGTTTGGTATAATAATTTGCCACCCTTGATTTCTACATAGAAATCACTATTTATACAGAAAATAATGACTGAAATGTAAACTGCTATGGACACGTGGCCACGTCTTATTACCCCATGATGGACTTCGTGCCACGTTCGGCGCCACATATTACCCACGTTGAATTAACTGTAGTCTTGAAATTCGACACAACTGTCTGCTAGTAACTGCTTGACGAAATCTTGAATACACTATCTTGTCGAAAACTTTGTCCTGTCGAAATGGTGAAGACCTCTTCTGTCGAAAACATGCTGAGATGACATACATGTCATTTATTCTCTTTGAAGGCATTATGAATGTTCTTTAATGAAAAGTCAAACCTTATTAAATAACCACTCAGAAGTCTTGTCGAAATTCTAGGCTAACAAATTGCCCCCCAAAAAATAGCTTTTTCGACAATGTTTAAGGAAGAAAAAGAATATTTTTTGAAGATTTCGAAACGTCACCTCCAACAACTTTACATTAAATGGTGATAGGCAAAAATAATTATGACCTTACGCAGATAAAGCGAACCATTTCATTGGGCCACGTCATTTGGTTGGTAGACCACGTCTTTTCAGAACCTCAAACGTGCGAAGCGTCGTAACTGTGTAACCGTTGCACCTCTAACGTATAAATACGTTTCACTTCATCTTCTTCATTTTCACGCTCCCTTTGAATCTTAAACTCTGAAATTTCTCAGCTAACTTTGCTTCTTCACGAAAGCTTCAAACTTTTTCATTGTTTCGACGTCCCCACTCAAAACACAACCTTCTTTGTTCATTATTTTCAACAAATGGCTTCTTCCAGCGCTCAAACTCAGAAACAAACAGTTGCTGTGCGTGGCTTTGAAGGTTTCGTTGAAGAACCTTCACCAACTTGTTTTAATCAGATACTTATTCCATCTGGTAAACCTTTTACCCATGCTTATTTAGGTCCTCTTCCTGATCCCATAGAAAGCGAAGAAATTAAAGCGATTTTTCCCAGTCACCGCAAACTTCAACTTAGAATTTTTGAAGAAACTCCTTTTCATTTGGAATTTCTGAAAAACCCCAACAGAGTTTTTAGGTCTGCTCCCAAAGTAGAACAAAGTGATTATATTGCATGGCTTGACAAAGTTCAAAAACAAAAGGAAACCATTTGGCAAGAACAGGGAATTTTTGACATTATCCAGCTGTCGAAATATGGACCCAAATATGATAGCACTATGCTTCTAGCAGCATTGCAATTCTGGGACATATCTACCCATAGTCTCCATCTAAAGTGTGGCATGCTAGCCCCCACTTTGTTGGATGTGGCTGCCATTACTGGCCTGAAACCATTGGGTGAAATCTTTGACCCTAAACTAGCCACCAACGATTATGGCTTCTCATTTAACAACCCTACTTTTAGTGCTTATATTGCTGATCATCATGATACTGAGAATGCTGAAGTATCTGATCTAGAACATATAGCTTTTCTTACCTTGTGGCTGTCGTGTTTTGTCTTTTGCTCCCGTTCTCTTCAAGTAGCAAAAGTTTTCGTTCCTTTGGCTATTCAACTTCATAAAGCCAAAAATATCAATTTAGCGAAATTGATTTTGGGGAATCTCTATCAACATCTTGATGGTGCTGCTCTCGAATTGAAAGAAGGCGAACCCACTGACAAACTGCTTATTGCTGGTCCTATGTGGCTTATGCAACTTTGGCTCTTAGCCACTTTTGAAACAAGGCTGAACTTGTTTATTCCTAAGGAAGTTCGACCAACTTTACCAACTAGAAGAACCCAAGGAATTCGACTAGCACAATTGAAGAATAGGGAGATAAACTTGTCTTATGAAGAAGCGTTTTCCATGTACTTCGACATCTTCAATAAGTGCATTACTTTCGTTGATGCTATGGCGCCTTTTGTCAGATGCACTTTTGGACCATCTTGGTTCACCAACGAATTTCCTTCTAACTCAACAGAAAATGCTGAAGAAATAAACCAAATCTGGCAAGCCTATCTTTCGCCCTCCCTTCTTTCGATCAGGCTTTCTCCAAGCAACAATAAAAACAATCTTGGCATTAGCAAATATTTTCCCAGCTATCTTTCAAGACAATTTGGGCTATGCCAACTTCGACCGGCTCCGGTCTGCTTGCATAGGAGAGAATTCAACACTCCAGAAACAGAGCAAGCTTATCAACAAGTCTTCAAGAATTTTCGTTTCAAAGATTTACTCTTTGAACCTGCTAAATTTCAACCCAACTTTTCTTGTACGAAGGCATTCCAAGATTGGTGGGATGGATATTATGCTAAAGCTCTTAAAGGAAAAACTGATGCAGAAATTTCGAAAATTTTGTATTCAGCTTTTCCTTCTCAAATTGCTGAGAAGAACAAACCCCCAGGTATCCTCAGATAATTGGAAACATACTTCTTCATTAGTTAAAATTTAAAACCATTTACCTGATAAAAACTTTGCATTATGAACAGCTGCTGTTTTACAGAAGAAGCTTACTAAAGCAGCACCGAAGCAGAACAAGCCAACAGCAAAGACACCACCCAAAACAAAGAAGAAGCTTGTGGTCAAATCTACTTCTAATTTACCCCAAATAGAGGTATATCTTTGTTAATTGACTAGACCCTCAAGGTAGAAAATTCGACCAAATTTCATCACCTTTATTTCTTTTTTCTCTTTCAGAAGAAACCTGGAGCAACAAGTTCTCTTGCAATAGGGCAAAGCTTACTTGTTTCCAGTTCTGAGGTAACAAATATATCTTCAATTTTGTTTCAAATTTCTTCGATTCTTTTAACTTGATTATGTATTCAACTCATGCTTCTCTTTCACAGGATACTGCTAGTGATGACGATGACATGCCTCTTATCCATCGGTCAAGGAAGCGAACGCAACCCGAATCCCAAGCAAGGGGAAAAGGGATTGTGATCAAGGAACCACAAGAGCAATCTCAGGGACCTTCTCCCAAAAGACTTCGCACAACAATCGAAATTCCTGTTGTCGACTCTGTAGCTGCCCCAACTGTCCTTTCGACTGAGCAAATTTTACCTGCACCACCAACGCCTATGGAGATTTCTACAATAATTCCAACTACCCAAAATTCTCCTATGGTTGTTGACGTTGAAGGAACGGACATTGCTACTGATACGAATGTCGAAATAGAACCTGAGCACACCACCGAGCACACACCAGATGTGGCAGGCATTAAGGCTTCAAACAAAGAAACGATTGAAATTGATGCTCAAGAACAGGCTTCTACCAAGGAGTCAACTAGTAGCGCTATGAGTGACCAGGAATTTTCGTTAATGAAGGCGACAAATCCTTTGGCTGCGCTTAAACACTTGCTGAGCCTTTCTTCTTCTTCCCCTGCTATGGTTTCCAGTGCTTCGACTACTTCCTTGACCTCTGTTACTCAAGAGTCTACTGAAGAATTGCTTCAGCAATTAAAAACTAAGGTCTTGGAAGGCAATCTTTTTACTAAGATTGAAGAAAATCCATCAGAAAGCTTTGCAATTAAAGACATCGCTCAAAAATTGCTGCAATCAGAGCCTAATGCGAAACTTTTCGCTTTCTTGGTTGAATTTTTGCCAGTCTTTGAAACTTTCGCACTTCATATCAGTAAACGCTCTGAAACTTCTATGTTAAAAAACCAAGAGGCTGCACTTCATCAAGAGAAAATGAATGCCTTCAAAGTTTCTCAAACCCCCATTGATGAATTGGAAGTTCAGATGACGAAGGATGAGCAAGAACTTGTTAACTGGAATTCAAAAATTCAGCACTATGATGAAGAGATAAGAATTCTCCAATCAAAGCTGGCAAATGCTAAATACCAAAAGGGTTTGGTACAACAAAGAATGGAGACTCCTAAGTCGAAAATTGAAAAGGCAGCTACAGAGGCTCTTCAACATTTTGAAGATGCTCAAAAACATCAAGCCACTATTGCTCAACTGGATAAAGAGTTAAGCTTTCTAGATTCTTCGATTGCTGTGGGCACCAAAATTCTCTACAGGCTCAAGCATTCTCTTCAAGGCCTTTAGTAACTTGTACTAGTATAGGATTTCTTTTAATGGCTATGTAATTATTTTAATCGAATACATTACCATTTTTTAACCAATTATGGTTTTATCCTTGCTCGATTCTAACTTCGTTTAATGTTGGCTTATATTGTTTTAAATACTTGCCATTTATTTTGAAGATTCTATTTTCGTCACCTAGTTCTTCGATTTCATAAGCTCCATTCGAAAAACATTGCAACACGCGAAATGGGCCTTCCCAACTGGGTGACCATTTACCCAAGACTCTATCTTTTTTATCCATAGGTAACAGCACTTTCCAAACTAAATCACCTGTATTAAAGGTTTTTAACTTAACCTTTTTATTATAAGCTCTAGCTACTCTTTCCTTCTGTCGAATAAGCATTTCCAAAGCTAATAACCTCTCCTCGTCTAAATCAATTAGCTCATCAAGCATCATTCTCCAATAATGATCAAAAGGAATTTCATACTGTCTTTGAATTCTTGTTGATTGTAAACAGATTTCGACAGGCAATACTGCATCATGTCCAAAGGTTAATCTGTATGGAGTAGTATTGATAGATTCTTTGGGTGAATTTCTACAAGCCCATAAAACTTGATCTAAAGTGTTATGCCAATTTCTGGGTTTTTTCCCAACATGTTTTTTAATCAAGTTAATAATGATCTTATTGGCAGCCTCCACTTGACCATTGGCTTGTGCATAATATGGTGTCGAAGTTAATAACTTAAAACCAATTTCAGAAGCAAATTCCACCATTTTTCGACCAGTGAAAACAGAACCCTGATCTGTAGTTATGGTTTCTGGAATTCCATACCTATAAATAATATGATTTTGGATAAACCGTATTACTGCTTCTTGATCTACATTGGTTAAAGGTATTGCTTCAACCCATTTGGTAAAATAATCAATTCCTACCAATATATATTTGTGACCTTTTGATGATGTTGGCTTTATTTCTCCAATTATATCCAGAGCCCAACCTCTGAATGGCCAAGGTTTCACTATGGCATGCAATTCATTTGCAGGTACATGTTGTATTACAGCATGCTTTTGACACTCTTGGCATCCTTTAGCAAACTCTATACAATCTTTCAACATTGATGGCCAATATATTCCTTGTCGAAATAATAGCCATTTCATTTTATGGCCTACTTGGTGTGAACCACAAGCTCCACTGTGTGTTTCAGAAACTGCTAAATATGCCTCATTTTCACTAAGACATTTCAATAATATCCCTTCAGGAGTTTTCTTAAACAATTCATTTCCTATTATCACATAGCTTAAAGCTCTGTACTTTACCTTTTTGTTGGTATTTCCTGTGGGATTTTGCAAGTATTCTACAATAGGCTTTCGCCAATCATCATTGGCCATATTGTCAATAGCAAAAACTTCTGCTAAAACAACTTCATCAACAATGTGATGTTGTTCAATACATTCCTCATCTGTATTTGTTGCCCCCCCAGTTTTTGGTGTTGACAATAATGAGGAAGAAATATCATCAGATACGAGTTTCTCTTTTATTTCTATTAATTCTTCAAGGCTTTGTTTTGAAACTCTATAACCTGATGCAATTTGGGCCAAATCATTCGCCACTTGATTATCAACTCGTGGTAAATGTTCTAAATGAACAGAGTCAAATCTTTTTAACAAGGAATTGGCCATAATAAAGTATTTAATAAGGTGTTCTTTAATACATTTATATTCTTTGGTCATTTGTTTGATAACCAATTCTGAATCACCTTTTATTTCGATACATCTTGCCCCCAGCTCAAGTAAAATTTCAAGGCCTATAATTAAAGCCTCATACTCAGCTTCATTATTTGAGCAATGATTTCGAATCTTATACTTGTATTTCGTTGGAATGTTATTTGGTGAAATAATTAAAACACCAATCCCAACTCCTTTTTTATGACTTGAACCGTCAAAATACAACCTCCAAGGATATGTGTCTACGAAATGTAACGTTTCTTCGACAACAGAATGGTCTACTATAAAATCAGCAACCACTTGTCCTTTAGTTGATTTTAAAGGTTGATAAGTTAAGTCATATTCAGACAAAGCTAAAGCCCACTTACCAATTCTACTATGCATTATTGGTTTCGACAGCATATGCTTAATAATATCAGAATGCGAATAAACACAAACATTAGCTGGCTTTATATATTGCTTTAACTTTGTGCAAGAAAAATATAAACAAAGGCACAATTTTTCTATAGAACTGTACCTAGTTTCAGCATCTATTAAAATTCTACTAAGGTAATATATGGCCCTTTCGACACCATTATCATCCTCTTGAGCTAACATGCTACCAATTGTTTTTTCAGATGCTGCTATATACAATTTGAGCACTTTATTTCTAATAATAGGCATTAGAATTGGTGGTTTCATCAAATAAGACTTAATTTCTTCAAAAGCTGCTTGGTGAACGGATTCCCATTTGAAAACTTCTTCTTTCTTCAGTCTCAATAATGGCGAAAATGCTTGAGTTTTGCCACTTAGATTTGATATGAATCTTCGTAGGAAATTGATTTTTCCCAACAACGACTGAAGTTCTTTTTTGGTTGAAGGAGCTTTCGTTTCAATTATAGCTTTAGTCTTATTCTGATTGATTTCAATGCCTTTTTTGTGCACCACAAAACCCAAGAAATCTCCTGCACGCACACAAAAGGCACACTTTAATGGATTCATTTTCAATCCATATTTCCTCATTCTTTCGAAAGACTGTCGAAGATGGTCTAAATGACCATTTTCTGAGGAAGATTTAACTACCACATCATCTATGTACACTTGCATAAAGTTTTCAATGAAATCATGAAACATACAATTCATTGCCCTCTGATATGTAGCACCAGCATTTTTTAAACCAAATGGCATTACTACCCATTCATAAATACCTAATGCCCCTGGACAACGAAATGCAGTTTTCGAAACATCCTCTTCAGCAATAAAGATTTGATTATACCCAGAATAACCATCAAGCATGCTGAGGTATTCAAATCCTGCTGCTGAATCTATCAACATTTCTGCCACAGGCATTGCGTATTCATCTTTGGGAGTGGCATTATTTAAATCTCTAAAATCAATGCAAACTCTAAGAGTGCCATTTTTCTTAATTACAGGAACTATATTAGCTAACCATTCGACATACCTGGCAGTTCTGATGAATCTGTTCTTGAACAACCTTTCAATCTCGTCTTTAATTTTAGTTAATATCTGAGGAGCAAACCTTCTTGGTATCTGCTTCACTGGCTTCTTCTCTGGTCGAATTGGTAACTGCAACTCCACAACGTCTCGACTCAAACCAGGCATTTCGTCATAGTCCCAAGCGAAGCAGTCTTTGAACTCCCTCAGTAATGTTATAACTTGGGTTTTCAATGCAACATCCAGGTATGCGCTAACAAAAGTTGGCCTCTTCTTTGAACCATCTCCCAAATCCACTTCCTCCAATGGATCTTGAGCCTGCATTCGCTTTGTTGAATCTCTAGGATCTTTTTCAAACCCTAATGGCTCATTATCATAAATGCAATCAAGCTTTTCATTCATAATAATGCCATTTTCGTCTTCAGAACCTTTGGCTTCGACAGCCATTGTTTGATGAATTAATTCGGCTTCCATAGCCGCTTTTAACTTATTCTCGGCCATATAAGCCGTAATCTTGTTCCATGCATTAGGAACTGACATAGGAAACATTTCAAGAATCAGAATACCACCCTTCAGGTTGGGCAGTAGCATCTCCTATTATTTGCCTTTCCCAAACAAAACCATAGTTTGGATGCAAATTAACTGAAGCAAATACATTATCAGCAGGAATGTATGCCTCATTAGAAGATGAACATGGCGCAATGTTCGCCAATTTTTTCTCAAAATTTTCCTTGGTAATGTGATTTACATCAGCACGAAAATAACTTTGGTCTGCTTCAATGTATTCGACAAGACCATCTTCCCTCCACATCACTAGTTTTTGATGTACTGTTGAAGGCACAGCGCCGACCCCATGTATCCACTCTCTCCCAAGCAACATATTGAAGTTTGCTTTGGAAGCAATTACTAAGAACAAAGTGGTCCTCTTGATCGTTCCAACAATCAATTCCACTTCGATGGCTCCAAGAGAGTAGCCAGTTTTGCCTTCGTAATTACTTAAGACAATATTGTGTGGCTTGAGGTCGGTGATGGATATGCCTATTTTCTTCATCAGCACTTCAGGCATAAGATTTACAGCAGCACCTCCATCAACCAACACTTTGTTAATGCCAATGCCATTAACTTTAGCTTGAATATATAAAGGCTTCAGGTGGTTCTGCATACTCGTATCTGGCCTCTCGAAAGTAGCCATCTGATCTTCGACACAGCCATCATTCATCACATAGTAACACAGGGGTTTGTGACAAGCCATATCTTCAGTGAAATCTTCTTCTTCACTGTTAGGCACGGTTATGACATCATACTCCAATGGCAATATTGACACCACGTTGCAGACGACGTCAAAATCATTGTCAGAATCATCAAAACTAGAGCCTACGTCCTCATCAAAATCAGATTGAGGCTCTTTCCCTTTGTATGTCGAAGGTGGAGGGCAGATTCTTTCAAGTGCAGGCCTTCTAGGCTTAGCCACATCAGCACTGGTATTTGCTTCAACCTTAGAAGCCACCTTCTTATCACCCACTTGGACTTTGATTCCAAAGTGACTAGGAACCTTGTTCACGTCTAAAGAAGCTTTTTTCTTCTGGTTTCTCTGAAAACGACGCCATTGGGTTTTAGTCATGGGATTCTTACCTTTATAATTATTCCAATAATTATACTTGCTGGAATCACCTTGATGGACAACTTGAGCGTTTGCATTGTTGTGAACCCATTTTCCAACAGGGGAGTTCATTTGTGGGACGAAGGATTTACCAAACAGTCTTATGGATCCTTTCTTTCCTGGTTCTCGGCTTGTCGAAGGCTTAGTCGAAGCATTAGCCTTGCTAGATGAAGGCTTAGTCATAACATTAGCCTTGTAACCGGGGAGCTCAGTGTTGCCAAAATCAAAAGATGGCCTATTGTCAAGCCATTTCCTCTTTCGATGTTCCTGATCCTGGTACCCTTCAACAGCTTTTGCTGCTTCTTTGTCGAAAACAGCACTGCACCTAGGACATAACATGACTTCAGAGTTATTCCATTTACATCTGTTGAGGAAATCTATCAATTCCTCTTCAGCTTTTGGGAACACAGCATGTAGCTTCCCATCATATTCTTTCAAGGTTATCTCTTGTTTCTTCCCTTCAGCATATATAAAACCTTCCAATTTCTTGGTGGAGGATTTAAGTTTCTTTGGAGGATCTTTCATTTCAGCATCTACCATGTTTACACTTGTTTCGAACGGTTCTGTATACATAGCTTCAGCTTCGGGTAAAGGGTTATCTACAACTTGCATTTGAGTTTTCATCTTTCTATCTTCGAATTTTAGTCTCCCTTCTTCGATTGCTTTTTGCACAAGATCCCTGAAAAGTACACAACGGTCAGTGTTATGTCCCAAAAAATTATGGAACTTACAATAACCCTTTTTCTTTCTCTGGTCAAGAGTTGGTACTCTTAAGCCATTAGGTACCAATATCTGACCGTCTTTCACCAACAGATCAAATATTTCATCACATTTAGTAACATCAAAAGTATATGTTTTAGGCACAAATTTGTCATTTTTTGGCTCGACAGGATTTTTCCCATTAGCAGGCCTTAGTAATTTACAAGTATAAGGAGGACCAGGCTTGAGTTCAGCCACATCTATCTCCTCTCTTTCGATATCACTAAATGTGGTGTCGAATTCTTCTTCGACATAAGCTACTTTTTCTTTTTTATGAAACCTAGTTGACGTAGATTTTTCTTCTTTAAGCCTTTCTACCTGTCGAACTCTGTCAGCTAATTGGGCCATATCTCTTAAATGAGATGTATCCAATTTTTTCCTGATTGAATAATCAAAGCCACCAGCAGCCATTTCAACAAGTTCATGTTCAGGCACTTGTGTGAAACAACGAGCCTTCAGTAGCCTAAATCTATTCAAATAGTCATCAACAGTTTCAGGCATTTTACGCTGAACACTGGCCAATTCTTTGAGGGTGATCTTCGATTGGCCCATGTAAAACTGCGCATGAAACGCTTTTTCTAATTGCCCCCATGTGAAAATAGAACCAGGGGGTAACGTAGTAAACCAAGTAAAAGCATTTTTTGTTAAAGAATTTGGGAAATATTTCATCTTCAAATTCTCATTTTGGGCTATATCCCCAGACTCAGTCAAAAACCGAGCAATATGTTCGACAGTAGATTCTTTTGTGTCACCACCAAACTTAGTATACTTAGGAACTTTCCAGCCCCTTGGCAACTCAGTTTGCAACACATATTCACACAATGGTGATATGAAATTTGGCCTATGTAAGCCTACATTAACGCCATTTTGTGTCAATATAGTTTCTACTAAAGTGGCTATGTTATCTTGAGCGCCAACATTATTTTGTTGCACTTGTCGAACAACTTCATCAGCATTCTGATTTCGATTTACCAGAACAACTTCAGGGACATGATTTGCCATTCCCTGTCGTTCACCTACATTGACTGGGATTTCGACTGGAATTGTTCTTTGGGTATGAACAGGTAATCCATTATTTACTGCATTAGGCACCTGCCTATTACTAGTATTTGGAGCCCCAAAGAAATCTGCAATTCGACCCATTTGTTTTGCTAACATTTGGTAACTAGTATCAGTATTTTGAATCAATGGATTAAAAACTGTACCAATTTGTTGGGTTAACATATTAACCATATCATGATTGCTCTCATCAACTTGTTGTCGTAAGGCAAACAAGGATTCATTGGTTAATGCCGTAGGATTTCGACCCATTACACTTTCAGAAGAAACATGTACAGGAGACATAGTCGAAATATGTGGCATTCCAGTAGGCATGCCATATGATCCAGAAGGAAATGCAGGAAAACTTACATTATGGAAATGTGGATTTAAACCGCTTCCTATTGCCATATAAGGACTATGAAGTCCCATATGTAACGGCAAAGACATAGGCATAGATGCCATGTTTGACTGCGTTGATCCAACGTTAGTCATTGATACTGAAGGAACGGTTGTTGATGATGATGGGGATATTGTTCCCACAACCACCCCTGCATTTATGTTTGCAGAGTCTACTATTGTTCCCTGTTCTTGTGGAACCACAGGATTAGAACTAGACGCATTATTAGTATGACGAACCATTTTTCCACTTCTTAAGTGCATGCAAATACAAACACATCAAAGAACCAGAAAAATTATGTATTAAAGGCAAACTGTCCCACTGGGCGTGCCAATTTGTTTGCTGGTGTTTTTAGCAAACAATCACTGGTTTTATTAGAAAGGTTTTGTGAGATTAAACCAGAAATCTCTAAAGCAATTGCCTTTAAACACCACCGTTTGTCAACAAATATATTTTAAAAAAGGAGACAATTCACCATGAACATTGAAGTAAAAGTGAAAGAAATGGTAAAATGGAACGCAGAAATATTAAATGACTTGTATTGAAAGCAATAAATTGCATTGAATGTAAAGAGAATGGTGTACAAATTTACATACGTCGTACAAGGATTCTTTTGCTCTGTTTTCGCTGTAACTTGGAAGTTAGAGTTTCAGAATTGTGTGTTTGGTATAATAATTTGCCACCCTTGATTTCTACATAGAAATCACTATTTATACAGAAAATAATGACTGAAATGTAAACTGCTATGGACACGTGGCCACGTCTTATTACCCCATGATGGACTTCGTGCCACGTTCGGCGCCACATATTACCCACGTTGAATTAACTGTAGTCTTGAAATTCGACACAACTGTCTGCTAGTAACTGCTTGACGAAATCTTGAATACACTATCTTGTCGAAAACTTTGTCCTGTCGAAATGGTGAAGACCTCTTCTGTCGAAAACATGCTGAGATGACATACATGTCATTTATTCTCTTTGAAGGCATTATGAATGTTCTTTAATGAAAAGTCAAACCTTATTAAATAACCACTCAGAAGTCTTGTCGAAATTCTAGGCTAACAAGCTGACGTAGGCACCACACATGGCTGCCACGTCATTTAAGGACTTACATCAGCATGCCATGTCATTTATTTATTTAATAAAATATTATAACTAAATTTAATTACAAAAATAAAATAGAAATGATTTTAACATCTAATTCTTCTTCTTCTCCATCAACATCTAACCCGTACAAAAATATCCCCAAATCCTTTTATCCCCAAATCCCAAATTTTGTCATGAACCCTAATCTTCCTTCTTCTCCTTCAACGTCAGAATGATTCTTCTTCATCTCTCACCATCCCCAATTTACTATGCTCCTCAACTTCCAAACCCTCTGTATCAACAAAGGCTTGCTCCAAACAATTTACTGCTGCCAAATCCTCAACTAAGAATGGCAAGAGAATAAAATATAAAAAATAAAAAAGAAATAGCGCCATTAGCATAGTTGGATTTCATTTTCACAACACAAGCTTCCAAAAGAAGCAATGAACATCTGGTTTTATTAATGATGGAATAGAATGTGGACGGAGGGGAACGAAAGGGTTACGAGGTTTAGTGATAAAGAAGATGGGGATAGGGGTTCTGAACTCTCTATCGAGCACAAAAATCAGTATTGCTGCACCCCCACCTGTGTTTCCTCACACATCCTCGCGGCATTGACGACGACACAGCTGAGTTCGAAGCCATGGAAAATTGGGGCTCATGATTCTTAGGTCTGGTTCGATGAAATGGAGGGAGGGAGAATGTTCTCAGATCTGGGTTGTTGTCTTTGTTGAACTCTGTTTCATCTCCATTGTTGAGAGAAGAAGAAGAAGAAGAACGATGGAAGGGAGATAAGGAGATCTGGGTTGTTGTCTTCATATGATGATAATTCTGATTTTGTTTTTTTATTTTTAGATTTTATTTATTTAAATTATTTGTAAATATTAAATAATGAGGTGGAATATACATGTGGCATCATTAAATGATGTGGCCAAGCTACATCAGCTGCCACGTCATTTAATGAGTGCCACATCATCTTCTTTTTTTGGTAGAAATCCAACTCAGCAAAAAAAATTTAAAAACCCCTCTTTAGACAAAAAGTCTGAATTTTTTAAAATAGAGGGACTAAATGTCCGAGTTTTAAAATAGGTGGATCAAATATCTGAATTTTTGAAAATAGGGGGACTAAAACTATAATTTAGCCTATTCTTAAATAGAAATACAAGTATTTAATACCATTGTTCCTTTTTCTCTAGCTCACTTTCTCTTTCCTCACCACTCCAATGAATCCATCTCAATCATCCACCGGTGCATGCTATGACTGTGGCGTCAACCCACCCATCCTTCTCTTGACCCGCACCACTCGTCGATTATGCTCCAACTGCTTTCTCGAGCAAAACAAGGGCACCTTTTGCCCTATCTGTTTCGAACTCTTTGATTATTCTTTTCTTCCCAACCTTCAAATTATGTGCCTTTGTTACCCTACGATCGCCCACCGATCTTGTGTGATCACCTCCACAAGTGATTCCGCTTTTTTTTGTCTGTCTTGTGTTGAACCCAACTTCAAATACCAATCTGGAAAGGCGATAGTCACTGCGACTCATATTGCTTCCAACTCAATGAATAAGGCTGCTGCGGCGGCTCAGTTGTATGCTGAGTAGAAGGCCGTTGAATTTGCCAAAGCCGGGAAGAAAGCCGTAGAGGTTTTGGAGAAAACCTTCACTGTAGGCTCGAAGGAGGAAGGAACCTCAACGAGTGAGCAGGGGAACGTATGAATCTAGTGCTTAGAGCAGCGTGTTTTAATCATTACCAACCAAATTCACAATTGAATTTAGAATGTTGAAATGGTTTTCTTATTGTGAAATACACATGTTAAAGTGTTGATCGTATATTTTTGATCAGGAACATTTGATTAAGTTATTGCATCATTAGAATATCTGAGCTTCTTATAAAAATATACTTTAGTTTTGAAAAAGAAGTATTTAATATGATGATTCAAGTGAATCTTATTTGCAATTAAGAAATTTATATACTAATATTATTGGAATTCCCAACCTTGCACATATTTCTATGTAAAATTTCAAGCACAACAAGCATGACACATATTTCGTGCTTTTCCAAATCATTTATTTAATGATTTGGAAATAAATATTAACTTGATGCCCTTGCTGATAGATCAATAAAACACTCTTACGAAGTCTTAAAAGATGTTTTGGTAGGAATAAATTCATCCATAAAAAGGGGAGGTTTAAATTCATCCATAAAAATGTGATCATTTTTGTTAACCGGATGAAAATTATAATTTAGTCAACTAATTACTATGGTTTCAATCATGCGTAACTACATATCTTAAAAGTTAATCTTATATTTTTTTAAAAAAACTATATAGCGAATTATGAGGCACAAATCCCCTCACCCTAATATTTTATTTATGAAAAAAAAGTAAAACTATTATCCATTATAAACCACAAGTGACTATTAATCGCATGTTTAACGATTTGTAGTTTATACTTAAAAATAACTTTATAGTCTATAATTGAAACTAAATATTATATAATTGTTGATATGTACTTATTATACAAATGTCATGTAATTGAAACCACCCTATATTTTGCGCATAAATACATATACTAATAAATCAAGATTTTGTTAGGATTTTACAAGTTCTAATATAAATATATTAGAATTTTAATTTAGTCAAAAAAAATTAGAATTGTAATAATTTTATAACTTTTGATAAAGTTCACGTATACATGTACATAGGTCTAGCACACTAATAGTATTACAAAAGTCTTTTAACAATAAAAGACAAGTTTCACTCTCGAATATATAATAATGTTAAATTATTTATCTATCTTTATTTAGGTGCACAAGCAAGGGATTGCTCTAGTACGTCACAATCAACCAAATAAGCAAATCCATAAGCCATGTTTTTCAAAGTGGCATCATGAAGATCCAAATCAGAGGTAGCGGTGGCATCAGTGGAGAAGAACACCCTGAAGCCTCTAATAAAAGCCTCACGCGCTGTAGTCTCGCAACACAGGTTAGTCATCACCCCAGTCACTATAACCTCCTCCACACCCATCTCCACCAACTTATCTTCCAACCCTGTTTTCCTAAATGCGCTGTATGTGTTCTTCTCCACCACCATGTCCTCATCTACATGCACCATAAGAGACACATGAAAATACAAGACTAGATAGGTGTGCAAATAAAATAAAAACACAAATTTGAAATATAAATAATGGTGACACATGAAAATACCAGATTAAACATACATGCATGCAAATAAAATAAAAACACAAAAATTTTTAGAAAAATGATTTTATAAAATTAAAAGTAACAACTATCTCATATAAGATATAAAAATTAAATTGAAAATAAAAATACGTTGAAGTTTTCTTTTATTTCTAATATTTAATATTTATTTTGACAACTTTTAGAGTTTTTTTCATAAAACAACTTTTATTAAAACTATTTTGGACTAAATATAAACTAAAGTACCAAGGTATTTGATCTAAATTTGGATGTATTTGATCTAAATTTGGATTAAATGTACATAGACATTTTTGCTTATATTTTAGTCCAATGCAATTATGCGACATAAAGATTTCTTATATTGTAGAATTCATAGTATATCTGCAACTTAAATATAAGCAATCATTTTTATGACGTCTTGATTTATACTTTATTGTTAGTGTAAATAATATTTACACTGTTAATGATTCTAATTAAATCCAAACTTTTAATAATTAATTTGATTGACAAATACTTTTTTATGTCCCATTTATAATAGAAAAATGCATTTTGTAGATTTATTGAATAACTGATATTTTTGAAAATTAATTGTATTTTTCTCTTATATATAGGACTAGATGAAGTAATTAAATTTAGCTATGATTTATAAATACTTCATTTTATCTAATACTAATTAATTGTTTAAATAGTAGTTAATATTAGGCTTAAAGGTCATTTTGGCCCCTGCAAAATACACATTAATCCATTTTGGCCCCTGCAAAATAAAAAACTTTAAATAAGCCCCTGCAAAATAGTTAGTTGTTCAGTTAAGCCCTCGCTGTTAGTGGTCCACTAACGCTGTTATTTTTAAAGGTATTTTGCAGGGGCCAAAATGGATTAATGTGTATTTTGCAGGGGCCAAAATGGATTAATGTGTATTTTGCAGGGACCAAAATGACCTTTAATGTGTATTTTGCAGGGGCCAAAATGAGGGTTAAAAATAACAGCGTTAGTGGACCACTAACAGCGAGGGCTTAACTGAACAATTAACTATTTTGCAGGGGCTTATTTAAAGTTTTTTATTTTGCAGGGGCCAAAATGGATTAATGTGTATTTTGCAGGGGCCAAAATGACCTTTAAGCCTTAATATTAATAATATTTCAAATAGAGAAATGAAAAGAAATGTAAAAAAAATAAGAATAACAAAACAAAGTACTTGGTGTGTAGAGTTAGTTGGTACCTACAATTTAGCTTCTAGTGTATTTCTTACATTTCTTACAAAAACTATTCTTACGAAATAGCAGTGCTCTTTCAAAATAATAAAAAAATTAAAAAAACAATATACGTGCAACCAGGGACGAGTTGATGATGAATTAATTGGGGCATTTGCCCACTTGAAAATTCATTTTGATTAGGAATATAGTTTATTTTACGCCTAAAAAAAGTACGAGTTTCTTCGATAAGATTATTTTTTTAATTTAAATATAAAAACTTACAAGCGAATAAAAAAAATAAGTTGGTAATATAATTTTACCTTTTTAATTATGTAATTTGTAAGATTAAAGTTCTAAAATACCTAAATTTCTACTAATTACTCGGTAAAAAAGGTAAAACAAATACCAACTATTTTTTTTTCTTGTGAATTTCTACTAGTTTTACCTTTTTAGGTATTTTAGTGTTACTATCTATAAAATAGTAATTAGATTTAGTTACACTTTTGATCTCTATATTATCACCACTCACGATTTTAGTCCCCCAACTTTGTTGACATGATTTTGATGCTCCCATTTTTCCAATTTCCAAAATCGTCATCCTTCCGAAATTTGGTCAAACATCTAACTAACTGGTACTCATTTATCCTATGTGGCATGCCACACTTGTCATGTGTTTCATGTCCTAACAAATGTGTTTTTTTATTTTAAATATTAATACTCTAAAAATAAATTGTTATAATCAAAATTCCATGTGGCAGTCCAGCGTGTTGTTGCACGTAGGATAAGTGAATATCATGTCAGTTAGATGTTTGACCAAATTTTAGAGGGACAATGATTTTAAAAATTAGGAATATAGGGAGACGAAAATCGTGTAAAAAAAGTTCGAGGGTAAAAATCACGTGTGATAATTGAAACAGATTGTCTCCTTCCTTTTTCGTGTCCTATGCAAATCTCGCCGCACATTTACTTTATCGCGTGTGGTGTAAGGTGTTTGGACGGTCATGATATATGCTGAACCGTCTAGCCACTCGAGTTGACCTCTGTGATAATAAGGACCAAAAATATGTTAAGCCTAGTAATTATTGTAGTAGCATTCTTTTTTTGGTTACTTGTTATTGGTGCGGAGTATTTATCAATTTTGCCAATAACTAATTTACATTGGAAAACCTGGCTGGTCATGAGTATCCGACTTTGCCGGCCTGTGTGGTTCTCCCCTCGCAACAGAGGGTTTGCACCCAAGATTCGAACTCGAGACCTTGAGAATGATTCAAACCCAATTACAGCTTAAACCAACTTTTTTTTTATAAACCCGGGTATCCTCCACGGCGACTATGGAGACTAATCCCTCGAGGTACTGGAGTTCATTTAAGGGCTGACCTCTCCCAAGTGACGTCTCTCCATACACACCGGTCAGGGATCGAATCCTTGACCAAATGCTTAAGGGCACAAGCAACTTACCACTTGTGTCACACCACTTGGTTTAAACCAACTCTTGTTGGTTCTTATAGTAATATATTCTAACCTTAATTGCAATTTAAAAATTTAAAAATTTAAAAATTAAAAAATATATAAAAAAAGCGATGAAAATTGTGTGGTTGTTGTTACTCACCCTTACGGTCCAACGCCGGCATGAGCTTGGCTTCTAGGGTGCCGTCGATGATGATATCTCCAAACCACCACTCTTTGAGCATGCCGACGTGGGAGGGAGACTTGTGGCAGTGGCGCGTGAAGATGATGGGGATGGAAGCGCGTCTGCAGATGCTGATGGTGGTGTTGAGGTTAGAGAGAATTGGAGTGGCCATGGAAGAGAAATAGTTCTGCATATCGATGACCAACAGTGCACATGATTTCGGATTTGGATTTCTCTTTCTTACCTCGTATTTCTTGTAGGATGAACAAGATGTTTTAAGAGAGGAAGACATTGAAATTTGTGCGAACCTTGGCGAACGGTTCTATTTGACTCAATATGGCCTGGTTAAATTTGACACGGTAATGGAAAATGTTATAAAATGATTTAGATCTTTCGAGAGAGGAATAGAAGGAGTATCGTGATTGTGAAAGGCTATGGGAAATTAATTACTTTTTTTTATGCTTATCGAAAAAAATTACTTTTCTTTTATATAAGAAATTATTAACTCTTTACAAATGATTCTATATCATCGTGTATGTCTTTGGTTACGTACTCGAGAACACTTGGATGAGATGGTAGGAGTCTCTTTCAGCTTAACCAATGTTCTATTCGGCTCGAGAGATTAGTCTCTACAGTTGTGCACAGATGATACCCAGTTTATACCAAAAATAGTGCATGTCCTCCGGTAGATATATAGATAAATTCAGCTTCTTATACTTCTTTTTTGACGAAGATAATGAATAAAGTTTCGTTAAAACTTTTTGTTATAAAAACATCAAATTGATTTTATTAAAAAAGAAAAATGATAAAAGAGAACCCAAGAAGAAACTATACCAATACTCTTAACAAGAAATAAAAAGAAATCTTATCTCAAGGGGCGCCAAATTAGCGCTAGTCTGAGCATCATCCTTTCCCATGTATAGTGCCAACCCATTAAGGGTATTTTTGTAATTTCAGTCCAAACTTTTAATGCATGTCAACCACGTTTCCTACTTTTCCTGAGCAGATGGAAGATGAAAGGGAAGAGGACGGGTATCTTCTCTCCCTCCCTGACTACAACCACTGTCACCCTTCCCTCCACTACTCTCTCCTTACTAATCTAGAAACAAAAGATGAATTTGGGATTGAAATCCCTAGAACCGTAACACCAACACATCACGAGAGACAAGATGAGAAATCCGATGAGAGAAAGAGAATCGAGAGAGAACTGAAGGAGAGCAACAGAGGGCGTGAGAGAGCTAGCTTCTGCCGTGAACGGAGTTGAAGACCGAGAGAGCATCGGTGGTGGTTGCGGTTGACGGTAAGGAATCGCCTTTGTCCTTCTCTTGATTTTCTTTTGAATTGTTCCTTTACTTGAAATTCATCTAGGTATCTCAGTTACTCGCATTCCCCATCTCGCTCTTTTTGTCTTAATTTCGTTTTCCATCTTCATCTCTTTCTCTCAGTTAGTCACAACATGCAAGATTTGGTGTTGCAAACGATTTGGAAGACCTGAAAATCATCATCCTTCCCCTACTGAATAAACAATTTCCCCCGGAAATCATCATCTTTCCTCACCTTATAATTGAAAAGGTATCGCATTATAAAAAACACAAATAAAACAATGATCAAGAGAGGTTGAAGAAAGAGAGAGACATGGATTGTGAGCATTACGGAGTTATATAGAGCAGTTGCGACGAGGTATTACGGCGCCACATAGAGCATTAATACGGCGCATAGAGCGTTTGCACGAAGGGGGATGCGCCAGTGCTTGCGAGAGGCGAAAGAGGATCGCAGTGCGGCGCAACTATTAGGGAAAGATGAGGGTGGGTTTGAATTTGGGGTAAAGAAATTTTGGGGTAATGGGGGATTTTGAGAAGCGGGTGGTGATTTTGGAAGAGGGAAGGGAAGAAGTAAAAGAAGATAAAAGGGATTCAGAGTAAATGTAGAGAAACAAAGCCTCCCTCAACTCTATCGCCATCCTCGACCTCCATGCAACATGCGATTGTGACTCGGCTGCATTCCATACTCCCCATCGGCTAGCAATGGCTCGAAACAGCGGTGGTGCTTAAAGAACAAACAGAACAACCGAGTGTATGGGTTTCAGCGTCACCGTATATCATGGTCGAAAAGCGCATTTGGCATGGTGGTGATCACAGTCTCCCTCTGTGTCTCTACTTTTTCCTTAAAAAGACATTATCTGTTCCTTTGTCTTATTTTAGCATTTTCTTTTAATTCTTTTAATATTTAAGTATGAAGCTCATATTGAAGATTGCTTATATTGAAAACAAGATAAAATATATTGAAAATATAATGTACTAACTAATATCATGTATACCAAAGGGGTTGCATCAATGTTGAAGTGAATGTGAACTTTTCTGGTTTCTCTATGTTTGTCCTAACTCCTAATCCGAGCTAAAAGGAAGTTTGGGAGGAGCTGTGAAGTTTTAATTATTTTTTTATTTTATGGATTTTGGTTCATTTGCTGGTTGTGTCAATGATTGTAGATTGAGTATTGTGTCAAGTTGCTGGAACTGAGGCAACTTGAGTGAAAATGGGGAAGCAAAGAATGTTGGCAGGTCGATTTTTAATTGTTTCTCAAGGTGAGTTTTTTTGTTATCCTTTCTTTCAAGTATGGTCTCTACCTGTTTGATTAATTTTTTGATTATAAAGCTTTTGTGTGAGTTATGCTACTATATTGTAGAATATTAACTCCAGTTTTAGTTTATCATATAAATGTATCTTGCATATTGAATGACCTCTTATATAGTTGTTTGGGTTTTTACTGTATTCAGTGTTTGATGGTCTTCAAGGTTGAACGAGAAGGTTCAATTTTGCTTCTTTATGCAGAAAGCTTACTGTACTTACTGTTTTGCAGGTATGGTTTATATCCTTAGGTGCACGACTAGGAGGTATAAGAGTGGCAACCTGGTTCATGAGAGATCAAGTGATCTATGCACACAACATCTCTAAAAGTGGCAACCATGGTGCAATGAATGAAGGGACATGGTCTTCATTGTTAACATTTCATTTTAGGAATTCCATCAAAACAGAGAGGAAGAGAACCGCACTCGAACAATCTCGGTGTCAACTTCCTCACAACACAGATTATCCAATACATTACCCAATGACTACTAATTGTGTTCGTCCTAGGTTAATGTGTTGCCAGCCACCGCCTCTTCAAGTTGTTTACCCTGATAATGAAGATGTTGGACAGATTCTTCAAGAAGATGAAGTTGTGGGAGACACTGCTGATTATCCAATTGTGATATTATAATTGCTTCACTTTTTATTTGTGTTTTGTATGAATTCTTAATTATGCTTGGATTGTTATTTACTTTTACTAAGTTTACTTGGGTATATATTAGCGCACACGGCCAAGTGGCTAGTATTTAAAGCCCATGGTATTCTCCATGTGGGCTTTCCCCCACCTTTTGGAGCCAATTTCCCCTCCCATTTCCTCCTTTTTTCTTTCCTTCCCCAAAACTCCCACATTCCCTCATTTTTTTCCTCTCTTTTTTTTCTTCATATTTTTATATATTAGCTACTTTACGGTTCATTAAAAATTTTAATTTTTCAAATAAGTGAAGTTTGTTCCTCAATAATCGAATTAATGAAAACAAAAATTAATTGTGTAACAAGTTACGTAAAGTGTGACGTTAGGTTGTGTGTTTTGGGGTACTTTAGGGTTTGAAAAAAAATTAATTGTTCATATATGCGAAGTTTGTTCCTCGATAACAAATTTTGTTAAAAAAATTGATTTTGTTACAAAATATGTAAAGTGTGACACTAAACAGTGTGTTTTAGGGTGCCTTATGATTCAAAAAAAAATAGATGTATAAATACACGGAGTTTGTTTCTCAATAATTTGTTTGGTCAAACCAAAAATTAATTTTGTGCCAAAATATGTAAAGTGTGACGCTAAGCAGTGTGTTATGGGGTGTCTTAGGTTTCAGAAAACAATTTAGATTATATAAATGCACGAAGTTCGTTTCTCAATAATTGGTTTGGTCAAATCAAAAAAAAGTTCGTGCCAAAATGCGAAAAGCACGACACTAGGCAGTGTGTTTTGGGTTATTTTAGCGTTTGGAAAAAAATTTACCTGCTCAAATAGCCGGTTTGGTGGAAAAAAAATATTTTCATGACAAAAACGTAAAATGCGATGATGCTAAGCAGTGTGTTTTGGGCAACTTTAAAGTTCGGAAAAAATGTAACTGTTCAAATACTCAAAGTTTTTTAGACTTTTTCTTCTTACTATCTATAAATGTTCAATTTCAATGTTTTTGTTAATTAAAAATGATATTTTAAACTATATTTACATTGTTAGATAATTTTACAAGATATAGCTACTTTTATCTTTACTTATACAATGCTACAATATTTACGTCAGACTGCTACTATAATGAAGTTTTCCTCCTTCAAGGTTCAACAGTTTTTGAGATTAGTCGTCGTGTGAAACGTAACCAACCACTACCCTTCAAGTGGAATTTCCTCACCAACATGCACATCAAGGAAATCCTAATCATGCTATCTTTGGATAATGCATCTTATGTATTTTAACTTTCTACTAAAAATTATGACTATAGATTATGCGTATGGAACAACTTGTCTCGATTATGTCCGTTCACTTTAATTTAGCTCTTAAGCTCACACAATTTTTTTTTATATTTAAACAAAGCTTTTTCATATTGGAATTTAAACAATAAATTTTCCTACTTCATCAATTCGGTATTTACTAAAGTTTTTACCCTGTGCAACGCACGGTCAAGGCGCTTGTCAAAACAAATAATAAGAAGCCCCTAATTTTAAGTTTTGTGTGCTTTTTCCCCCTCTCACACAATTGAGTACCCTTTAGGTACTCAACAAGTTCCAACAATTTTAGAAGTTGACATCATTTTAAATAAGTATATATATGCTTTAACAGAGAACCTATAATACACAATCTGTTGTTTGTTCTTGTGATTCTTCTTATACCTAACTTTATATGTATCTATTCTATATTCCAATATATTTACTAGTAACTAGTAACCATTTGTGCTTCTATTATGTACTTCTATCTATTTTTACTTCCAATGATGACCACAAGTTCAACAACAGCAATTCCAAGCATATACCATGTAGCTGCTGCCAATATATATTGCAACCAAGAGCTGTTAACAATTTCCAAAGCAAAAGAACCACCCACATGTTGTTTCAACACATGTGTAGACCCCACTTCATGTAATCTAACACTAGCCATACCAAACAATGCAGTAACCAATGGAAGTCCCAATCTAATTGGACTATTTTGATTCTCATTTGTTTTATAATCACTTTCATTTCTTCCTTTCTTTCCTTTAGCAACTGAAGGCTTCTTAATTGTTGAAGTTGTAGCAGTAGTTGAAGAAGGTAGAACATAATTTGATGGAGCCCAATAATCTTCAGGATGAAGGAAATTTAATGGTGTTTGATGCTTGGATCTTTTGCTATCTCTTATTTTTCTTTTTGCTGCTGCATCTTTGAGTTTAGCAATATTTGGATCAGGTAATTTATGAAGAACTCTTGTTATGCTTTTTTTGGAACTTGATGAGCTACCATTTATATTAAGTGGTTGCCAGTATAACCAATTTGAAATTGATCTTATTGCTTGTATTGCTGACATTCTTGATTCTCTTTGCATGTCTGTTTCCTGAAAGAGATAATGAAATATTGAGGAATACAAGCTTTGAAGATTTAGTATAACTAGTAGTATCTAATCATGACATGGCCTTCGTTTGGGTTGGGACACATTTCGTACCATGAGGTCGCTGCCAAATTAATACTATTGTACTATGGGGAACGGGAAGATTCCTTTGTTTTCAATGACATTTACGTAACGTAACGTCAAGTGGAGTAAATGTAGTTCAAATTTTTTGTACTTTATGTAGTTCACTGTAGCGCACTGTAGAGATACTGTAGCATTTTGTCTTTATGTGGTGAATTGTCTATTTTGTCCCTAACTTATGACAAATGTCAAAATTTGGTGATGTCTAAAAATGTAAATGTGCTAACATATGTTTTTATTATATAGAAAGTAGATATCCGAAAAAAATCCAAACCCGGCTAACTAATGTGAATGCAAATATGTGTTCACACATGAATCTAGTTATTTGAGATGGTATTTGTGTTGTAGGCTTTGGAATCAAGCATTATTTGTAGCATAAAAAATTGGTGATAGCACCAGGATTTATAAGAAGAGATGAAGTTAATTTCTTATGGTGATTCTTCTTAAGGTTTTGAAAAGAAGCCCAAGATTTATCATTTGTTTTCTATGAAGCACGGACTCGCATCGGACACAACACGGACACGGACACTAGGACCCCGCATATATATAAGTAGTTACAAAGATAGCTAAGTCAATAAACACAAAATCAATATGACAAAAATCTAAATTGAGAATTACGATTTATCTCCTAAGAATAAGTATATTAACTTAAAATTTTAAAGATATTGATTTTTTTTTAAAAAAAATATGAAAAAAATGTCTAAGAGGTGTTTAAACGTGTCTGAAAAGTGTTCAAGTCAAAAAATATATTCTTTTAAGAATGACACCGTAAAAAGGTGTCTGACACGTGTCATATCACTGTCTGACACGGTCACGGACACAACATTTAAAAGAAGTGTTGGTGCTTCAGAAGTTTTGACATTGGTGAGATCGGAATTAAGGCCAACCAGCCACATTTGACTGCAGTTTTCCACGATATGAGAGATCGTGATGCAATCGCAACCACGACCTTGATTTAAAACCTTATTCTATTTTTCATTTTTATACCTTCATATTGTATGACAAACTAACCTTAGAATGCTTAGAACCTTTTTCCATTGCCTCTTGGAATCTGGTTTGAAATTTCTCGACATCTACGAAGATGTTAGAGACACGAACACCTGCGGTATTACCTCCACCTACTACTACATTGCCACGTGGCTGTTTGGACATCAAGAACTCCAAAGCTGCTAGGTTGGATCTCTCAACAACTCTGATTTATTCAAAACAAAAAAAAACAATAGTTCATGAGATGTAAAATCCACAATTTTAAGAGACTAAAAGTGAAATTTTTATTAACTTACACTTCAACTATTTATTTAATTACATTTTACTAATTGTATTTAATTACTTTGTTATTATTTTTTAGAGTTTGTTTAGAAGATAAAGGGTAGTTAGAGAAAATAAATGGTACATTAGTATTATTTAAACTCAGCTCTACTAAGCTTTTGATGTACGTTCAATTTCACTCATCAATCAATAAAATGAGACTTTCACTCTCAGTTCTCTGTTTCATATATAATTGACGTCACACTTTTAATATGGTATCAGATGAAAAAAAAATCAGGAGGTGAATGATATAGCTTCCGCGTTCCTCTCTCCTCGGTGATTCCTCCATTGTCTTCTCGCGATTTTCTTCTCCCGGTTTGCGATTCATGAACAATGGTGCTCATCGTGCTATCAGAAGAAATTTCTTGAATTTTCTTCCACGTGTTCTTGGAGATTCTTTGCGTTCATCATCCTTCTTCATTTGTTCTTTGATCTGCTTGGTTGTTGTTCAACTCATCTCTGCCATGGCAAATCCTCCACAAAATTACGATGACGCATTCTACCTATGTTGGTTATGACTCACAAATATCCATGCCTAAGCCTATTCTAGATTTTTTATTGGGCCAAGATCTCTATTATTCCACCTATTTTTTCATACTCCAGTTGTCCGGTCCTGTGTGCGAAGTGGTGTGTTGAGATCCTTCTTATTTCACCTGTATCAGTCAATGCTTCAGATGTCCAGTCATGAGCGTCAAGGTGTGTTTAAGTCCCACATCGACTAGAGATATGGCATAAGCAATCTTATTAGCTTGAGAATTCATAAAATCAAATGATTTTCAAGGCTATATTTGTGATGCCAAACAATTCCAAGACCCCTGTTCTCAGAACTCATTGGCAAGATGAGAATGCTTGACATCTATTCTCCATCTTGAGGGGGTATTAAGTTACACTTCAATTATTTATTTAATCGCAATTTACTAATTGTATTTAATTAGTTTGTTATTATCTTTTAGAGTTTGTTTAGAAGATAAATGGTAGTTAGAGAAAATAAATGGTACATTAGTATTATTTAAACTTAGCTCTACTAAGCTTTTGATGTACGTTCAATTTCACTCATCAATCATTAAAATGAGACTTTCACTCTCAGTTCTCTGTTTCATATATAATTGACGTCACACTTTTAATAATTTTAGAAGTATTGGGACAAAATTTATAAAAATAAAAGTATGAGGAGCAAATTTGTAATATATAAAATAATGGTAGGGAGAGAGACTTACGAAATGCAGTTGACAGGACAAGCTTGAATTGCCTCTTCGATTTTGTTTTCAGAATCAGCCCATTGAGAAACCACTCTGGCCCTTCCATAAACAGATTCAATGGCAAAAGTATTTTCTGCTAATAAAGCACATTTTAGACATCCTATACATTTGATTTCATCCACAAATACTGCTCGTTGCTCACTCTCTGACCCACTCCAAACTGAGTATATTGGTTTGCCACTGAATCCTTTAAATTCTGAACTCTTTGCTTGCTCCTGCACCATATTTTATCACACACTAAGCAACAAATTAAAAACAAATTGCCAACCAATTTTACTTTAAATTAATTATCATGCAAAAACAGATCATTATTGTTACACTAAATTAATGGGTCTCATTAGCTATTGTTATGATTTTATATGACTTTGATTGATATTTCAAAATATGAAAGCACTACATTGCTTGACTTTGAATATACAAAGTCTTTATATACTAAAGCTTTACAAGAGTTTGTAAACAAGCAAGTAGGTGGGACCTCTTTATGTGCACAAATTAACCGCAACATTGTTTGCTATCTAAAAATACGTATTTTGCTTTTAAGGGATGCGTCTCATCTCACGGCCCCTCCAGTTGTTTTCTAACGTTCATTGTTTTGCAAGGTTACTTCTCGTTGTTGCTGTTTACAACACATAAGAAACATGCATTGGAGATCCTAATTACAACACCTATTTGGGTCTAATTCTAAATTTGGTCCCTCAACTATTACATTCTCTCCAATTTAGTCCTTAAACTATAAAAATATAGTAATTAGTTTTTCACTTACTTTTAGTCCCTACATTTTCATATTCCATGTTTTTAGTCCCTCATGACTTTTAACAACATTTTTTAAGCATTTTACGGTGCTTCTAAGAGAAACTCCAATGTATGTTTCTTAACTTATTGCTTATGTTGTGTAAGCATTTCTAAAAAATATTGCCATTGGAGTTGATCTACTTGACATTGTTTCTTGCTTACCTTATGAATAGTGTGCTTCTACAAGCAAATGTACTATAGTGTGCTTATGATTAAAATAATCATACTTTTAGAATTCAAATGAATAAAATAATAGTAGTTGAAAGGGTGTTGCTCTCTCTCTCTCTCTCTCTCTCTCTCCCTCCTTGTAGTGGTGTTGAAGGCGTCCCATTATTTAGTTTTTTTAAGCAACCCATCATTGGACCAAAATTGTGTTAAAAAATTCAAATCCATTGTGGCAAGCTAAGCCCACTTAAAGTCGTTTATGCAACACATATAACAACCTTGCATTAAAGGGTATTTTGGTACAATTAGTAGCTTGTCAGTGGTTTGGACTATGATGTTTTGTTGTTCTTCCGGATGTTTAAATTCGTGTTTTATTATGTTGTTCTTTAGGTTAGCTTAGTAGATCTAGTTTGACTCAGGTGCTGCTCATAGTCTTAACTTTTATATTTAGAGTTTCAGTTATACCTGATGTATTCGTCTCTCGGAGGACTTGATGATGCTTCCTTGTAAGCTAGTGTCTTACCACTACAAGAATTACTTGCATTACTGGCTAGGCATTTCTGGCGGAATCAGTCAGCCAGTAAAGTTTCTGGTGGAATTTGGCAATTTCTGGCGGATTTAGTCTGCCAGTAAGTTTCTGGCGGATTCCATAACATTTCTGTCGAATTTAAACAACCAGTATATTTACTGGCGGATTGAGTAGGGGATTTCTGGCGGAAATTAATTGGAAAACTAAAATAATTTTATAAATAAATATATCCGCCAGTAATTACATTTACTGGCGGAAATTTCAGCCACAAAATATCCTGAATTGCAGTCCCTTGTCGCGTCAGTCCAGTTCCGCCAGTAAATACATATTTCCGCCAGTAAGGACTGCAGCAATGGTCAACTCGATGGGCTGTCAGCCTGCAACAGTTCCGCCAGTAAACGCAAACAGTTCCGCCAGTAAAGGACATATGTCCGCCAGTAATCACTGTCTCCACCTTTTCATCCGTGCGCTTTTCATCTCTCTCTCCACCTTTAATCACTCTCATCTCATTTCATTTTTTCATCTCTCTCTCTTTCAACTTCCTTCCTCTCATCTCCCACCCTCATTTCTTCACTCTCATCACCACCAACCTTCATTTCTCATCACCACCAAAACCTCCACAACAACAACAGCAGAGCCACCACCTTCGCACACCCTCCTTTCTCTCTCATCACCACGGGCCACAATTCCTCTCTCTCTCACCACCGCTAAACCACCATGAACCACCATCGCTGCAACTCTCTCTCTCTCTCTCTTTCGTTTGCTCTCTCTTTCTCTCTCTGGTCTTGAAGGCTGCGGCTCAATACAACCCCTACAACCACACAACCACCCCAAATCCACTACCACCGGAGGGTCGCTGGAGCACCGTCGTCGCCGCCTCTGCCAGGAACACTTTGGTTCTCACTTTGCTTCAAACAACAAGCTTTTTAAAAAATTAAATAAAAAAACGAATTAAATATTTAAAACAACAAATTTTAAATACAAAAAAGCTTTTTAAAAATATTTTTTAAAAAAATATATAATACATTACTGGCCGAATTTCAGCCAGTAATTACTCGCGGATTTACTGGCCGAATTTTCGCCAGTAATTACTGGCTGAAATTCAGCCAGTAACTGTTACCTGCGGTCGTTTTTCTGGCTGATTACTGCCGGACTAAATCCGCCAATAAAGTGCAATTTCTGGCCGATTTATACCATTACTGGGGGATTGAGTTAGCCAGTAATACTCTTAATTCTTGTAGTGTACATTCTGTGTAATGTTTTGGTGGCCAACACCCGTGATTAATGAAATGTTGCATATTTGACCCAAAAGAAACCTTCCATTGGAGTTGCTCTAAGTGTCTTTAGACAACACACAATTCCCCCCTCCTGTCCTTTATAACTTAATACAAATATTTTTTTTGTCAAAAAATAACTCTATACAAACATCTTATTTGTAGATAAATCTTTTTATTTTGGAAAAAGTAAATATCACTCAAAACAACAACAAAAAAATTGTGGGGGACAATTTGTAGACAAATCTTTTATTTTTCTTCTCAATTTGATTTATGTTTTTTTTTCAACTACTATTTTGATGATCCTAATACTAGTTCGTAATCAAATACTAAATAAAAACTGAAAATTGAATACAAAAAATCAATAGAAACCTAATCACAAGTGATGAGAAGAATATTTGATTTGAACAACAAACCTTATCATAATCGAAACGAGCAATTGGGTCAGAAAGAATAGCATAAGCATCATTAAGAATAATAGCCATATCATGACCAGCAGGGCCAGCAATATCAGGATGACAACGTTTCTGAAGAGATCGATATGCCATCTTAATCTGTGATTGATCACTCGAACTATCAATTCCAAGAAGATCATACAAATCAAAGCCTAGCATGGATGTAAATGTTGAAGATGATGTTGTTGATGATGCTTTGCATTTGAAACTTGAACGAGACTTGTTATTGTAAGGGTGAAAATGAAATCTTAGGTCTGTTTTTGTTGTTGTTGTTATGGAACGAGGTGTGTAAAAAGGAAAGGATGTTGATGATGTAATACTCGCCATTTTTTTGGTTTGAGAAGAAGGTGTAGCAGCAGTAAGAGGATAAGACATCATCGTACCTTAGAGATTGTTGATCACCGGCTGCTATAATGACATTCATGCAAGATATTTTCACAAAGATATTTTCATTCTTAGCTTGTATCATATCTCTTCATTCTTGGAGTTTTTAAAACCAATCAAATTTCTTATCTTCCAAAATTAAATACACCTGACCTTTTTGTCTGCTTTTCCTATTTTATAATCCTTGATTTTTTTTTACTTTTTCTTTGCTTACTTTATTTATGTAAAATAATTTCAAAATTAAAATTGAAAAAATAGGTATACAATTTAAAATATTATACATATTATTATATTAGTTAAGGTTTTAAAAAAGTTCATATTTTTTGAATAAATATTTTGATTGATCAATTTTGACGAGAAAAAGTTTGTCAAAGATTTAAAATATGGGGACTTTTAAGTCAAAGAAAATTGTGGAAAATCTACAAGCAAAAAAGTTTTACGAAGCGACTTTTATTTTCTAAAAGAGCAATACTTAAGAACAATAATCTAGGTACCGGTTGTACTGATTTAGAAACAAATACCTTTTTTAAAAATTAAATAGATAATAAAAATACATGTATAACCCAACAATGGCTAAATTAGTGGTCGGTGGCAGTTTTGCTACTTTTTCTTTAAAATACAGCACCACCACTATATATGATACGTAAGTTTTTTCCTTTCAGAAAATTTTTAAAGTTAGCAAAGGATTTATTTTATCCTTGAAAAAAAAATTTCTGCACGTTGCGAAAAGTTCTACAACGACATGCATTTGATGTTGCTGCTAATACAAAAGATTTAGGAATGACAATTGTTCTGGACCGGGTCATGAGATCCATCAACTGGACCTGGATAAGCACAATAGCTTGGATCCATATCCACAATAAATTTGCCCATACATGACTATCATGCCTCAACGGCTCAGATTCACCCGATTGATCCTACGACTCAGAGCTGACACGGATCCCTATATATACTGACACACATTGCCAAAAATAGGTACATTCACATTCCCGCTACACTCTACAATTCTCAATACTGACTTGAGCGTCGGAGTGGCATCACAGTACAGGTACCCCATTCGAGATCACTCTGATACTCGACTTGGACGACAAGAGACCTACCAGCTGCAGTCTCCGGTTCCGGCCCGGACGACCGCAAGGTACAGAACAACAATTATAACTGTTATAAGTAAGATAAAATTGTTAATTATCTAACATATCTCCCCAACAAAAATCGTTGCAATAAAATAGACGATAATTTGCCTCCTTCTAGACAACATGTGTTGAAATTAATCTGTTATTACTACACTAATTATTAGAATGGCCGGTGTTAAACTGTTGGGAATAGTCAATTGAATTTTTCAAGTAATTTAAAAAGAGTGGAAATTAAAGAGGTATATTTCACAAGATGGTTGAATGCATGCATGGAAATCAAGTTTTCTCCTATAAATAAAGAGACATGTGAAGAGATAAGACATCCACATCTCCACCATGGGTGATCATATGGAGAGTGAAACATGCCCATTTGGAGAGGTGAACATTCCTCTTTGGGTGATTATGTAGAGTTTAAGAATCTCCAACCATGTCCTAGTGAGAGAAGAGTTTTGGTGATAATAACTTGTGTGAGATGATAGTGTTATCGTTCCTTGTAACTTTTAGAGTGAGAAGAGTATTGTGGGATGCTACACATACTATGTTGGGTTACTATATTGTAATTTGTATTTGAAGATAGTGAATGAATTATGTTGAGATGTCACTGTGGACGTAGGCAAGATGTGCCGAACCACGTAAATTATTTGTGTTCTTCTTTCTTTTATTTTTGCGGTGTGTTTATCTATATTCCCTCAATGATCCTTGGGTGTGTGGGTTAATCTTTTGACGTGTGCGGTTTTCCCCAACATAAACCAACATTGTTGGCTTAGTGGCTTAATCCACCCTGGGACACGGGAGGTCAAGTGCTCACGGGTTCGAATCTCGCAGTGGACAAACTTGGTGTTGGCCAGTGCGAAATTTGATCCTAAGCACTAGCAGAAATTCGTCTCTCGTTGAAAGCATTAGGACACTCTGAACCAAAAAAAGAATGGTCGATGTTAAAAGCTAGGCGCTAAATTAAAAATTGTAAACATAATTGCAAAATTGCCATAGTATATACGTACGACACTATATTTTCACCAAAACTAACATTAAATCCCTAATTCTTTTGTCATTCTAATAACATCAATAAAAAATTTGACGTTATTCCTAACAAAACTCATACATATGGCAGCTTATGATTAATTGATGGTGTAAAACTATTTAAACTAACGTTGGGTCATAATTAAGCTCATATAAAAATAGGATTTAATTTACATACACAATAGGTGTACAAGTGTTTTACACTATCTACCAATTATATGTGGACATGTCATTAAAAAGAAGTTAGTCAATTGGTAACCACTTTATATGTCAACCATTCCATGAATTGTGATTGGTTGTGGTCGTAAATAAAAGGCTATACCTATTTATAATGAAAATAGGAATCAATTACAATTAAAATTAATTAAACCTAATTGATACTAATTAAAACTAACTGATATAGAAAATCATATCTGATATTCTTTTTTTTTTGACCAAAATCATATCTGATATTCTAAAAGATACTAATAAATACTAATACTAATCATAACAAATCATAAAGTCCAAAACAAATATTAATTGATATGACAAATCATATCTTCTAACATAACCCACAAATTATGGGCAGAATGAAGCACTCAAAGGCATCGATTAGAAAGAAAGAACATAAATAACGAACTTGTTAACGGCTATGTGTAATATGTACTACCGTTTTTTGAAGGTTGTCTCTGTTTCGTTAATCAATAAAATAGGTTAACTTCTCACTCCTTCCCAACCATTCAGCGTAATTGGTCACCATCGCAGACGCATTCTTAAATCCTTACTTCAAAGAAAGACCACAAATTACACTCATCCTTTTCTGTTTCTTACCATGCAAGTACAAGGTAAATATAATTCTAAATTAAAGCCTCTGACATGTCGTGCATATATATATATATATATATATATATATATATATATATACATATATATATGACTGTTTTCTCTATTCTATGATATAGGATGATCACTAAATTTGTATTTGTATGTGTCACAAGAGTAACAAAAATCTTAATTCGTTATGTAATGTGTACAGTAGGATAATATTGTCTATTAACTCCTTGTTATTAGGAAGATGATGACTAGAATGGAATGCCAATGTACCCATCTCTCTCTCACTTATTTGTATAGTGTTCTTTAATTAATTTTAGGTTACAGATTCAATAAAAACAAATATAGTTAGTTTTTTTTTTGTGATTTGGAGATCGCTGTTAATTACAGGTTTATGCAATTACTTTGTCTAGTATTAACACACAACCCAAAAAATATATATTATCAAGCATATTCATAAAGTTTTTTTTTGACTCTTTAACCATTCATAAAGTTGATGATGACAAACAACATTATTATAAATTTATATGAAACAAATTATTTCTGTTTTCATATTTTGCTTACTATTAATATTTTCAATTCACTAACAACTTGAAGATGCTTTGATATTGATATTCAAATTCAAAGCAATAACAGATTTAATTTGAATGCCAGATTTCTGTTTAGATACTATAGCTATCATTTTATGTATGCTTTTAGTTTTATAGTGTAACGTTTGTGGTGCTCAAAAAACAAATCTCTAACTTTCCTTTTAAGGTGAAGAGTGTTTAGATTTACAAGTAGGGTAGTATCAGTAAATTAACTGCTTTTAACCCAATGCACAGTAGTGGTGATTTTGTAACAACAGAAACTTATTTTATGGATTTCAAGATATCCTTCGATTCACTTTTCTTGGCCATATGATTGAGAAAAAAAAAACTATAACTATAATATAATAATGATGCTTTCCATAGTGCATAATCAATTTCTCCAATTTAGTTATGTTGGCTTCATTGTTGCAACATGGTAACTTTGTATATGTATTACATTCTATTTTGCTCATAGTTGTTAAATATGTTTTTGGTTGAAGGAAAAGCCTTTAAAGAAGGAAATAAAATGGGTACAACAAAAGTTGTCAAACTTGGAAGAAGAAGAAGAGAAAGAACAATGGTTGATAAGAGCTCAATTACTCAGCCAACAACAGTCTCACACAAGTTGAGTGAATTTGATTTGGCTGATTTAAATTGGACCAACAATATTCCAGAATGTCCAGTATACCATCCAACAGAACAAGAATTTGAGCATCCTTTAGTTTATCTACAGAAAATTGCTCCTGAGGCTTCTAAATATGGTATGTGATAATACAAATTAAAGATGTTTTTCTTTTCATCATTGTGTTTATATGATGTCATTAGAAAGTTTTAACATAAGAATATCCCCCAACCCCAATGCATAAGAAATTGATGTCATTTTTAGTCTGGTTAACAAATATATTTGCAATTTTGCCATATTGTGCACAACACGTGTACTTTATGCACACTTTTCTTGTCAGACACGGATACTGACATTTCAATTGCTTGTACTTTTTGAATTAAAATCAGTGTTTGCGTGTTCTTGTCGTGTCTGGTATCTATATCAGTGCTTCATAGCTTTCTGCATATCTATGTCTTTTTCTTTTATGCTTATTGTTTCATCCTTACATTTCAGGTATATGCAAAATTGTTTCACCAATCATTGCCACTATTCCTGCTGCTTCTGTTCTAATGAAAGAGAAAAAGGACTTCAAATTTGAAACAAATGTGCAGTCTCTTCGACTTTCTAAATGGAATTCGAATGATATAATAACTTTTTCTATGAGAGGAAGGTAAAAGAGTATAACCATTTAATTAAAGTTCTTATATACAACCTAATGATGAAAAACAAATTTAATTGTTCTATGATATTGTTTCTTCCAGAAAATATACATATCATGAATTTGAGGCTCTGGCAAACAAGGCCTTCTTTAATAAATTTTGCAGTTCTGAAGGCCTTTCTTCTTCTTACGTGGAAAAGGAGTTCTGGAATGTGATGGCACATGGAGGGAAAGGAACTGTAGAATATGGAGTTAATATTGAGGGTAGTGCATTTTCATCTGAACCTGAGGACAGGCTTGGAACAAGCAAATGGAATTTGAAGGTTTCTCTCAGACTTGATGTTCATTCCATTTCTTCTTAGTGTTCTTCAAGCATTATGGTTGTGATACAAAGATTGTCAAAATCTTTAATTAATGAGTTTGCTATTTGAATTTAATATAATACTACTTCCAGTCTACTTTATAAGAGACAGTGCAGTTTTAGATTCAATGAATAACTGCTGTATCTGATATATATAGACCAGATACATCAGTTATTTAATATTATTCAATAAACCTAAAATTACATTGTCTCTTATAAAATAGAATGAAGGTAGTAACTTTCACTTGTGGCACCATTGTTCTATAAATTTATTTACTGCTTGATTAATATCTTTTCATTTGATTTCAGAATTTCTCGCGACTGCCACAGTCGCCATTACATTTAGTTGAAAGGGAAATTCCAGTAAGGAAGCAATTTTTGGATTATAATCTGAATTAGAAGTTACAATTTATTTTCTTTTCTTTTCTAATTCTCTTTGTGAAATTTTAGGGAATAACTGATCCTATGCTTTACATTGGGATGTTGTTCAGTATGTTTGCATGGCATGTAGAAGACCATTATTTGAACAGGTATACTTTTGAACAACATGGTTCAACTATTGTCTAACATTGGTAAAATTGAATCTAGATATATATTACTTTACTTTTTGCAGCATAAATTATCATCACTCAGGTGCAAACAAAACATGGTATGGTGTGCCTAGCTATGCAGCCTCTCAATTTGAAAAGACTGTCTTATATCATGTGTATAGCAATGATGCCTTGAGAAAACATGGAGAGGATGGTGCTTTCCAGTTTCTTTCACATAAAACAACTATGTTCCCTCCAAATATCTTGTTACAACATCATGTGCCAGTTTACAAAGCTGTGCAGAAGCAAGGAGAGTTTGTCATCACTTTTCCTAGAGCATATCATGCTGGCTTTAGTCATGGTAATCTCTCTCTTTCTTTCTCTCTCTCTCTCTCCCTCTCTCTCTCTCTCTCTATCTCTATATATATATATATATAGACACACGCATACCCAAGATCGCTTGGATGAGATGGTTTGAGCCTCTTTCAGCTTAACCAAGGTATTGAGTTCAAATCCAGCCTTGGGAATGCAGCAGTGTTAAAACTCTTGAGGGAGAGCTTTGCCGCCCATTGTGGTCCTACCTGACTCGAGGAATTAGTCTCTGCAGTTGCGCGCAGAGGATACCCGATTTGACACACACATGTGGATGTCTTTCTGATTCTGTTTCTAGACATAGAGACATACAAATTCTAAAGATGCTTATTAGTTACTCACACATTCACTTGTTGATTATAGGTTTCAATTGTGGAGAAGCTGTAAACTTTGCCATGGGTGATTGGTTTCTACACGGTGCTGAAGCTAGCAAACGATATGCACATCTCAGAATGCAACCTATAATTCCATATGAGGAACTTCTTTGTAAAGAGGCAATGCAGGTTTACAAGAACAAACTTGAAGACACGGCATCTTATCGCGATATTGTACAGCCTTTCTTGCATCTTATGCAATTTTACAAGGCATCCCTTTTGGGATTGAACAGTTCAAGAAAGTTGTCAAGCTCTTCAAATACATTAGGTTCACTAACATGCAGCCTCTGCCATAGGGATTGTTATGTAGCTTACTTACTGTGCAAGTTTTGCTATTCCCATCCAGTATGTCTTTTCCATGGTAAGACATCATTATTCTCTTTGTGTCATTCATTGCTGAACTTGCTTTTTTATTACTGAATATATACATATACATATTTCATAATGATTTGAGTCATATTGATTTCATTTCGTTGTTAGATTTGGTTCCTCTAAAGTTAGTAATAAGTAAAGTAAGTAACCTTAACTATTAATGAGAAAATAAGGATGATTTGTTGGACATGTGCATGTAATATTACCCATTGGTTTTCTCATCAATGATTGAGTTGAGAGTACTTACTTTACACTCTAAAGTGAGTTGCTTATTTTAGAGAGCAGGAGAAGGATCTCCTGCTGTGCGCAGCACCATTCTGTGCACAACAGAAGATCCAAATCCTATTTTAGAAGAGTTGGATCCATTTTGTCAGTACCCCATTGATTTATTGACATGTTTTCTGGTGCTTCTAATTATGTGAATCAGACATTGCATCACAAAATTGCCTTTGTGGGAGAAAGTATGTTGTTTTTAAGAAGAATGACATATTGGCACTGGAAGATACTGCCAAAAAAATTCAACAGGAAAAAGAAAGCAATGATGCATTATCTCTATCAAGTATATTCTCCTACAACAGAAATGAATGCATCAAAGATCTCAAGGTATATGAAAATTCAAACATGGAACTGATTAAGGTATTTAAATAAATGGCTTTGCAATTGCATTGATAATTCGGAATCTAATTATCTTCATGTTGTTTGTTTTATTGTATCTAACCTATTTTATACTTTTGAAACTTGAAATGAAATTAAAAGCAGAATAATCCTTGGCATGAAGAAAAAAGTGCTAGAACTGCTAACTCTCTAAGGGAGGCATCTAAACTGAAAAGAAAAGTTGGGGACAGCATCAAGTACAATACTGAAAAGAATAAAAAGACAACAATGAAGCATTGTGGTGATAATGGAACTCCATTACCAAAAGACCTCACATCCTTCATAACTTGAGAAAAAGGAAATCAAGTTATTATTGGACTAACTTGATGTAAGAATTATACCTTCTTAGGGGGATATTTAGCAGTTTCATTCTTTTAACAGGGAATTACTTCTGATTTATTAGGGGAAAAGTGTTTTGAAATGTTTAGTCACTCTTCTGAAACATGTTACTGGACTAATTTGATGCAAGAATTTTACCTTCTTATTCACCATTGTTTTTAGTATGCAAGACTTATTACAGTTTATACTTCTGAGTTTATTTTCCTTGAATGAAGTGGTTATTAGTTGTATATAAGTTGCAATAGCTTATCTCAAATAAAAGCCTTCATTGAGTGTGGATTGTCTATGGCAACTGTGGGTGCAACAGCGGCAAAAATAAGTCTAGAGAGAGAGAGAGAGAATATACTGGAAAATTATCTATGAGAGAGAAGAAATGAAAAGAGCGAAATAGATGCTGTATGGATGTAAAGTAATGAAAAGAACAAAGATTTGCTCTTAATAGTAATACCATATTGAAGTTCAGTGAACTTTTATAGAAACGGAAATTCTCAAGTTTTGAAAATGTGAAAACTAAAATTTAGTTGGCTAAACCAGTAGTTTATTTATGGTAATTGAGTTGTTCTTCTAAAGAAATTTGTGTGAAAGTTGTTGTCCTATAATAGCTAGTTCTAGCTAACAAAACTAATTGAGTAAAGCTCAGTTGGTTACTATTACAATTACAATAACTAAAGTAAGATAATGAAAGGAAGAAAATACATATGACGAGACGAGGTAATGATGATAGTTACTTGCTGGCAACATGAAAAGGCCCTTAAAACCAGAATTTAGTCTAGAAAATTGTATACAAGCATTTACTAATTAACAATAGTAACCAGTAAAGTTGAAAGCCAAATGCATAGAATTGAACAGAGAGAATAATGCAACAAATTATGTGCAAACCCACATTCAAAAGAAATGAAAACTGGATCATGAAAAGCTAAGATATATTTGGTAAGGAGCAGATATAGATAAACATGAAGCATGAAGTTAGCAATCCAAGATGAAAGATCTTGATTGCAAGATCACGAAACCTAACAAAATATTTTCTAAAATAAGCAACGATGCCTTTTAACAACATGATTCGATTCGGCTGAGAATTCATACATCAACTGCTATACCATTACAACATATGTTGGAAATAGGAAATAGGACTAAGATATGATTCTAAGAAGCCAAGATACTACTTAGTACGATATGATATGGACACGGGGATATGGGAAATTTTAAAAATCAAGATACGACGCGGCCAATATATATATATATATATATATATATATATATATATATATATATATATATATATATATATATATATATATATATATATACCATGAATGTGTCAACAAATTTCATGTCTTTAGTAAAAGATGTCGAAGATATATCGTATCAAGGAGAAAATTAAAAATGGAAAGATATTTTCTAAATTTGATCTAAAATCAAGTTTTTATCAAATATTGTTAGAAGAGGAGAGTAAAGAATGCACAGCTTTTAGTACTCCTCAGAGTAGATATGAATGCAATGTTTTGCCATGGGACTAAAGACAAGTCCGGGAATTTTCTAGGAAAGACTAGATAAAACCTATAAAGATTGTTATTCCTTTCCACTTCCATATGTGATTGAACTCTGCATTAATAGAAGTAGTTGAAACCTGAATTTGAGCTAGGTAGGCAGACTTTGTATTGAAACTGCCATCAGGAGTGGCTCCCCAACTAAAATCATCATCATTGTTAAGGATAGAAGGGGGAGGGTAGTTAGAAATCTTCTGAATAATTTCCACAGGAAGGAGATTTTCAAAGAGACCCCAATTCCATTCACCATTATAGTTCATGAAATGACTTATAGGAAGATTTATGTCTTCATCTCTGATACTGACATTGCAATATGAGGAGAGTAGGTTACAATTAGGAAGCCAATTGTTCTGCCAAAAGCGAATATCTTGCCCATTTCCTACATTCCACACCGAGTTATTTCTGAATTCTTCCCAAGTAGAGATTAAACCATTCCAGTAGTTTGAGCCTTTCCTCTTAAGATCAAGTTTTGGAAAGGAACGCCAACCACATTTGTATTTATTGCGTAGGACAGAAACCCACGGAGAATCAGAAGTAGTACAGAAGTTCCACAGCCCTTTTAATAGGAATGCTGTGTTAGCAGCTCTAGTTGATCTAAGACCCAAACCTCCATTAGCCTTAGGTTGACAAATAGAATCCCATTTGATTAGATGAACTGTCCTATGATTTTCATCATCTCCCCAAATGAAATTCCTGCAAAGTTTATCAGTCTCATCACAGGTGCCTCTAGGAATTACACTGGATTGCATAACATAAGTGGGCATTGCCTGCACCACAGACTTGGCCAAGGTGACTCAACCTGCAAAGGAAAGAGTTCTAGATTTCCAAACACTCATTCTTTGCTTAACCTTTTCAAGAACATAGTTAAAGGTATTGAGGCCCACCCTCTTGTGAAAAATAGGAACACCTAGGTATTTACCAAGGTCATCAGTTGAATAGAATCCCATGACATCAGAAATATCCTTTCTCAAGAGTCTAGGCACATTCTTTGAAAAGTAAACCCTTGTTTTCTCATTACTCACTTTTAGACCAAAACTTTGACAAAGTTGTGGAGAATATCTTGAATAATTTCAGCCTGCTCCATGCTAGCTTCTGCAAAGAATAACAAGTCATCTGCAAATGCATGATGAGATATTTTAGGACCTCCTCTTGTTACCTGAATTGGTTTCCAACAACCAGTAGTGACTGTCTTCTCTATGGCTTGAAATAATATCTCAATGCACATCACAAAGAGATAAGGAGATATGGGATCTCCTTGTCTCACTCCTCTTGAGGGGTTAAATTCCTCAAGAGCTTCACCATTCCATAACACCTGCATAGTATGAGTAGATATACATTGCCAGATGATTTGAACAATGTTTTCAGGCAGTCCTATGTCTTCAAGAGTATCCTGAATAAATTCCCACCTTAGTCTGTCATAAGCTTTCTCAAGATCTATCTTGATTGCCATCCATCCCTTCTCACCACTCTTGCTTCTCATTGAGTGGAAAATTTCCTGGGCAATAATAATATTATCATGACTGTGACGTTTAGCAATGAAAGAACACTGAGCTGGACCAATAAGAGTTTGAAGACAGTCTCTGAGTCTGCAGGTAATGATTTTAGTGATAGTCTTGTAGGCCACATTGCACAGCCCTATAGGACACAATTGCTTCAGATTTATAACTGACTCAGTTTTGGGAATGAGAGCCAAATATGTAGCATTAATATCCTTGATCTTATGAGGATTCTCCCAAACATCTTTAATCATTGAGCAGTGGGTTGGACCAATGATATTCCATTGACTATGGTAGAAAATGGCTTGATACCCATCAGGACCAGGGGCTTTGAAAGCTCCTATGCTACGGATTGTCTTTCCTATTTCCTCACCAGACACCATTCTTCTAAGGTCCTCCATAGTTTGATCCCCAAGAGAAGGAAACTGACCAGTGATCATATATGAAGTAATGGGCTCAGAAACAGAGAATAAAGACTTGAAATAATTAGCAGCCAAGGTTTCAATCTCATTGGGTTCATCAATCCAGACCCCAAACTCATTTTGAAGGGTAGTGATATTATTTCTTCTTCTTCTTATGGTGGTAACTCCATGAAAATATCTAGTGTTCCTATCACCAAATTCAATCCACTTAGCTCTAGATTTCTGGTACCATAGAATTTCTTCCTTTGCTAGGATGTCCTCATAGGTCTTCCAAGTAGATTGTTGCAGCTTGAGCAATTGCTCATTCCACCCAGACTGCAATTGATAGTCTATTTCTTTTAGCTGTTGCATCAGATTCTTTTTCTGATGGAAGATATTGCCAAAAGTTTCTCTATTCGAATCCTTAAGCACCCCTTGGAGCTCTTTAAGTTGAAGAGAGAAATTGTTCATGTTGCTCCTCCAGTTGTCTTTCATAAGCTAATTGAAAGAAGAATGAGTAAGCTATATAGCCTCAAACCTAAAAGGTCTTCTACCTCTATTTAAATTAACTCTTTGTTTAAAACAAAGTAATAGAGGAGTGTGATCAGATTTCAGTTTAGGGAGATGAGTTATTTCTGTTGAAGGAAACCTGAGGCGCCAGTCAAGGTTACACAAAGCACGATCCAACCTTTTCCTAGTATTTCCGTTAGCCCAAGTAAAAATATCACCATTAAAACCAACATCAAGTAAGCTGCAGTTGTCAATTGTAGCTTGGAAACCAGCTCAGTCATTTGAGACCTCACCATAGGAGGCCCCTGTCTCTCACAGTCCCTAAGAATAGCATTGAAATCTCCAATGAGGGCCCAAGGACCATCAATGTCATTGTGGATATCTTGCAAATCATCCCACAATGATTGTCTAGGGGCATGGTGGGGACTGCCATAAACAATTGTTAAAAACCAAGGACTAGAGTTAGTAGGAATGACCTTCACATGAACAAATTGATTAGAATCCCTAATAATTTGAAGATTCCAATGATTAGAGTTCCAAAGAAGCCAAATTCCACCAGGATTGTGAACGAATTGATTAGAATCCCTAATAATCTTGTGGATTTTTACCTCCAAGAGGATTGTGTACCCTTCCTTTACTAATGGGTTTGGTTTTAGGAGCAGCTTCACTGTCTTCTACCATAGCAACTTCTTGCTCTTCCACCTCCTGCAAAGGTGATTTCACATTAACAATCACTTCCTCATCGACCACTTCAACATGTGTCTTCTTAATCACTCTAGGTGAGGGTTCCTGGATAGGGATTCCATCATTGTTCTTATGGCTAGGCTTTCCAGCATTGCTTTTCTTCTTTTTGATCACATATTTAGGAATATTCCAAGGGCCCATTTCCATATCTCTTTGCTCTTTTTCCATTTGAGGAATTTCCTCAGGTTGCATAGCTTGCTTCGCAGTGTTCTCAGTAGCTGTAGTTTCCATAGGTGTGCTATGGTGCTGAGCAGTTTCATTCTTGTTGTTGCTGGTCATTGATTCCACTTATAGCATTTCTCTACAAGAATCTTTCTTGTGACCATATTTGCCACATCTAAAACGGATGGAATGCAATCCTTCATATTCAAGAAAGACCTTTATACCCCTCAAGTAGAAATGAGATGCCAAGGGTTTATCAAGATCAAGTTCCACACAAATGCGAGCATACTTTCCCCTTGAGTGAAGAGAGGTAACCTTGTCCACTTTGAGCATAGTTCCTAGAGTAGAACCAATGCGGGTTAGGATTTTTTCATTACACAACTCCACTGGTAACTTAGGGATTCGAATCCACACGGCTACCTTTTGGGATATTGAAGCTGTGAGTGAAAAAAAATGGTCTCCATCGTTGAACAATCAAATAATGGTCAGTCACCTTCCATGGCCCTTCAAAAAGGGCGTGTCTGTAGTCTTCAATGTTTGATAGCTTGACCAAATAGAAGTCATTTGTCATATCAGTGATACTCATTGTACCATTTTTGGCCCATTCTCTTCTCAGTTTGTTTTCTACATTCTGAAGTTCACTCTCTTGCCCAGTACCTTAACTATCAAAGTGTTCTTCCAGGGTTTAGCAAGCTCAGTTATTTCCTCATCTGAGATCGTCACAACTGGCGCAGATGTTAGGTTTCTAGGTTCTGTAGTGACATTTGCAATGTCATCTTTGTACCATTTGTTTTCAGGGAGGTCTGCACTCAATAGATCTCCCTAGCAAGCATCGCTAATCCCTTCTCCACTAGTCAGCTTCATCAATGCATCTTTGAAGGATTGGGAAGAGGAAATATTCCCCTCTTGCGCAGAAGTCATGTTTACTTCTGTGTTGTTTCCAGTATTTATTTCTTGTAGGGGCTTACTTTTTCTGTTGCTACGTTGCAGATTGTCACTATTTTCGGCGGAGGCCGCCGTGATTTTGGGCGGAGCAGAAGACGCGGCCATGCCCTAGCGGAGCGTTGACAAAAAAAATTTTGAAGGAGGTGAGACACACACAAAAGAATTTTTGAAGGAGGTGAGACACACACAGCAACTATAGCAGACAAGACATATATACTAACCATAAAAGAAGTCAATAATAAACCATTTACACCTGATTTTTCTTATATTGCTCTATTCAGCAAACTTGTACTACTAATCAAGAGTCCATTCTTACTTCATTGAGGAAATAAAAAGGCAAAAATTCACCAAGGTTTTTTAAGTTATTTAATTATAATGAATTGATTCTTTAAGTTTTTTTTGTACCACTTAGGTCTTATAAATTACATAAACCGTTAGCCTTTTTTCATTTTCTGTTCCAAACAAGCTCAGTTGGCACTAACAGAGCTAAATGTCTACATATCCTTAATGAGAGAAATGGATTAATTGCTAAAACATGTTCCAAGATATCTTTTCTTTAACCTTGCTCAGATCCATATCCCTTATAACTTATATCTATTGTTGAAAGGGCCTAGCACAAACTGCAAATATCAGTCAAATCAAGAGAATAGACATTTCTCTCCTAGACCAATAATAATTGTTATTAGCTACCCTGATTCAAGAATTAGCTGAAATCAGTTCTTTTGAAATAATAAGCAAGACTGTCACGAGAAAAGTACAAATACCTTATCAAATACTTTGTTTAGATATATCCAAATAGCACAGTGCTATAACTAACATTTGTCTCTCGTGGTTTATAATTTATATAACTAATGTTCTCACACACACCCTAATGAGTGCATCTGGGCCAAGACTTAAAATTTTGCTGATGATTAATTGCAATATGCAATTTTTAGATAGATTTTCAAAATCTGCAGTCTTCTGATACCATATTATATAGTTAGGTGAATGAAACATGCATGTCTTAATAGTTAATAGGAGGGAACAAGCCACACAATTCATAATAAAAGTTTGTTGGCAAATGAGCGAGTAGTTAACTTCAATGCACTATTTCAGACACCCTTTTGCTAAAGGCCAGTCTTTAATTTGAACCTCTATAAATGATATTCAGCTCGACACTTAAGTACCCCCTCCTTTTAACTCCAGCCACTGCTTGGAAACACATATTCTGTTGGGGGTAGTCTACCCATATTTCCCCAATCGAATTCAACCATGCAATGCTATGCCTAACACAACATCGATTCCATCCAAATCGGCCAACATTTCATTCATTTCCATCTGCAAAATGCCTATCTCCAGCATAACATTCTTACACTCTCCTTAGCCATAGTCTTGTAACCATCACCCAACTTTATTTGCAACAGTGTCGTCTCCTCCATCGACCAGCCCATTGTTGGATTGTGTTGCAAGTTTATTTGCTAGTTTCTTGGATTTTGTTGCAAACCACAATCTGATACACATAAAAGGAAAAATAAACAGAAATAGAAATATGGGAATAGACGTATATTATATTATATTATTGGTGGTAAAAGGAAATGGATAAGCATATTATATTATATTATTGGTGGTAAAAGGAAATGCATAAGCGATGAGTCTCTACTACCCACAGAGCTAGGCTACTCTTCAAGAACAAACACTTTTCTGGGCGAAAACAAAATGATTTCCACATCATACCATCTCTACTTATAAACCTTCCCTCATATAATTGAAATCCACTCACACGCCAATTTCCCCCTTCTCTCTCTGCTACCTAATTATTCTTACCCTGCCTTCTATTTTTCCTAACATAGACCTTCCACACCTTGGCCTAGTCTACCAAATAGCATGCTCTAAAGATGCCTTACAATAGGACTCAATTCAGTCGAGGATTCATATATCACAACTGCTATACCAGATACTGCAGAAAATAAATCAAACGTATTAAGGAATAGCACCATATTGAAACTGTGAACAACAATGACGAATCTAACACTAACAAAAAAACTGAAGAAAATTCAAAACCAGAAAAAGAAGAAAAAAAAACACAGCAGAATAGCATCTCTCCTCTTCGATTGTTTATTGCACTAAACAGATAACGACAGCTTTAATTTTAAAAAAATATATATATACAAGCTGAACCTACAAAAATAAGATAGATGATGTGAAGAATTACTTAATACATAGGCGCACTGAAGTACTAGTATCTTAAATGATTCAGTCTCTCTAGTCTAGATATCTAGATAGTAGATACTAGATACTAACATAACATCCACACAAGTTTTCAATTATATTATATCTTTTATTATCTGATTTAAATTAAATCTATGACAAGTTTTCAGACAATAGTTTGATCTTGTTAGAGAACCTCCCAAGGTACTCATATCAAGTGCAATTACAAACACCAATGTTCCCAATCGAATTTAACAGAATTCACAATTCACACTCAAATTTAACAGAATTTTAAACTAACAGAATATCATGTTTACCATGAATAAACACCAATGTTCCCAATCAACACATCCTTAAACTACCTCAGGGTCTTAAAGGGGGAAAAAACATTAGAGATTCCCAAGACATGTACCTGTAAATTTGTTTCTTCATATGGATACAATAATATCAATGTCCCAATAAGCTAGGGTCCCCTATATACTCTGCAATCTGTTCGAGTTTGACATTGAGCAGCTCATGGGTATCAGCATCCCTAACAACGCCAACCTCTCTGTCCAAATCCCTCTCAACCAGATTCCCAAAGGCACCCTTATGTTTACCACACAATACAAGAACCGGTCCCCCTCGTCGCGGGAGAGCTGTCTCGAGATATTCTTGGGACACCCCTTGAATAATCTCCCTGCTTTCATCCATAGATATATCACAAGTAGTTGGGTCAACAACATCCAAAACCTCCCCCTTTTTCAAATACAACTTGCCTCCTTTAAAATTTCGACTGATCACTCTAACCCGAATATGACTTGTGAGCCAAGAAACCTGTTTCTTCCCTTCACCTTCCCTACGACCACTACCATTCACTCTCTTAACTTCAACCTCATCCCTGCCATGTCGACTCTTAGACCCTTTCTCCTCATCACTCCCACGTCGACTCTTAGACCCTTTCTCCTCATCCCTTGCACGCCGACTCTTAGACCTTTTCTCCTCATCATGTTGTCGAATCTTCAAGTCCTTCAATTTCTTCAAACACCTCTCTTCTTCTGCAGAACCTAATTCAGCAACATCATCCACCTTTACCTTCACTTCTTCCCCAACCCCTAAAAGCTTCACAACAAGGTAATCATCCCCAATTTTTGATACAACACTACCCTTCAATCCAGCATCTCTTCCCCCAACAATTCTAACAATTTTTTCCTCTTTCTTCCCCTTCTCACTCTCCTTCCCTTCCCGTTTCTCCTTCTTTGAAGGAGGAGCATCACCAACGAAACCCAAACCTTCCTTTGCAGTCCTCCTCTTGTACTCAACAACCTTCACATCCTCTTTAGCATTTTTCCCTATTCCCATTCCTTCAGACCAACCATACCCGGCAAGCAAAGCCGCACCAAAACCGTCAACAGGAACATCCTTAAACTCATCAAACCCCTGATCATCCGGCAACCTCTCCAAATCATCCTTCAACTTCTTCAGCATTGTATCCTCCACATTAACTCGACGCTTCAGCAGCGCACCGTTACCATCGACATCATCACTTTGTTGGTTGTTGTCGTTAGTGCGGCGAACGTTGAGGCCGTAAGACATATCTGATCCAGGTTGATCGGTGGCGGAAGAGGTGTCCCGTTCGAAGGTTAAGGAGTCGGAGTCGTGGGAATCGGTGAGAGGGAGGTCGAGATTCTTCATTCTCTTTATGGGACGCCATTGGTTTTCGATTGGGGGAATTAGGGTTTTGGAAGTGGGAAGCGTTGAGGGTTTGGATGGGTCGAATTCGGTGATTAAGTGTTTGGATTTTGAGGTTAGGTCTTGTTTGGAGGAAGAATCGTCGAAGGTTTGGGAGGGTTTGATGGAATTGGATTTGGATGATGATTTTGAAGAAGGGAGGGAAAATGATAGCTTCATGGTGGGTGAGAATATGTTACCCAATCTCGTCCGCTTCTGCCTTCGGATTACGTGGGTGACAGTTTAAGGGGAGTGACACGGTTTGGGGCAATGGAGTTCTGATGGCGCTATGGAGGAGGAAGAACGCCGTGACCGAAGGAAGAAGCGATCTGGAAAGGGAGAAGAAAAGGCTTCTGGGTTTTTATATACTGTACATGAACAAGTCGAGAGAGAGAGAACTAAAAGGCTTCTGCGTTTCTTCTTCTTGAACAAAGAAATAAATTTTAACTAAAATTAAATAATTGTTACTATGAATTACAATTTTAATCAAAATATAATAAAAGGTTTAAATAGTTATTACCCCCTGCAAATATTCCCATTATCCAGTTACCCCCTCCAAAAAAAATATTTAAAATAAACCTTGCAAAATCTAATTTGATCCAGTTACACCCCTCTGTTAGTTTTTTTGCTAACAGCGTTAAGTTTGCTTACGTAGATACCTAATTGATTGCTGATCTGTTTTCACCTATGAAACGTGTGCGTTACCCCCCTCTGATTTGTCACTTCATCATCTTCCCTCTTGTCACTTCATCATCTTCCCTCTTGTCACTTCATCATCTCCCTCACACTGCATCATCTCACGAAGCAGAACCAGTTCATCTCACTTTCGCACTGCATGGTCTCATATCTCCCCTTTCGCGTAGGTCTAGGGTTCATTCATCACTCTGTTTCTTCTTCTCCCTCACGAACTAGAACCAGTCTTCGTCGTCCATCTTCTTCTCACGAACCAGAACCAGTCTTCGCCACCCATCTTGTTCTCTCTTCTTCCATCTTCGTTAGTTCGCACCAATGGCCACAAGCAAGACATCTTCGAATGCTGTATCAAGGCAAGGGCAAGGCGAACTCCCTGTTTGTGGATGTCGCGAGCCAATGCGTTTATGGATTTCAAACACTTCTGAAAATCCTGGAAGAAGATTTTGGAAGTGTATTAATTGGGGGGTAAGTAATATGGTTGATTTCAATTCTTGTCTTCAGTTGATTTTTTTCGTGAATCTGAGATCTCTGTATTTGTTAATCTGTGTAGAAGCGAATAAGCTGCAAGTTGTTTATTTGGGATGATGAACTAGATCTTCGTAGACTGAAGATGGTGACAGTTTCTGAAACAGATGAACACAAGCAGTTGGAATCAGCAACAAACACAATTTCTCAATGCAAATGTGGTGACATTTTCAAGGATTGAGAGTCAAACAAAGTTTCAAGGCTGAAGTTGTTAGATGAGAGGAAGAAGAAGAAGTGGATGCAAGAAATACTAATTTTAGTCATTGTGTTTGTAGCATTTCAGAAATTTGATTTGGTAAAAAAATAGGGTTTAGGGTATCAATATCGTAATTTTAGTATTTGTGTTAGTGTTTGTGTTATTGTAATCAAAGGCAATATGAATGGGGTTTCTTCACTGTGTATCAATGAAGTTTAATTATCAATGAAGTTTAACTTTGTTTATCAATTAAGTCAGTTTAACTTTGTTTCATTGTGTTTGTTTATTAACTGATGCTGCAGAATACATAACTGATTGTATGATAACTGATAAACTGATAAAGTGATAAACTGATAAACTGATGCATAACTGATGCAGAATACATTTAACCAGTACATAACTGATAAACCGATAAACTGATAAAGTGATAAACTGATGCATAACTGATGCAGAATACATTTAACCAGTACATAACTGATAAACTGATAAAGTGATAAAGTCATTCTTAAATACATAACCAGCATATTGTTAGCCTAGAATTTCGACAAGGCTTTTGAGTGGTTAGTTAATAAGGTTTGACCTTTCATTAAAGAACATTCATAATGCCTTCAAAGAGAATAAGTGACATTTATGTCATCTCAACATGTTTTCGACAGAAGAGGTCTTCACCATTTCGACAGGGAAGAGTTTTCGACAGGACGGTGTATTCAAGACTTCGTCAAGCAGTTATTAGTAGACAATTGTGTCGAATTTCAAGACTACGGTTAATCCATCGTGGGCAGTTATATGGCGTCGAACGTGGCACGAAGTCCATCATTGGTTAATGAGACGTAGCCACGTGTCCATAACAGTTTACATTTCAGTCATTGTTTTTCTGTATAAATAGTGATTTCTATGTAGAAATCAGGGTGGCAAATTATTATACCAACACACAATTCTGAAACTCTAACTTCCAAGTCACAGCGAAAACAGAGTAAAAGAATCCTTGTACAACGTATGTAAATTTGTACACCATTCTCTTTACATTCAATGCAATTTATTGCTTTCAATACAAGTCATTTAATATTTCTGCGTCCCATTTTACCATTTCTTTCACTTTTACTTCAATTTTCATGGTGAATTGTCTCCTTTTTAAAATATATTTGTTGACAAACGGTGGTGTTTAAAGGCAATTGCTTTAGAGATTTCTGGTTTAATCTCACAAAACTTTTCTAATAAAACCAGTGATTGTTTGCTAAAAACACCAGCAAACAAATTGGCACGCCCAGTGGGACGGTTTGCCTTTAATACATAAATTTTCTATGTTCTTGTGTGTGTTTGTATTTGCATGCACTTAAGAAGTGGAAAAATGGTTCGTCATACTAATAATGCGTCTAGTTCCAATCCTGTGGTTTCACAAGAACAAGGAACAATAGTAGACTCTGCAAACGTAAATGCAGGGTTGGTTGTGGGAACAGTATCCCCATCATCATCAACAACTGTTCCTTCAGTATCAATGACTAACGTTGGATTAACGCAGTCAAACATGGCATCTATACCTATGCCTTTGCCGTCACATATGGGACTTCATAATCCTTATATGGCAATAGGAAGCGGTTTAAATCCACATTTTCATAATGTAAGTTTTCCTGCGTTTCCTCCTGGGTCATATGGCATGCCTACTGGAATGCCACATATTTCGACTATGTCTCCCATACATGTTTCTTCTGAAAGTGTAATAGGTCGAAATCCTACTGCATTAACCAATGAATCTTTGTTTGCCTTACGACAACAAGTTGATGAGAGCAACCATGATATGGTTAATATGTTAACCCAACAAATTGGTACAGTTTTTAATCCATTGATTCAAAATACTAACACTAGTTACCAAATGTTAGCCAATCAAATGGGTCGAATTGCAGATTTCTTTGGGACCCCAACGGTTAATAATAGGCAAATTCCCAATATAGTGGGTAATGTGCCTGGCAACCCTCAAAGAGCAGTTACGGTCGAAACCCAGGCAGTTGTAGGCGAACAACAAGGGTTAGCAAATCATATCCCCGAAGTAGTTTTGGTAAATCGAAACCAGAACGCTGACGAGGTTGTTCGACAAGTACAACGAAATAATGCTGACGTTCATGATAATATAGCCACTTTAGTAGAAACTATAATGGCGCAGAATGGTCTTAACATAGGTTTGCATAGGCCAAATTTCATATCACCATTGTGTGAATATGTGTTGCAAACTGAGTTACCAAGGGGCTGGAAAGTTCCTAAGTATACTAAGTTTGGTGGTGACACAAAAGAGTCTACCGTCGAACATATTGCTCGTTACTTGACTGAGTCTGGGGATATAGCCCAAAATGAAAATTTGAAAATGAAATATTTCCCAAATTCTTTAACAAAAAATGCTTTTACTTGGTTTACTACATTACCCCCTGGTTCTATTTTCACATGGGGGCAATTAGAAAAAGCATTTCATGCGCAATTTTACATGGGCCAATCGAAGATTAGTCTCAAAGAACTGGCCAGTGTTCAGCGCAAAATACCTGAAACTGTTGATGACTATTTGAATAGGTTTAGGCTACTGAAGGCTCGTTGTTTCACACAAGTGCCTGAACATGAACTCGTCGAAATGGCTGCTGGTGGCCTTGATTATTCGATCAGGAAGAAATTGGACACATCTCATTTAAGGGATATGGCCCAATTAGCCGACAGAGTTCGACAGGTAGAGAGGCTTAAAGAAGAAAAGTCTACGTCAACTAGGTTTCATAAAAAAGAAAAAGTAGCTTATGTCGAAGAAGAATTCGACACCACACTTAGTGATGTCGAAAGAGAGGAGATAGACGTGGCTGAACTCAAGCCTGGTCCTCCTTATACTTGTAAATTACTAAGGCCTGCAAATGGGAAAAATCCTGTCGAGCCAAAAAATGACAAATTTGTGCCTAAAACATATACTTTTGATGTTACTAAATGTGATGAAATATTTGATCTGTTGGTGAAAGATGGTCAGATATTGGTACCTAATGGCTTAAGAGTACCAACTCTTGACCAGAGAAAGAAAAAGGGTTATTGTAAGTTCCATAATTTTTTGGGACATAACACTGACCGTTGTGTGCTTTTCAGGGATCTTGTGCAAAAAGCAATCGAAGAAGGAGACTAAAATTTGAAGATAGAAAGATGAAAACTCAAATGCAAGTTGTAGATAACCCTTTACCCAAAGCTGAAGCTATGTATACAGAACCGTTCGAAACAAGTGTAAACATGGTAGATGCTGAAATGAAAGATCCTCCAAAGAAACTTAAATCCTCCACCAAGAAATTGGAAGGTTTTATATATGCTGAAGGGAAGAAACAAGAGATAACTTTGAAAGAATATGATGGGAAGCTACATGCTGTGTTCCCAAAAGCTGAAGAGGAATTGATAGATTTCCTCAACAGATGTAAATGGAATAACTCTGAAGTCATGTTATGTCCTAGGTGCAGTGCTGTTTTCGACAAAGAAGCAGCCAAAGCTGTTGAAGGGTACCAGGATCAGGAACATCGAAAGAGGAAATGGCTTGACAATAGGCCATCTTTTGATTTTGGCAACACTGAGCTCCCCGGTTACAAGGCTAATGTTATGACTAAGCCTTCATCTAGCAAGGCTAATGCTTCGACTAAGCCTTCGACAAGCCAAGAGCCAGGAAAGAAAGGATCCATAGGACTGTTTGGTAAATCCTTCGTTCCACAAATGAATTCCCCTGTTGGAAAATGGGTTCACAACAATGCAAACGCTCAAGTTGTCCATCAAGGTGATTCCAGCAAGTATAATTATTGGAATAATTATAAAGGTAAGAATCCCATGACTAAAACCCAATGGCGTCGTTTTCAGAGAAACCAGAAGAAAAAAGCTTCTTTAGACGTGAACAAGGTTCCTAGTCACTTTGGAATCAAAGTCCAGGTGGGTGATAAGAAGGTGGCTTCTAAGGTTGAAGCAAATACCAGTGCTGATGTGGCTAAGCCTAGAAGGCCTGCACTTGAAAGAATCTGCCCTCCACCTTCGACATATAAAGGGAAAGAGCCTCAATCTGATTTTGATGAGGACGTAGGCTCTAGTTTTGATGATTCTGACAATGATTTTGACGTCGTCTGCAACGTGGTGTCAATATTGCCATTGGAGTATGATGTCATAACCGTGCCTAACAGTGAAGAAGAAGATTTCACTGAAGATATGGCTTGTCACAAACCCATGTGTTACTATGTGATGAATGATGGCTGTGTCGAAGATCAGATGGCTACTTTCGAGAGGCCAGATACGAGTATGCAGAACCACCTGAAGCCTTTATATATTCAAGCTAAAGTTAATGGCATTGGCATTAACAAAGTGTTGGTTGATGGAGGTGCTGCTGTAAATCTTATGCCTGAAGTGCTGATGAAGAAAATAGGCATATCCATCACTGACCTCAAGCCACACAATATTGTCTTAAGTAATTACGAAGGCAAAACTGGCTACTCTCTTGGAGCCATCGAAGTGGAATTGATTGTTGGAACTATCAAGAGGACCACTTTGTTCTTAGTAATTGCTTCCAAAGCAAACTTCAATATGTTGCTTGGGAGAGAGTGGATACATGGGGTCGGCGCTGTGCCTTCAACAGTACATCAAAAACTAGTGATGTGGAGAGAAGATGGTCTTGTCGAATACATTGAAGCAGACCAAAGTTATTTTCGTGCTGATGTAAATCACATTACCAAGGAAAATTTTGAGAAAAAATTGGCGAACATTGCGCCATGTTCATCTTCTAATGAGGCATACATTCCTGCTGATAATGTATTTGCTTCAGTTAATTTGCATCCAAACTATGGTTTTGTTTGGGAAAGGCAAATAATAGGAGATGCTACTGCCCAACCTGAAGGGTGGTATTCTGATTCTTGAAATGTTTCCTATGTCAGTTCCTAATGCATGGAACAAGATTACGGCTTATATGGCCGAGAATAAGTTAAAAGCGGCTATGGAAGCCGAATTAATTCATCAAACAATGGCTGTCGAAGCCAAAGATCCTGTAGCCGGAAATGGCATTATTATGAATGAAAAACTTGATTGCATTTATGATAATGAGCCATTAGGTTTGAAAAAGATCCTAGAGATTCAACAAAGCGAATGCAGGCTCAAGATCCATTGGAGGAAGTGGATTTGGGAGATGGCTCAAAGAAGAGGCCAACTTTTGTTAGCGCATACCTGGATGTCGCATTGAAAACCCAAGTTATAACATTATTGAGGGAGTTCAAAGACTGCTTCGCTTGGGACTATGACGAAATGCCTGGTTTGAGTCGAGACGTTGTGGAGTTGCAGTTACCAATTCGACCAGAGAAGAAGCCAGTGAAGCAGATACCAAGAAGGTTTGCTCCTCAGATATTAACTAAGATTAAAGAGGAGATTGAAAGGTTGTTCAAGAACAAATTCATCAGAACTGCCAGGTATGTCGAATGGTTAGCTAATATAGTTCCTGTAATTAAGAAAAATGGCACTCTTAGAGTTTGCATCGATTTTAGAGATTTAAATAATGCCACTCCCAAAGATGAATACGCAATGCCTGTGGCAGAAATGTTGATAGATTCAGCAGCAGGATTTGAATACCTCAGCATGCTTGATGGTTATTCTGGGTATAATCAAATCTTTATTGCTGAAGAAGATGTTTCGAAAACTGCATTTCGTTGTCCAGGGGCATTAGGTATTTATGAATGGGTAGTAATGCCATTTGGTTTAAAAAATGCTGGTGCTACATATCAGAGGGCAATGAATTGTATGTTTCATGATTTCATTGAAAACTTTATGCAAGTGTACATAGATGATGTGGTAGTTAAATCTTCCTCAGAAAATGGTCATTTAGACCATCTTCGACAGTCTTTCGAAAGAATGAGGAAATATGGATTGAAAATGAATCCATTAAAGTGTGCCTTTTGTGTGCGTGCAGGAGATTTCTTGGGTTTTGTGGTGCACAAAAAAGGCATTGAAATCAATCAGAATAAGACTAAAGCTATAATTGAAACGAAAGCTCCTTCAACCAAAAAAGAACTTCAGTCGTTGTTGGGAAAAATCAATTTCCTACGAAGATTCATATCAAATCTAAGTGGCAAAACTCAAGCATTTTCGCCATTATTGAGACTGAAGAAAGAAGAAGTTTTCAAATGGGAATCCGTTCACCAAGCAGCTTTTGAAGAAATTAAGTCTTATTTGATGAAACCACCAATTCTAATGCCTATTATTAGAAACAAAGTGCTCAAATTGTATATAGCAGCATCTGAAAAAACAATTGGTAGCATGTTAGCTCAAGAGGATGATAATGGTGTCGAAAGGGCCATATATTACCTTAGTAGAATCTTAATAGATGCTGAAACTAGGTACAGTTCTATAGAAAAATTGTGCCTTTGTTTATATTTTTCTTGCACAAAGTTAAAGCAATATATAAAGCCAGCTAATGTTTGTGTTTATTCGCATTCTGATATTATTAAGCATATGCTGTCGAAACCAATAATGCATAGTAGAATTGGTAAGTGGGCTTTAGCTTTGTCTGAATATGACTTAACTTATCACCCTTTAAAATCAACTAAAGGACAAGTGGTTGCTGATTTTATAGTAGACCATTCTGTTGTCGAAGAAACATTACATTTCGTAGACACATATCCTTGGAGGTTGTATTTTGACGGTTCAAGTCATAAAAAAGGAGTTGGGATTGGTATTTTAATTATTTCACCAAATAACATTCCAACGAAATACAAGTATAAGATTCGAAATCATTGCTCAAATAATGAAGCTGAGTATGAGGCTTTAATTATAGGCCTTGAAATTTTACTTGAGCTGGGGGCAAGATGTATCGAAATAAAAGGTGATTCAGAATTGGTTATCAAACAAATGACCAAAGAATATAAATGTATTAAAGAACACCTTATTAAATACTTTATTATGGCCAATTCCTTGTTAAAAAGATTTGACTCTGTTCATTTAGAACATTTACCACGAGTTGATAATCAAGTGGCGAATGATTTGGCCCAAATTGCATCAGGTTATAGAGTTTCAAAACAAAGCCTTGAAGAATTAATAGAAATAAAAGAGAAACTCGTATCTGATGATATTTCTTCCTCATTATTGTCAACACCAAAAACTGGGGGGGCAACAAATACAGATGAGGAATGTATTAAACAACATCACATTGTTGATGAAGTTGTTTTAGCAGAAGTTTTTGCTATTGACAATATGGCCAATGATGATTGGCGAAAACCTATTGTAGAATACTTGCAAAATCCCACAGGAAATACCAACAAAAAGGTAAAGTACAGAGCTTTAAGCTATGTGATAATTGGAAATGAATTGTTTAAGAAAACTCCTGAAGGGATATTATTGAAATGTCTTAGTGAAAATGAGGCATATTTAGCAGTTTCTGAAACACACAGTGGAGCTTGTGGTTCACACCAAGTAGGCCATAAAATGAAATGGCTATTATTTCGACAAGGAATATATTGGCCATCAATGTTGAAAGATTGTATAGAGTTTGCTAAAGGATGCCAAGAGTGTCAAAAGCATGCTGGAATACAACATGTACCTGCAAATGAATTGCATGCCATAGTGAAACCTTGGCCATTCAGAGGTTGGGCTCTAGATATAATTGGAGAAATAAAGCCAACATCATCAAAAGGTCATAAGTATATATTGGTAGGAATTGATTATTTTACCAAATGGGTTGAAGCAATACCTTTATCCAATGTTGATCAAGAAGCAGTAATACGGTTTATCCAAAATCATATTATTTATAGATATGGAATTCCAGAAACCATAACTACAGATCAGGGTTCTGTTTTCACTGGTCGAAAAATGGTGGAATTTGCTTCTGAAATTGGTTTTAAGTTATTAACTTCGACACCATATTACGCACAAGCCAATGGTCAAGTGGAAGCTGCCAATAAGATCATTATTAACTTGATTAAAAAACATGTTGGGAAAAAACCCAGAAATTGGCATAACACTTTAGATCAAGTTTTATGGGCTTGTAGAAATTCACCCAAAGAATCTATCAATGCTACTCCATACAGATTAACCTTTGGACACGATGCAGTATTGCCTGTCGAAATTTGTTTACAATCAACAAGAATTCAAAGACAGTATGAAATTCCTTTTGATCATTATTGGAATATGATGCTTGATGAGCTAATTGATTTAGACGAGGAAAGGTTATTAGCTTTGGAAATGCTTATTCGACAGAAGGAAAGAGTAGCTAAAGCTTATAACAAAAAGGTTAAGTTAAAAACCTTTAATACAGGTGATTTAGTTTGGAAAGTGCTGTTACCTATGGATAAAAAAGATAGAGTCTTGGGTAAATGGTCACCCAGTTGGGAAGGCCCATTTCGCGTGTTGCAATGTTTTTCGAATGGCGCTTATGAAATCGAAGAACTAGGTGACGAAAATAGAATCTTCAAAATAAATGGCAAGTATTTAAAACAATATAAGCCAACATTAAACGAAGTTAGAATCGAGCAAGGATAAAACCATAAATTGGTTCAAAAATGGTAATGTATTCGATTAAAATAATTACATAGCCATTAAAAGAAATCCTATACTAGTACAAGTTACTAAAGGCTTTGAAGAGAATGCTTGAGCCTGTAGAGAATTTTGGTGCCCACAGCAATCGAAGAATCTAGAAAGCTTAACTCTTTATCCAGTTGAGCAATAGTGGCTTGATGTTTTGAGCATCTTCAAAATGTTGAAGAGCCTCTGTAGCTGCCTTTTCAATTTTCGACTTAGGAGTCTCCATTCTTTGTTGCACCAAACCCTTTTGGTATTTAGCATTTGCCAGCTTTGTTTGGAGAATTCTTATCTCTTCATCATAGTGCTGAATTTTTGAATTCCAGTTAGCAAGTTCTTGCTCATCCTTCGTCATCTGAACTTCCAATTCATCAATGGGGGTTTGAGAAACTTTGAAGGCATTCATTTTCTCTTGATGAAGCGCAGCCTCTTGGTTTTTTAACATAGAAGTTTCAGAGCGTTTACTGATGTGAAGTGCGAAAGTTTCAAAGACTGGCAAAAATTCAACCAAGAAAGCGAAAAGTTTCGCATTAGGCTCTGATTGCAGCAATTTTTGAGCGATGTCTTTAATTGCAAAGCTTTCTGATGGGTTTTCTTCAATCTTAGTAAAGAGATTGCCTTCCAAGACCTTAGTTTTTAATTGCTGAAGCAATTCTTCAGTAGACTCTTGAGTAACAGAGGTCAAGGAAGTAGTCGAAGCACTGGAAACCATAGCAGGGGAAGAAGAAGAAAGGCTCAGCAAGTGTTTAAGCGCAGCCAAAGGATTTGTCGCCTTCATTAACGAAAATTCCTGGTCACTCATAGCGCTACTAGTTGACTCCTTGGTAGAAGCCTGTTCTTGAGCATCAATTTCAATCGTTTCTTTGTTTGAAGCCTTAATGCCTGCCACATCTGGTGTGTGCTCGGTGGTGTGCTCAGGTTCTATTTCGACATTCGCATCAGTGGCAATGTCCGTTCCTTCAACGTCAACAACCATAGGAGAATTTTGGGTAGTTGGAATTATTGTGGAAATCTCCATAGGCGTTGATGGTGCAGGTAAAATTTGCTCAGTCGAAAGGACAGTTGGGGCAGCTACAGAGTCGACAACAGGAATTTCGATTGTTGTGCGAAGTCTTTTGGGAGAAGGTCCCTGAGATTGCTCTTGTGGTTCCTTGATCACAATCCCTTTTCCCCTTGCTTGGGATTCGGGTTGCGTTCGCTTCCTTGACCGATGGATAAGAGGCATGTCATCATCATCACTAGCAGTATCCTGTGAAAGAGAAGCATGAGTTGAATACATAATCAAGTGTTAAAAGAGTCGAAGAAATTTGAAACAAAATTGAAGATATATTTGTTACCTCAGAACTGGAAACAAGTAAGCTTTGCCCTATTGCAAGAGAACTTGTTGCTCCAGGTTTCTTCCGAAAGAGGAAAAAGAAATAAAGGTGATGAAATTTGGTCGAATTTTCTACCTTGAGGGTCTAGTCAATTAACAAAGATATACCTCTATTTGGGGTAAATTAGAAGTAGATTTGACCACAAGCTTCTTCTTTGTTTTGGGTGGTGTCTTTGCTGTTGGCTTGTTCTGCTTTGGTGCTGCTTTAGTAAGCTTCTTCTGTAAAACAGCAGCTGTTCATAATGCAAAGTTTTTATCAGGTAAATGGTTTTAAATTTTAACTAACAAAGAAGTATGTTTCCAATTATCTGAAGATACCTGAGGGTTTGTTCTTCTCAGCAATTTGAGAAGGAAAAGCTGAATACAAAATTTTCGAAATTTCTGCATCAGTTTTTCCTTTAAGAGCTTTAGCATAATATCCACCCCACCAATCTTGGAACGCCTTTGTACAAGAAAAGTTGGGTTGAAATTTAGCAGGTTCAAAGAGCAAATCTTTGAAGCGAAAATTCTTGAAGATTTGCTGATAAGCTTGCTCCGTTTCCGGAGTGTTGAACTCTCTTCTGTGCAAACAGACCGGGGCCGGTCGAAGTTGGCATAACCCAAATTGCCTTGAAAAATAGCTAGGAAAATACCTGCTAATACCAAGGTTGTTTTTGTTGTTGCTTGGGGAGAGCCTTATTGAAAGAAGAGAGGGCGAAAGATAGGCTTGCCAAATTTGGTTTATCTCTTCGACATTTTCTACTGAGTTAGAAGGAAATTCGTTGATGAACCAAGATGGCCCAAAAGTGCATTTGACAAAAGGCGCCATAGCATCAACGAAAGTAGTACACTTGTTGAAGATGTCGAAGTACATGGAAAATGCTTCTTCGTAAGACAAGTCTTTTTCCCTATTCCTTAGTTGTGCTAGTCGAACTCCTTCTGTTCTTCTAGTTGGTAAGGTTGGTCGAATTTCCTTGGGGATGAACAAGTTCAGTCTTGACTCAAAAGTGGCTAAGAGCCAAAGTTGCATAAGCCACATAGGCCCAGCAATAAGCAGTTTGTCAGTAGGTTCACCTTCTTTCAATTCAAGCGCAGCACCATCAAGATGCTGATAGAGATTTCCTAGAACTAATTTTGCTAAATTGATTTTCTTGGCCTTATGGAGTTGAATGGCCAAAGGAACGAAAACTTTTGCTACTTGGAGAGAACGGGAGCAAAAGACAAAGCACGACAGCCACAGGGTAAGAAAAGCTATATGTTCTAGATCAGATACTTCAGCATTCTCAGTATCATGATGATCAGCAATATAAGCACTAAAAGTAGGGTTGTTAAATGAGAAGCCATAATCGTTGGTGGCTAGTTTAGGGTCAAAGATTTCACCCAATGGTTTCAGGCCAGTAATGGCAGCCACATCCAACAAAGTGGGAGCTAGCATGCCACACTTTAGATGGAGACTATGGGTAGATATGTCCCAGAACTGCAATGCTGCTAGAAGCATAGTGCTATCGTATTTGGGTCCATATTTCGACAGCTGGATAATGTCAAAAATTCCCTGTTCTTGCCAAATGGTTTCCTTTTGTTTTTGAACTTTGTCAAGCCATGCAATATAATCACTTTGTTCTACTTTGGGAGCAGACCTAAAAACTCTGTTGGGGTTTTTCAGAAATTCCAAATGAAAAGGAGTTTCTTCAAAAATTCTAGGTTGAAGTTTGCGGTGACTGGGAAAAATCGCTTTAATTTCTTCGCTTTCTATGGGATCAGGAAGAGGACCTAAATAAGCATGGGTAAAAGGTTTACCAGATGGAATAAGTATCTGATTAAAACAAGTTGGTGAAGGTTCTTCAACGAAACCTTCAAAGCCACGCACAGCAACTGTTTGTTTCTGAGTTTGAGCGCTGGAAGAAGCCATTTGTTGAAAATAATGAACAAAGAAGGTTGTGTTTTTAGTGGGGATGTCGAAACAATGAAAAAGTTTGAAGCTTTCGTGAAGAAGCAAGGTTAGCTGAGAAATTTCAGAGTTTAAGGTTCAAAGGGAGCGTAAAAATGAAGAAGATGAAGTGAAACGTATTTATACGTTAGAGGTGCAACGGTTACACAGTTACGACGCTTCGCACGTTTGAGGTTCTGAAAAGACGTGGTCTACCAACCAAATGACGTGGCCCAATGAAATGGTTCGCTTTATCTGCGTAAGGTCATAATTATTTTTGCCTATCATCATTTAATGTAAAGTTGTTGGAGGTGACGTTTCGAAATCTTCAAAAAATATTCTTTTTCTTCCTTAAACATTGTCGAAAAAGCTATTTTTTGGGGGGCAATTTGTTAGCCTAGAATTTCGACAAGGCTTTTGAGTGGTTAGTTAATAAGGTTTGACCTTTCATTAAAGAACATTCATAATGCCTTCAAAGAGAATAAGTGACATTTATGTCATCTCAACATGTTTTCGACAGAAGAGGTCTTCACCATTTCGACAGGGAAGAGTTTTCGACAGGACGGTGTATTCAAGACTTCGTCAAGCAGTTATTAGTAGACAATTGTGTCGAATTTCAAGACTACGGTTAATCCATCGTGGGCAGTTATATGGCGTCGAACGTGGCACGAAGTCCATCATTGGTTAATGAGACGTAGCCACGTGTCCATAACAGTTTACATTTCAGTCATTGTTTTTCTGTATAAATAGTGATTTCTATGTAGAAATCAGGGTGGCAAATTATTATACCAACACACAATTCTGAAACTCTAACTTCCAAGTCACAGCGAAAACAGAGTAAAAGAATCCTTGTACAACGTATGTAAATTTGTACACCATTCTCTTTACATTCAATGCAATTTATTGCTTTCAATACAAGTCATTTAATATTTCTGCGTCCCATTTTACCATTTCTTTCACTTTTACTTCAATTTTCATGGTGAATTGTCTCCTTTTTAAAATATATTTGTTGACAAACGGTGGTGTTTAAAGGCAATTGCTTTAGAGATTTCTGGTTTAATCTCACAAAACTTTTCTAATAAAACCAGTGATTGTTTGCTAAAAACACCAGCAAACACATATATCTACATAACTGATAAACTGATAAAGTAATTCAACTAGTACATAACTACATGACCAGTACATAACCAGTACATAACTACATAACTGATAAACTGATAAAGTCATTCAGCCAGTGAGTTCCTAAATACATGAGTTCCTAATTACATGAGGTCCTAAATACATTAGTTCCTAAATACATTAGGTCCAAAATACATTAGTTCCAAAATACTTGATTTCATTCTTCAAATCACATTCTCTTGTGTTAAACACCCATCTTCAATATCTTCAACCAGTAGTGGTTTGTTTGGGTCACTTCCAGGACCAGTATAAGGTAGTACAGTTTTCTTTAACCTTGTACTCAATCTAGTCCTCTTGAGACCTAGGTTAATCCTTCTTTTAACTGGAAGTTTAGTCTTCTTGACACCTGGGTCACTTCCAGCAGCAGAAGCATTGACAGATACTCCTTCAAAAACATTGACAGATTGTTGAACTTTTTGAACTGGTGCAGATTGAACTTCTTGAACTGGTGCAGCAGCTACTCCTTCTTGAACTGGTGAAAAAGTGAGTTGAACATTGACAGATACTCCTTCTTGAACATTTACAGATTGTTCAACTTCTTCAACTGGTGCAGATTGAACTTGTTCAACTGGTGGAGCAAATTGTTGAACATTCACAGATACTCCTTCTTGAACTGGTGCAGCAGATTGTTGAACATAGGCAGCCTTTCTTGGTTTTCTCTACAACATGAAAACAAACAATATAATTGATATCAAAGACATAACTATAGATCAGACAGATATCAAAGACAAACAATATAATTGTGACCAGGATTCACCCTCCTCAACTCTGCTGCATACCTCCATAACATTGCATATTGCTTGTCTGCATCCCCTTCTATCATTTCTTTCGCTATTTTGTTTGCTCTCTGGGCCCTACCAAATGTAATGTCAGCCTTGTAGTTAACCCTAATATCAGACATTATATCTCTTATCTTGACATGGTCAGTTGTTTGTAACCTTTTAGCCACTGATTTTGCCACCCACCTTGCCCTTGCATTGCTATTATTTAATACCCTAGCACATGTGTGGGTCCCATCCCAAGTCTTCATTCTAAAAGTTTGCTTATAACCCACTTTACTTACAAGTGCTTTAAAGCCACATTTCTTCTTACAAAGGACCCTAACTCTGTAGCTCTCGTTTTTGACAAACTCTATCTCTCTCCCATTTAATATTGACCACTCCCTAATAGCCTCTCTAAACTCTGTCACGCTACTAAATTCTAAACCAACCTTAAACTTGTAGTCTTTGTTAAGCTCTTGAACCCGAAACCTCTCATATTTAGGACAATGACCTTCTTCATCACTACTATTCAACTCCTCAGTTATGTAACCATCACTTACTTGACCCACCTCCTCAGCTGGGGCACTAGAACTTGCAGAATTGCTTTTTCTTGGTGGTCTCTTTGCCCTAGATTTCACTCTATAAGGAGTACCATTAATCACTATTCTTGATCCAATAGGTGATAAAATACGTGGTCCATGATGTCTAGGTGGTGTATCAGAAAGAGGTGGTTCATGAACTGTAGTTGGTGTATCAGAAATAGGTGGTCCATCATTTCTAGAAGCTTGTTCTTCATCTCCAAACCCATCATCTTTGCCATATGTTCTTTCTTCCTCACTATCATCCATATGAATTCCCTTAAGCTCATCATCACTATCACTTTCTTCCCCATTACCAATTTCAATTTCTTCATTTGTGGCTTCAGTTGAAGAACCAGGTTGCTCAATGTGCTCAATGTAGATATGAGCCTCAACTTTGAACTTCAGTGCATGATCAACTATTTTTGATGCATCCTCATCACACAAAAATCTGTTGAACAACACTTCTTCCTCTTTCTTCCACCAAAGACTATAACTACCAGCCTCAAACCCCAACTCCTTGACAATACCAACAGCTTCAAAATAGCTCCATTTATCCACATCCTGCCCTTTCACAGCTGTCTCACTTCCCCCTTCATACTCTAGTATACAATTTTTTACAAACTTTCCCCCATGGTGGAACACGACAGTGATAGACATCCCTGTATAAGGAAATAAAGTAGTACAAATCAGAATCAGGGCTATAAAGGATATTTCATGCAAACTGGTTGGCCTAAATTGGAATTTCACTCCACCCCTAACACAAAAATCAATGGTTTCTACATCGTGGTCCCCCCACCCACAATCGTACATTAAAGGCAGAAACTAAAAAAAAGGTAGTGAGGGATTATTCAAACCTGTTTTTTGCGATAAAAGAGCACTTAGTACACGTCCACTGCAATAAGCTCTGGAACGCTACTCTTCGCGTGCGTGAGCTTCCTTCTTCTAGCTTAAACAGAAACCCTAGATCTACGCGAACGATGCGAGTGAGCTGAGCTGAGCTGAGGGAAGGGGAGATGATGAGATGATACAGTGACAAAGTGAGATGATGCAGTGAGCTGAGTGAGCTGAGAGATAATGCGAGTGAGCTGAGATGAGTGAAGGGGAGATGTGAGACCATGCAGTGCGAAAGTAAGATGAACTGGTTCTGCTTCGTGAGATGATGCAGTGTGAGGGAGATGATGAAGTGACAAGAGGGAAGATGATGAAGTGACAAATCAGAGAGGGGGTAACGCACATGTGTCATAGATGAAAACAGATCGGCAATCAATTAGGCATCCACGTAAGCAAACTTAACGCTGTTAGCAAAAAAACTAACAGAGGGGGTGTAACTGGATCAAATTAGATTTTGCAAGGTTTATTTTAAATGTTTTTTTTACAGGGGGGTAACTGGATAATGGGAATATTTGCAGGAGGGTAATAACTATTTAAGCCTAAATTTTAGTATTGAATGAATTACAATTTTATCAAAATAGAAGTTAATGACAATATATTTATATGTTATATTTATAGGAAATAAAATAATACTTAAACCTTTGTTTAGAATTGCAAAAAGTAAGTGTGGGGAGAAGGTTGGAAATGAATCATCAAAATAAATAAATAAATCATTATAAATTAAAATTGATGTTATGAAAATAAACCAAAATAGAGAAAGAGTAAGAACAAGAGAATGAGAGAAGATAAAAATCTTTGCATTATATTCTATTCACACTAGTGTCACAATACACATAGGAGATAGCTCTATTTATAGGGTGAGACAAGGGCAATTGTATAGTCGATCATAAAAATCCACTAATGAGTAGATGGAAGGAGAGTAGTGGACATCCACTATAATAATATTCATAACACTCCTCATTGGATGCTCATCTAGGATATGTCCTGTTAAAACCTTATTAAAAAACCGAGTGGGATAAAAATCTAGTGAAGGAAAAAGAGTACAATATCCTTTCAGTGGGAACTGCCTCGTAAAAAACATTTCCAGGAAAACCCGGTGGGACAAAACCATGGCAAAGGCAAAAAGAGTGCAGTTTTTCTCCCCCTGTTTGAAGCGTCACTTAAGAATATGAATTCCAACATCTAGAGTTTCTCCCTGAATGCATATGGAGCAATCTACTCCGCTCTGTCACTTGTGATTTATCCTCTTTTATCTTCTGAACATCTTCCTTGAATTGCTGGCATTTGAGCATGAAATGAAGAAGCAAGAACCATAAAATGTTTTGTAGTTCAAAAGATACTTCAATGTCACTGTAACACCTGACTTTTTATAAATAGTTATTAGAATATGTTTTGTAATTGTTTTATCTTAAATGTGTATTTTTGGAGCTTAGAGAAAGACCTAAGTGTAACACCCCAATTTTTTTAAGTGAGGCTATAAAGTATTTTATTAAAATAAGTTTATGAGTTAAAGAGAATTAGTATTTTAATTCTTATTATTAAGATAAATATTTGTCTTTGGTAAGTTTACATTAAATATATTTTTTTTGACAAACATTATATATATATATATATATATATATATATATATATATATATATATATATATTGATAATCTATTACTATTAAGTTCATGTTATATATTACGTGTTCTTCTTGGTTGAACAAAACATGTTTTGTGTATAAGGTTATCATGACATGAGTTTCGGATATCGATTTCAATAGTAGGCTAGCCGAAATCAATTTGAATCGGCCTACCTTTTTTACTTTCATGAAAACTAGTATTTTACCCGGTACGTATGCACGGGCTACGCACACGGGTGATACGGTATATGTTATAATTTACTATAAAATTATAAATACGCCTAATTAATTGGTTTTAGTTTGAGTAGATTATACTAAATAGTAAATTCTACATAATTTAATATTAATTTACTAAATTTTATCTAGTTATTATTTTTTACAAAAAATATGTAGTTATTGTTTTCTTAATTACAAAAAATATGTTAAAAAATTGAGTAGATTATTGATTTTTAATATAAAATATGCACCCCCGTAGCAATAGAAACATGGAGACCGGTATTGAGAATGATTATTAGTGATAGGGTAGCATGTCGAATCGGTCGTAAATCACGAGTGACATAAGACGATAGAAGGTTTTAATAGAAAGTTTTAATAGATTAACGAAGTTAAGTAAGTTATGAACGATCGATAATGACCCTTCCTAAGCCTCATTGGCGTTTCCGTTGGCGATCCCGTTGCTGCTCTCGTTGTCGCTCTCGCTGCGGCTCCCGTGCGGCTCAAAAAAAACAAATGACATTTAATTATTAAAAGCAAGATATGAAGATAAATATAAAGAGAGAAGAAAAAAGAAAGAAAAAGAAAGAAAAAGTAGAGAGGAGTGAGAAAAAATAAATATAAAAGTTGTCACTTTAATTTTTGTCATTTTGTGGGTCATTTACAAATTTGACCCCAAGATTTGACACGTGTCAAAATTTGTGAGTTCTATTTTAGTCAATTTGCTGACACATGATTTTATTATAGTTAGATAGCTAGTTCATTTTCCTTGGTTCCATCATCATCCATTACAAGAATTCACTTATTTCCCTCTCCTTATAAACCTTCGACCATATATAACGTTCATTTGCACCATTTTTATTTTAAAGCTTTATCACCTCAAAAACACTTAAACCAAGTCTAGCCAATCATACCGTTGAGTTCGTAGTTTCGTAGCGGTGTTGGTGTTCAAGTACATGTCGATGTTGTCAGAGCAAGTGTTACATTCGTGCTATATTTCAGGTGGGGGCAAGATACTGTATTCGTCGGGACGGTTAGCGTAAAATTTTAATTTAAATATGTGTAGAATGACCCAAGCTCTACTAGAGTTAAAAAGTCAACGATACCTAAACATCATTTGACTACTCTTCAGAGTTAAGGTTAAGTGAAGTTTAGGCTGTCGAGGACCGGTTAACGCATAGGAAACCTCTATATTATTATTTGATTGATTGAATGATTGATTGATTTCTTGATTGGTTTGATTGTTTATATGTTATGAAATGCTTATGTGCCCTTCTTGATTATTTATTGAATCACGGAAATATCTTATTGATATAGCTATATTGAGAAGCATGACTTTATTTCATAATAGTAATGAAGTTAAGATATCATAATGAACCTATGTGTGTAAATAAGTGTGATAAGAAAACTAAGTTAAAGGTTGTGTAATCAATTGGTACACGAGCTGATTATCGGTGGATCGGAAAGGGCTACCTACGGAGGGGTTGACCAGAATCGCGTTAAGCGCCATAGAGTGCAGCTGTCGAGATGTCGATTCTCAAAGAATCATATAGATTGCATATGTGTTGTAAGTCCACAAGCCGTGTGGTATGGGACACACGAGGTAAAGTACCGGGTCGGGTCTTTAGTAGGACATATCTATATATATCGGCCGGATGGGGTAATGTTAGGTTTAGATTACTCCGATCAAATTTCCGATAGGAAACGACTTATAACACTTGGACTTCATTGTGACAGTCCGGTGGGCGTCGCCAAAGTATAGTAGGGACGTACTTATAACACTTGGACTCCATTGTGACAGTCGGGTGGGCATCATGTAACACCCCAAATTTAATTAGTTATCTAATTGAATTATTTAATTTAATTAATTGGGAATTATACGGTGGTAGATAATAAAATAAATATATATGAGGTAATTGGACCTATTTATAAGGTGAGGGCTAGTATTAATAAATTTAGAGTTTTCATTTATTTAGGAGGTGTTGTCATGAATTAGGTGGTGCACATGAGGGCCCATGATCCACAAGTAAGCCCATGACCCATTAGCTAGTCATAGAGCTCGAATCACTTAGGGGACTTGTGGGTTAGTTTTCATTTCACTTATTCCACCCAAAAAGAAAGAAAAGAATTCGAAGAGAGGAGAGAAGAGAAGAGAAAAAGAAAACGTAAAAGAAGAAGAGAGAGTGAGAAGAGGAAGTCGCGACTTGCAAGAGGGAAGGGAGAGGAGTTTTCGTGGAGCACTCAAGGAGGAGGAAGAGCTTGTTGGTGTCTTGCAATTCCTTGGAGCATTTCCTAGTAATTTCGACTTCTAAGAGGTTAGGGGGTCCTCTTTTTATCTTTAATAGCTTATGTGATGAGTAATGCCTAGGGTTAGGTCCTAGGGTGATTTTCCATGAATGATTTGTATGTTGTGATGTTGTGCTATGCTGAATTTTTAATTGTGCAAAGAGATGTTTGATTGGTGTTGAAATTGTACACAATAGGAATGATGCATGCTCATTGTTTGGTATTATGATTGAATGAATTTTTGGTGGTAAATGTGATGGCCAGTCTTATATTGATAAATTAAGGTTGGAGACTTAATTTGGGAATTTTTGGTGGTGAGGAATGTAACACCCCTTTCTAATAACCTTACTTTTTAATAAAATCAGAGTTTTTTTTTTTTTTTTTTAAAGCGAGTGCTACACTTACTCCATAAAATCAAGATACGTAACACCATGAGAAAACGTTTAGTTCGCATCAACTAATTCCAATCACCACCAGCAGCGGAATAATAATGAGTTCAAAAATTAAAACCAATACATCACCAATAAAATCTAACAGTTTTAGGAAAATAATGCATAGACATACGACACCCCCCCTGGTGCTACGTATCAGAGCGTGACACTTCCTACCAGACGAAGGCATAAAGGAATCCTTCACTCGTTATTACCTGCACGTTGCCGACATAAGAAGCAACATAAAAGCAGTAGGGTGAGTCTCTTTTCATAATTAATAGCATATGGGAATTAAGCACTGCATAGGAAAAAGGAAACCAGGCACACCAATTCACAACAATGGGAACAATCACTTCAGCGTTTTATTTCCAAGCAGCACTATACAATATATGATTATGCATGTAATGCAACCCAAACTCCACGGGTACATGCATGTCGGATCCGTCACCAAATACAAATAGGCCGTAGCCTCTGCTCACCAAATAAAATTAGGCCGTAGCCTCTGCTCACCAATAATGCACATGTTTCATGAGATGCTATGGGAATGCATCACAACACACCAAGTCCAATCAATTCACCATTTTAAATTCATAATCTCACCATAGTACATTAATCAGCTCACCAAATTAAATTAGGCCGAAGCCTCTGCTCACCAATCTCACCTTATCACACTCACCAATTCCGCTCACCACTCACACCAACACCAATTCAAATAGACCAACTTAGGACATTGACACGACATAGGGAAAGTGGATAAAAATAGCCATTTGGACACTTGAACACCATCAGCCCAGAAACACCAGTAAAATAATTTATTTTTGCATAAAATTGAGACCATTGGATAGACACTGAAATTAGCTTCGAAACGCATTTTGAACCGTTAAATTTGGATAACCGAGTCAAAAGTTACATTAAAAACAAAATAGGAAAAATATTTAGACATCCTGGAAACTGGCGCCCAGGCCCTGGGCGCCCAGGGGCAACACAGCACTTGGCGCATGGGCGCTTGGCGCCCAGGGGAGGCAACACGCACAGGCGCATGGCGCCCAGAGAACAACAACGCGCATAGGCGCTGGGCGCCCAGGAAGCAACACGCGCATAGGCGCTCGGCGCCCAGGGAGCAACAGCGCGCATAGGCGCTTGGCGCCCAGGAAGGCAACACGCGCATAGGCGCGCCCAGGGAACAACAGCAACACGGCGCCCAGGCACTAGGCGCCTAAGGCCAACATGCAACAAAATTTATTTTTCTTCGAAATTGATTTTACACGAGCCAAATGCTCAGAACATGAAAACCCAATGAAAATTTCATCAAAAACTGAACATCATTTTTGGCGCCCATGCACTAGGCACCTAGTGAAAATACGCAACTCAACTCTTTTGTTGCCCAAAATCATTTTTCATGAGCCATTTTACCTGAATATGAAAACCTGAAAACAATTTTTACAAAACTATCCCCAAGACATTGGGGCCCTTGGCGCCCATGACTCAAGCAACAAGCGCCAAAACTGGCAGCACAGTGACACAGAATGGCAACACAGGGGCAACAGGCACAGCAACACAGTGACACAGAATGGCAACACAGGGGAAACAGAATTTGAAAAAAACTGGCGCAGCACACTGCTGGGCGCCTGGCGCCCATGACTATGGCGCACAACACAGAAATTCAGCAACACACATATGGCGCCCAAGGCGCCTAGGAACCTCCAAAAACAGAATTTTCCACTTTCAATCACCAGTTAAAATCACCAAAACACTCATTTATATATATATATTATTAAAGTGTCACCATGATCCCCAATTTCACCAAGTAAGCACCAATGAGACATATGTTCAAACATAGGGTATCCAATTCGCATTAGCCACAACTCAAGCATCAATCATACAATTTTCAACATAATAATTCAACAATCAAGCATCACAATATTATAATTTACTCATCAACATCACAGTTCATTCATGGGAATTATTCCTAGAACCCTAACCCTAAGCATCAAATTCGCATAACTATTAAAAACAAAAAGAGGACCCCCTAACCTTATGGAAGTCGAATTGCTAGCAAAGCTCCAAGGAAAAACGCAAGTCACCAACGAGCCTTCTCCTCTTCCTTGAGTGCTTCGCCCTCTCTTCTTCTTCTCCTCTTCCTTTCGCAACTCTCCTCTTCTCACTCTCTCTTTTACGTTTCTTTTCTTATTTTTCCAATAGAGTAACAAAATGCAAACTAACCCCTATACCCCTTGTGAGTCGAATACTTTGACAAGGCAATGGGCCACGGGCCTAATTGTGGATCACGGGCCCTTGCTCGCACCACTCAATCCGTGACAACACCTCCTAATAAATAAAATAAATTAATTAAACTTTGAATTATTTAAATAAATTAAATAAATATTGTAAGCCTCAAATAACTTAATTAAATAAATAATTAAATTATTTTGGGACGTTACAACTCTCCCCCACTTAGAATATTTCGTCCTCGAAATTACCTGAATCAAACAACTCCGGATACGCTTCCCGCATCTCACTCTCCAGCTCCCAAGTCATACTCTCACCAGCAGCTCCTAACCAAACCACTTTCACCAAAAGAATTTCTTTCCCTCTCAGAGTCTTCACCTCTATCTTCAATCTGCACAGGCATAGTCTCTACGGTGAGATTATCCCGCACCTCTACTTCATCCATCTGAATCACATGAGACGGGTCCGGAACATACTTTCGAAGTTGTGACACGTGAAACACGTCATGCAAGTTCGAAAGATTAGGTGGCAGAGCCACCCTATAGGCAACACTTCCCACCCTCTCCGTAATCTGATACGGACCAATGAAACGGGGAGTTAACTTCTTAGATTTCAAGGCACGCCCAACACCAGTCACCGGAGTGACTCTCAGAAACACATGATCACCTGCTTGAAACTCTAGATCCTTCCTTCTCTTATCATGATAGCTCTTTTGTCGACTCTGCGACGCTTTCATCTTCTCACGGATTAATTTTACCTTCTCAGTTGTTTCTCGCACAATCTCAGGCCCCAACACTGCACTCTCCCCAGATTCATACCAACACAACGGAGTCCTACATCTCCGACCATACAACGCCTCAAACGGTGCCATACCAATACTAGAGTGAAAACTGTTGTTATAGGTGAACTCTATCAACGAAAGATGAGAATCCCATGTGTAACACCCTAAATATTTAATTAAGTTAATTAATTAAGTATTTAGGTATTTTGATTAATTTAATTATTTTAATGGATATAATTTAATTATTAGAAATTATATTAATTATGTGGAGGTGTGGTATTAGGGATTTGGTGGCGACAACTAATTAAATAAAGGGCTTAAGCTGTGTTGGAGGCCCATGATCCATTGGATTGCGCATAAGTGAATTAGGGGTAGGACTATGATGGGTCATTAGCGAAATTTTGAGAGAGACCTAGAGAGAAAGAGAGAGTGCGCCTTGGAGAGGAAAGAAAGAAAGAAATCGTGAAGAGGGGAGGAGAGAGGGAGCCGTACGGCGCACAAGAGAGGAGAAGAAGGGCGCTTTGTTGCTGTTGGCTACGTGGTGATTTCTCGTCAAGAAGGTTTCGTGTTCATCATAATTAAGGTAAGGGTGAGCGTTTCGGTTTAACATGATTGGGTATATAGTGGGGTTTTATGGGTTTTTGTGGGGTTGATGTTATTGTGAAATTGAAATGCATATGGGTAAGATTGATGAAGGATTGTTTTAATTGTGATGTGGTTTTGTTAAATTATTGGCGTTGTCACGTGATCTATCATATGAGACAATGAGATGAATTTCGATTTTTAATGTGGTTAGTATCGATGTCATGAACTAGGGATGAGAACATATGAATGAGTAAATTGAGCAATACCAAGCGATTGAGAATAAAATAATAGTTGCTGTTAAATAATAGTTGTTGTTGCTGTAAATAATAGTGCTGTTGCTGTAAATGATAGTTGCTGTTGCTGTTAAATAAAAGTTGCTGTTTGCTGTCTTATTATTAAAAGAGTTGCTGTGCCGTTTTTATAAAGAACTATGTTGCTGTTTCATAAAGAATGTGTGCTGTTTTTATAAAAATAGTTATGTTGCTGTTATGCAGAATTTCATTGTTGCTGTTTTTCAAATAGTCATGTGCTGTTATGCAGAATTTTATTGTTGCTGTTTTTCAAAATAGTTATGTTGCTGTTATGCAGAATTTATGTTGCTGTTTTTCAAATAGTCATGTGCTGTTATGCAGAATTTTATTGTTGCTGTTTTTCAAATAATTATGTTGCTGTTTTGCAGAATTTATATTGCTGTTTTTCTATAAAAATATATGTGCTGTTGCTGTTTTATTAAAATCAAAGAGGTGCTGTTTTTCCCCCACAAAATCGTGAAGCCTTGCTGTTTTTCTTCAAAAATAAAAATGTGTTGTTGCTGAAATTTCTACCAAGAAAGGGTGCTGTTTTTCTTAAAATAAATACATGCTGTGGTTGCTGTTTTCTTCAAAAATAAATATGCGATGTTGCTGTTTCCTTCAAAAGAAAATATGTGCTGAAATGCTGATTTCCTTAGAAAATAAGGTGCTGTTTTTATGAAGTAATGGGCTGCTGTCATGCTGTTTTTCTACAAATAAATAATGCTGTTTTAATCGAGTAATGGTGCTGTTTTATAAATAAAATGATGTTGCTGTTGTTGTTTCATTTGATTAAAAAGGCTGCCGTTTTATAAATAAGAAGTGTTGTTTCTCAAATTTTAAAGAAGTTGTTACGCGAACTTTAAATATGATGTTTCATGATGAGGTTGTGATAAATTGTGACGAACATGACGAGTTCACTCTGTGAGTGTGTTTTATGATGATGATGTGATATGTTTGTGATGATTATGACGAGTACACTCTATGAGTGTCTTATGACGACGACGATGAGTACTCCAGGTGAGTGTTTTGGTGGTTGCACATGTGTCCATAGTGTCTCATAGCATGTGCATATTACGACGAATAGGCTTCGGCCTCTTAATGACGGTTCGCCCATAGTGGCAGTGACGGTGTGCCCATAGTGGCTTATTTGCGACGAGTATGGTACCATCATGCATATGCCCAGGAGTGGGTTGCATTTTCATGCATACACATGTGTACGACTGTCTGCGATGAAAGTGATGATAATGATGATGTTGTGTGACTGTTCGCTATGAAGTTGATGTTAATGATGGTGTTGTGTGACTGTATGCGATGAAGTTGATGTTAATGAAGATGTTGTGTGACTGTTGCTCATATTACTCTATTATATGCGTAATTATGTTTTATTGAAATTCTCACCCCTTCTGCTTGGAATGTTGCTCTATTGTGGCAACGCTGCAGGTGACTCCGATTGAAGGACATGCTGCCTTCCTTTATAGCTGTTGGGATGTTTGAGTCGCTCTCTGATATTGTAACACCTATGGGGCGGGGTTGAAGTAGATAAATTATTTAATTAACGGTTTTATAATTCTATTGATGTTTCGAGACGTGTTTGAGCGACTTTGGTGAGTTATTGCTATTTCCGCTGTGATGAGATTATTTTGAAGTTTGACTTTTGTGACGAATGCGTTGTTACACAAATGTTAATGGCGCAGCGATGAGTTTTTATAAATGAAGATGTGACATTTCTTTTCTACTAATTAAATATTATTTTTGAAAATGAAAGTACTCTGATAATGACGTGCAAATTAAGGGGTAGAAAATGGGTGTTACACCATGAACCTCCCTGCTCAAGAACACATGCTCTCAACAAGTCCTCTAACGACTGAATAGTCCTCTCCGTCTGACCATCTGTCTGCGGATGATAAGCGGACCTCAACCTCAACTTAGAACCCAAAGCTTCTTGCAAACTTTTCCAAAATTCAGATGTGAATCTCGGATCTCTATCAGACACAATACTAAGCGGAACGCCATGCAACTTCACAATAGTCTTGATGTAGATTTCTGCCAACTTTGGAACTGGATAAGTCATATTAATTGGTAAGAAATGAGCAGACTTAGACAACCTGTCCACAACCACCCATATAGCATCAAACCCTCTCACTGTATTTGGCAAACCAGTTACAAAATCCATGGAAATGCTATCCCATTTCCATTCCGGAATCTCCAATGGTTGCATCAACCCCGCAGGCTTCTGATGCTCAATCTTAGATTTCTGACAAGTCAGACAAGAATACACAAACTGTGCCACATCCTTCTTCATACCAGGCCACCAGAACATTTTCTTCAAATCTTGGTACATTTTCGTAGCCCCTGGATGAATACTCAACTTGCTCCTATGGCTCTCCTCATGAATCATTTTCTTCATCTCAGCATCGCCAGGAATGCAGATCCTATCTCTGAATCTCAATACACCTTGGGAATCTAACTTGAAATCTCCATCCACATCTTGATCATTCACAACTAACAGGTCTACCAACTTCACATCTGACTTTTGGGCTTCTCGAACACTAACCAAAAATTCATTGCCAATCTTCAACATTCCCAATCTGACACTCTGCGGTGTCACTTCACAAACCAGACTCATGTCCCGAAACTGCTCAATCAACTCTAACTCTTTCACCATCATAGCCGACATATGCAAACTCTTCCGACTTAAAGCATCAGCCACGACATTAGCTTTGCCGGGGTGATAGTTCAAGCCGAAATCATAATCCTTCAGCAATTCTAACCAACGTCTCTGCCTCATATTTAGCTCCTTCTGATCAAACAAGTATTTCAGACTCTTATGGTCACTAAACACTTCGAATCTGGTACCATACAGATAGTGCCTCCAAATTTTCAGCACAAACACAATTGCAGCTAGCTCTAAATCATGAGTAGGGTAGTTCTTCTCATGGGTCCTCAACTGTCTGGACGCATAAGCTACTACCTTACCCTCTTGCATCAATACACCTCCCAAACCCATCTTGGAAGCATCGCAATATACTACAAACGGTCGATCAGGAACAGGCAAAGTCAAAACGGGCGATGTGGTCAACCTCTTCTTCAACTCATTGAAGCTCTCCTCACAGCGAGCATCCCACACAAATGCTTTTCCCTTACACGTCAATTGAGTCAACAGAAGTGCCAACTTCGAGAAACCTTCAATAAATCTCCTGTAGTAACCAACTAATCCCAAGAAACTCCTAATCTCAGTAACTGACTTCGGGCTCTCCCATTGAGACACAGCATCAACCTTGGCTGGGTCCACAGCTATACCATTACCAGAGATAATATGACCAAGGAAACCTACTTCATTTAGCCAGAACTCACACTTAGACAATTTTGCATACAATTTCTTTTCTTTCAACACTTCTAGCACTAACCTCAAATGTTCTGCGTGCTCCTCTTCTGTTTTAGAATACACCAGAATGTCGTCAATAAACACAACTACAAACCGATCCAAGTAACTATGGAAGGTACGATTCATGTACTCCATAAACACACCCGGCGCGTTGGTAACACCAAACGGCATCACAGAATACTCATAGTGCCTATATCTCGTTCTGAAAGCGGTCTTCTGAATGTCTTCATCCTTTACCTTGATCTGGTGATAACCCGACCTCAAATCGATTTTGCTAAACACCTTAGCACCTACCAACTGGTCCATCAGATCATCAATTCTGGGAAGCGGATACCTGTTCTTTATTGTCACTTTGTTCAATTGCCTATAATCGACACAAAGTCTCATACTCCCGTCCTTCTTTTTCACTAACAATACCGGAGCACCCCACGGTGACACACTTGGCCTTACAAATTTCTTCTCAAGCAGATCTTCTAATTGCTTTTTCAACTCAGACAACTCTGAGGCTGACATGCGGTACGGTGCCATAGACACAGGCCTAGTACCAGGTATAAGATCAATGGCAAACTCAACCTCCCTCTCTGGCGGGACACTTGGAATTTCATCCGGGAACACTTCAGGGAACTCACACACTACTTGAACCCTTTCAATGATTGCCTGATTCTCAGCAGACAATGACGCCATCAAAGCAAACAGATGAACTCCTTCATTACCTTATGCAGTTGACCAGCAGGCAACAAAACAGATTCTTCTTCCTCGGGAGGAAGGAAGCTCACAGATCTTCGGGAACAATTAATATGCACATGGTTATGTACTAACCAGTCCATACCAAGAATGACATCCAACTCTCCCAACGGCAAACAAATAAGATCAACAAGAAAGTCTCTGCCGAAGATTGACAGAGGGCACTTAGCACACACAAGAGAGGTAGTTACTGAACCCTTAGCTGGAGTGTCAATAACCATCTCCCTCATCATAGAAGATAAAACAAGGTCCAATTTCTCAGCACATAAAGCAGCAATAAATGAATGCGTAGCACCGGTATCAATAATAGCAATCAAGGGAATACCATTAATAAAACATGTACCTCTAATCTCATTAGTGTCCTCTGATCCTGCGAGAGCAAACACTTTTCCATGGGACTTCTCTTTCTTCGGCTTAGTACACTTAGTACTAATATGACCTGATTCTCCACAATTATAGCACACCACATCCCTTTTCTCACATTTCGCAGCCACATGACCTTCTTTACCGCACTTGAAACATTTATTATCCGAGCAGTCAAAACTCTTATGGCCCGGCTTGCCACACCTGTAGCACACAACCTTCGCAGGGGCATCTCCCCCACTTGTTTTCTTATTATCTGCATACCTCTGCTTACCCTTACCAGCATGAACCTCATATGGCTTACCCCGATTCTGAAATTTACCCCTCAGATCTCTCATGACCTTAGAATGAGCATTACTATCATCCTCATATATCCTGCAACTGTCGATCAAATCAGCGAATACCCGAATCTTCTGGTACCCTACAGCTTTCTTTATATCAGCCCTCAGTCCATTCTCAAAACTTAA